>CM029021.1:139908589-140512506 GCA_016801055.1 Panax notoginseng | reverse complement strand
CACATACCTCTTTCAACTCATTTTTATTCTGTCCCATTTTAAATGACTAGTTTGGTGTGACAAAAACCTTCCCAGTAAGGATAATTGTAGAAGAATTTAGCTCAAGTGCCTTGCCAGAAAGTGCCCCTAGCTATATAATGGTAGTGTTTATATATCTTCCAATAGAACTCAAACAAAGCTTATTTTGGAACTCTGCCACAAACTTCCCAACAAACAAATTTATTTTCACAAAACCAGGAACCGTCTTTGAGGCATGAACATTGTACAAAAAGAGTTCTTTGATTTCCATACATATATCCCTTAATAAGAATGTGAAGAAAGTAATTAAGGCGTATATTAACAGCTTGCCTAACCAGCAAAGCAATTATAGTTCATAGGATCAAACGCCCTCGAGGCGCTTTGAGGCAGGGTTTAGGTCCTACGTCCTAGTGCCAAAAACCTAGTGGCTGCACAAAAAAATAATAATTAATTAAACTTCATTTATATTTGCTTTGCAGTCTGTGATACCTTTCTGGAAGGAATTGGAGTACTACAAAGAATACCAGAAGAAACTGAAAGCCTATGTGGGTGAAAAAATGGCCCAACTGATAATAAGTGATTCTCTTTATCTACTTAGCTTGGGAACAAATGATTTTCTTGAGAATTACTATACGCTTCCCGATAGAAGATCGCAATACACTGTTGATAAGTACCAAGATTATTTGAGTGGAATTGCTGAGAAATTTATTAAGGAATTGTATGGCCTCGGAGCTCGGAAAGTATCCTTAGGCGGGCTTCCTCCCATGGGTGTCTGCCACTGGAAAGAAGCACGAACCTTATAAGAGGCAGGGGTGATACATGTGTTGAAAGCTACAACACAGTTGCTTTGAATTTTAATGCCAAGTTGAACGGTCTGGTGAAGAAGCTAAACAAGGAGCTTTCTGGAATTAAAGTGGTCTTCTCAAATCCCTTCTTCATTTTGCGGCAAATTGTCCAAAAACCTTCTTCATATGGTCAGTTTTCTTTCTTCATTTTGGTACCTCAGTTATTTTGTTCCATGCCAACATTTGATATGCTAATGAACATAGGAACCAACAAATAAGAAAAAACAGAAGTAGAAAATGCACAATGCCAACATTTTATCAACTTAAGCTGTAAAAAACACAATATTAATAATTTTTTATTTCAAGTTTAAATTTGTTGTAATATGGCACACATTAATAAGATGCAATAAACTGTGGAGTTTAGGGGACTCATGCATTGTAGCTAGCACATGGGCATCCTTTAGGTACATAAGTATTTAAGAGGTTAAGAAGCTTCTTCTTTTATTAAAATCTATAATAATTTATTAAAGATATTGACCGGCCAGAATTTGAATTTAGCAAGGTGGGTGGCCATGGAACACTTAAAGGCCTTATGGTCGTATGCATGATATTGATAGGCATATGCAAGTAATTTCCTACCTGAAGAAAATAATTATATGGGTACCATACCACATTTATGATCTTATGCATGTTCATATGCCCTACCTTTGACATGCATGTTAATTCCATGGTCTCCCATTCTTATTCTTTTAGCTCATTTATGTTTAGCACATGCAAAATTATGATGTCTCATTATTAATATAATATATATTGCCATTAGACCTGACAATATAGTTAGTTAACTGTTGGGTCAAACCATATTAACTGGAACCAAATGAGTTGGTTAACCATTTTTATTTATTCAGGTTGGTTAAAGTTTGGACCCATATTTTTTAAAACAAATATAGTTCTGAACCGGTTAACCATTTTTCAACCCATATTTCATTCCGATCCAAATCGAAAAGTTCTTTTCTCATCAACAATGTTATATATATTGTGAAAATTTTCAGTCAAATTATAATTCTAAAATACTATGCATGAGATAAGTAAGAATTAAAAAAGATTCACTTTAATTTATTATATCTTATCACATACATTTTTATATTGATCCTAATTTAATTTTATTGAAATTCAATTTGTCAAATATTTGTTAAAATATATATCATTTTAAAAATAATAATAAATATCAATCATTAATATGATTTACAACTGTAACACATTTCTATTATTATTGATAACAAATAATGAATATACAACTGTCACCAAAAGTCGGTCCAAAATTTCCATCAATAATTATAGTTTTGCCGGATCAACCTCTTGAATTTGAAGATTGCCCAAATAGAAGTACCATAAACCATGCTATATATAACATTAAATTATTATTTTTATTTATTTAGATTTTCTGGCAGGCACAAAGACAACTGATTTCATTGGGTATTAATAATTTCAATTTAAAATTTTATTAGTATAGTTTTTTAGCATTTTATTATTTATATTAATAATTTTTATATCATATTATTACTTAATTAATTTAATTGTGACGGTCACAATTTCATTTTTTAAAAGTTTTGTTTAAAAGTCAAAACATCTTAAAATGGTTAATATGCCATATAGTTCTAACTCACACAACCCATATTAAAAATGGTTAATATGGTTTTAGTTCTTAAATGGAACCATAACCATATTTTAAAAATCAAAATCAACTCATAACCATATTTTGTCAGGCCTAATTGTCATCCATGAATCATAATCCACCATATATATATATATATATATATATATATATATATATATATATAATATATATATATAACTAAACCTTATTAATTTGTGGATAATATCGGTGAACAGGTTTTGAGGTTGTAGGAGTGGCATGTTGTTCCACAGGATTGTTTGAAATGAGTTACTTGTGCGATGAGCTTAATCCATTTACCTGCACTGATGCAAATAAATATGTATTTTGGGATTCTTTCCATCCTACGGAGAAAACAAACAAAATTATCTCGGATTACGTGGTTAAGCATGTTCTTAACTTGTTTTTGTGATTTTATTTAATCTAAAGAATTCTGTACGATTGGCATTGTTGGTATATAGTTCATTTTGTATTATTGTTGTTACCAGTAGCTAGCTTGTGTTAATGACTCTTCAAGCTTTTTGTTCATGTACTCATTGGTGATATATATGAGACAAAATTTATGTAGTGCTTGAGTTTTTGAAATTGCTTTTTCAATTTTATTTTATTTAATTTTAATTAACATAGAATTTAACGGTCATTATTTTGAATTAAAAATTTTCTACTATATATACTACACTTCCCAATAGAAGGTTAAACAACAGTATTGATGAGAAGTACCAAGATTTTCTTCACGGAATTGTAGGGAAATTAACTTATTAAGGAAGTACTCATATGGGAGTGGTTAGCATAAAATTTATTTTGATTAATACAGTGTTGATACGTGAGTGAAAAATAATCTATCTGCGTGTCAGCACTGTATTGACCAACTTAGCAAGAAGAAGTTCATGCTAACCAAAGTATATATATGACCTTGAAGGTTGGAAAATTTCCATAGCTGGACTTCGTCCCATAGGGTGTCCGCAATTGGATAGCACTCAAATTTATATATATATATATATATATATATATATATATATATATATATATATATATATATATATACACGAAGAGTCTCTAAAACGAACTTTAAAAAACGAATCAAAAACAAACCGTCGTCTTTGATTTCTATGGCGACGGTTCGACCCGTTGCCAAAGACTACATGGCTATGGCGACGGATCGAACCGTCGCCATAGGCAATCCGTCGCCATAGGCACCAAAGACGACGGTTCGTCTTTGGTTCGCCCTTTAAGGTTCGCTTTAGAAACAGACCGTATATATATATATATATATATATATATATATATATATATATGGTCCGGATCAAGTGCATACCCCTTATCTTACTCACCCGTGTTCACCCCCCTTTAGGCGACGGTTTCGGTAATACAACCGTCGTCTATACTTTTAGTGACGGACAACATATAAAGTCGCTAAAAGTATAGACGACGGTTGTATGACCGAAACCGTCGCCTAAAGGAGAGTAAGCACGGGTGAGTAAGATAAGGAGTATGCATTTGATCATTGCTCTCTCTCTCTCTCTCTCTCTCTCTATATATATATATATATATATATATATATATATATACCAAATATTTTTATTTATTTATAAATTACAATTAAAAATAACTTATACTAAATTATAATTCATTTTAAATTTTAACTTACAAGCAAGGGCAAGTAGTAGATTAAAAAAAAGATTTAATTTTAATGTCATGTCATAAATCACTTTAGAAATGTTGTTGTACTGAACAGAATTGGACTTTGGAAATGTTACTGTACTTGACAGAATTGGAGAAATTGAATGGATATTACATCCGCTAGTTTAACTAGCGGACATTCTGTGACGCCCCCAAAATTAGGTATTTATCACCCATCTTAGGTCGTCAGATACATGGTACAAAATACAAATACAAACTTAATTATACAAATGTCGTGTAACATACGACAATACATAAACTGAGAGTTCTAATAGAAATATTGTCATCTAGACAATATCCATACTCAAGGAGTCCTCATTACATTTATTGTCACACTATTTAACAGAATGGTGAGGACTACTAATGCTATCTTCTGGACCATCACTCCTTTCCCTGACTCGTCCCAGCTATATTCTCATTTCCTGAAGAGAACATTGAAAGAAAGGGTGAGCTCAACTAGCCCAGTAAGAAATATTATGACTAAGATAATGAAGAATAAATTATCAATAGTCTTCAACAATGTTAAACTGATAAAATACAATAGACATCAAGTTTAACTGCAGCGGAATAAGCAATCCATTAGAAGAGTCAAGTAGAGAATAAAGCCTACTATCTTCTATGATTTAAAAATATTTTCATCAACTTTTATTACTGAGACTCAGCTTAATAAATAAACCACATCTTCTAATCATCCTTGTATTACGGGCCAAGGATATTCATTAAATCATCAATGATCATGACTATACCGAAAAATCTCTGGTCATAATTATACCACAAACTGTCTATCAATGCATTACAAGCCACTGAGGACTTTTACCACACCACTTATAACATCACAGTTCATGATTATACCGAATGATCCCTGGTCATAATCATACTAAGTCCATCTATGCACGTAAGTCAAAGATGACTTTTAACATAAAATAAACATGAGGATGATGACAATGTTATAGGAATTCAATTAAACAAGTTCAAGAATTAGTTTATCCAGGAACTAATAATATCAAAATTGTCAACATGATACTTCTTTGTAAAGTAACAGTCAAGAATGCTCAGAAGAATATTTTCATGAAAAGATACTGGATGAAGCGCAAATATCAAGGATATTCCACTAACTTCATGGAGTATAGAAATCAAAACTTTAACCAAATGAGTATAATAAAGAATATATGAAACTGTAAATGGATTTTTACCAGCCATGCGGTAATCCACGTATACAGATCATTTCCACAATTTAATAAGGAATGAATATAAAGGATCATTCACCATGCATGTGGCAATCCACATAGACAGGTTATTCCAACAGAATAATAAAGAATGGAATAACAGAAGGATTCACCATGCATGCGATAGAGACCGCACAGACAGGTTATTCCCAACAGAATAATAAATAACGGAATAATAAATATGGAATCAGGTCAGGTGAAATTCACGCCGACAGGATATTCCGACAGAATAATAAATAAAGGAACCAGGTCTGGCGTAAAACGCACAGACAGGATATTCCAACAGAATAATAATAAAGACGGAACCAGGTCCGGTGTAAAACACACAGACAGGATGTTCCAACAGAATAATAATAAAGACGAAACCAGGTCCAGTGTAAAACACACAGACAGGATGTTCCAACAGAATAACAGAAGAATGTCACCAAGTATAGGGTAGACCGCGTATACAGGTTATTCCAACAGAATAATAAGAAATGGAATAACAACAGTTCTCTTCATGAATAAGAAAGAATAACACCCCTTACCGTTTTAAAGAAGAACTGAAATAAAGAAGTAGTTAAGTGACATAATACTCTTCTTCTTTCTCTCTATAGTTTCTCTCTCTAGAGTTCAGTGAATTCGTAAGAAAATAATGAAGGAATGAGCTTCTATTTATAGGAAAATAGAATGCATAGTAACTAATCCATGAACGGTCCAAATTGATTTACTTTAATCTGACGGTCCATATTTAAAGAAAAATCTTTTAAATAAAATATAATATATTCTATTTATAGAATAACTTTAATAAAGTATTCTGTTTTATATAAAAAGATTTTACTATGCAAAATACTATGCACAATAGAATATAATATATTCTATTTATAGAATAACTTTAATAAAGTATTCTGTTTTATATAAAAAGATGTTTCTGTTTTATTACGTTAATAATACGAATAAAACAAAACTTCATTATCGCTAAATAATTCATATTATTAATTGACAATAATTGAATCAAACTGAGTGACTTCTCACATAAGCATCAATACCGTGTGCTCCTATGCAACCACACGTATTACTGTACTTTTACTACCGAGTAGTTCAACAGTATCAACGGCAAAACTTCACCCATTATTTTTAATAAAATATTTTTATCGTTTTCTCAATCTGACAATAATTTCGTTGTGGGGTCCACCAATGATTGTACCGTCGTACGAATATTCCCCGTAAATAGTAACTCGTGAATAGTACTTCGACACAAAAAGTATCCCAAATACTCGAGTGAACAATACTAGAGTGAATAGTAATTTGGGTGAATAGTAACCCGTGAATAGTAACTCGTGAATAGTAACTCCTGAATAGTAACTCCGACACAAAAAGTGTCTCAAATACTCGAGTGAAAAATACTAGAGTGAATAGTAATTTAGATGAATAGTAACCCGTGAATAGTAACTCGTGAATAGTAACTCCGACACAAAAAGTGTCTCAAATACTCGAGTGAAAAATACTAGAGTGAATAGTAATTTAGATGAATAGTAACCCGTGAATAGTAACTCGTGAATAGTAACTCATGAATAGTAACTCCGACACAAAAAGTGTCCTAAATATTCGAGTGAACAATACTAGAGTGAATAGTAATTTGGGTGAATAGTAACCTGTGAATAGTAATTCGTGAATAGTAACTCATGAATAGTACTCCGACACAAAAAGTGTCCTAAATACTCGAGTGAACGATACTAGAGTGAATAGTAATTTTGGTGAATAGTAACTCGTGAATAGTGACCATGTATTTTATGACAACTTGTTTACTTTAAAAAAAAATCACATATCACCCTTAACTTTAACCTTTTATCAATTTAACCATTTACCAAAATAGAAAAATTGAATACTTTTATTTCATAAAATTCGGGGTCTCACAATCTCCCCTCCTTATGGAATTTCGCCCTCGAAATTAACGTACGTACCTGATATTCGAATAGATGAGAATACCTTACTTTCTTTTCGGATTGTACCTTTCCGGATAATTCCGCTCTATCATGATTTTTTCATTTCTCATCTCCTGTATTTCGAATATCATTCTAGAATATACCTTCAAAACAAAGGTTAATCGACATACCACAATTTATCCACTTATTAAGTAAACAATTTCAGCTTAGGTAAGTCACACCCTAGCGAAGTATATTACTCGTCTTCTAGACTAATATCTCCGTCAGTGACCATATCCCTGTAACATCAATCAACAATTTCTGTCCACAATCATATGAATAACTCATAATCATAATTGTGATTCTGAATTACTTTTCGTACCCAGGAAGAAGAAAATTTACATCACCTATCTTCACCTGAAACATCAAAAATCATGGTTATACCAAATCACAATTCCTGCTCATAATCATACTAATAAATTCATCTTTGCACTACGGCTAAAGATTTACAACTGTATAACCAATAATCAACAGTTAATTTTCGCACTACAGGCCAAGGATATACAACTGTAAAATCAATAATGCTGAGACTCAGCTTAATAGTATCACGACCACTAATTATCCATGCACTACGTGCCAAAGATAATCGTGTTTTCAATTACGGTCATGATTATACCAAACAATCCCTGGTCATAATCATACCAAGTCCATCTATGCACGTAAGCCACAGATGACTTTTACCACATCTATGAATTAATATTTCATTGCTGAGACTCAGCTCAATAATTAATCCACATCATCGAATCATCCTTGCACTACAGGCCAATGATATTCTTTAGTATCACGACCACGAATTATCCATGCACTACGTGCCAAAGATAATCGTGTTTTCAATTACGATAATGATTATACCGAACAATCCATGGTCATAATCATACCAAGTCCACCTATGCATGTAAGCCACAGATGACTTTTACCACATCTATGAATTAATATTTCACTGCTGAGACTCAGCTCAATAATTAATCCACATCATCGAATCACCCTTGCACTTCGGCTAAGGATATTCTTTAATATCACGACCACGAATTATGCATGCACTACGGCTAAAGATAATCGTGTTTTCATCAACGGTCCTGATCATGCCATAAAACAATTAGTCTTTGCACTACGGCCAAAGAGAATCCATAGCCATAATCATACCAAAAACTGTCCATCAATGCATTACGGGCCAATGAGGACTTTTTCCACATCATTTGTAACATTACGGTCATGATTATACCGAATAATCCCTGGTCATAATCATACCAAGTCCATCTGTGCACTACAGGCCACAGATGACTTTCAACTAAATATAAACATGAGAATGAGGTATTGACGTATATAGGGTTTCAAACCTCTTAGAAACTTTCGCGTCATTCGCTCCTCATTATCGACCAAATGGGATGCAAACCGGGATAACTCCGCAAACTTAACCTCGTACTGCGATATGGTCATATTATTTTGCTCCAATGCTTATCTCAACATTGTTAGATGCCATTTTCAAACACTGCCACAAAACAAGGGTTAATTAACATATCACATATTATCCCTATACTCTGACCGACCAATTAAATACCAAATAAACTTAGGTAGGTCATACTAGCGAAGGAATTCCCCGTCTCTCCCCTCCTAGTTCTTATCTTACATCTCAGCTAGGGATCATATCCCTAAGCTCTGATACCAACTGTGACGCCCCCAAAATTAGGTATTTATCACCCATCTTAGGTCGTCAGATACATGGTACAAAATACAAATACAAACTTAATTATACAAATGTCGTGTAACATACGACAATACATAAACTGAGAGTTCTAATAGAAATATTGTCATCTAGACAATATCCATACTCAAGGAGTCCTCATTACATTTATTGTCATACTATTTAACAGAATGGTGAGGACTACTAATGCTATCTTCTGGACCATCACTCCTTTCCCTGACTCGTCCCAGCTATATTCTCATTTCCTGAAGAGAACATTGAAAGAAAGGGTGAGCTCAACTAGCCCAGTAAGAAATATTATGACTAAGATAATAAAAAATAAATTATCAATAGTCTTCAACAATGTTAAACTGATAAAATACAATAGACATCAAGTTTAACTGCAGCGGAATAAGCAATCCATTAGAAGAGTCAAGTAGAGAATAAAACCTACTATCTTCTATGATTTAAAAATATTTTCATCAACTTTTATCACTGAGACTCAGCTTAATAAATAAACCACATCTTCTAATCATCCTTGTATTACGGGCCAAAGATATTCATTAAATCATCAATGATCATGACTATACCGAAAAATCTCTGGTCATAATCATACCACAAACTGTCTATCAATGCATTACAAGCCACTGAGGACTTTTACCACACCACTTATAACATCACAGTTCATGATTATACCGAATGATCCCTGGTCATAATCATACTAAGTCCATCTATGCACGTAAGTCAAAGATGACTTTTAACATAAAATAAACATGAGGATGATGACAATGTTATAGGAATTCAATTAAACAAGTTCAAGAATTAGTTTATCCAGGAACTAATAATATCAAAATTGTCAACATGATACTTCTTTGTAAAGTAACAGTCAAGAATGCTCAGAAGAATATTTTCATGAAAAGATACTGGATGAAGCGCAATTATCAAGGATATTCCACTAACTTCATGGAGTATAGAAATCAAAACTTTAACCAAATGAGTATAATAAAGAATATATGAAACTGCAAATGGATTTTTACCAGCCATGCGGTAATCCACGTATACAGATCATTTCCACAATTTAATAAGGAATGAATATAAAGGATCATTCACCATGCATGTGGCAATCCACATAGACAGGTTATTCCAACAGAATAATAAAGAATGGAATAACAGAAGGATTCACCATGCATGCGATAGAGACCGCACAGACAGGTTATTCCCAACAGAATAATAAATAACGGAATAATAAATATGGAACCAGGTCAGGTGAAATTCACGCCGACAGGATATTCCGACAGAATAATAAATAAAGGAACCAGGTCTGGCGTAAAACGCACAGACAGGATATTCCAACAGAA
This sequence comes from Panax notoginseng, assembly GCA_016801055.1. Taxonomy (NCBI): domain Eukaryota; kingdom Viridiplantae; phylum Streptophyta; class Magnoliopsida; order Apiales; family Araliaceae; genus Panax; species Panax notoginseng. The sequence continues at coordinate 140,502,122 of CM029021.1, read as the reverse complement.
TAATAATAAAGACGGAACCAGGTCCGGTGTAAAACACACAGACAGGATGTTCCAACAGAATAATAATAAAGACGAAACCAGGTCCAGTGTAAAACACACAGACAGGATGTTCCAACAGAATAACAGAAGAATGTCACCAAGTATAGGGTAGACCGCGTATACAGGTTATTCCAACAGAATAATAAGAAATGGAATAACAACAGTTCTCTTCATGAATAAGAAAGAATAACACCCCTTACCGTTTTAAAGAAGAACTGAAATAAAGAAGTAGTTAAGTGACATAATACTCTTCTTCTTTCTCTCTATAGTTTCTCTCTCTAGAGTTCAGTGAATTCGTAAGAAAATAATGAAGGAATGAGCTTCTATTTATAGGAAAATAGAATGCATAGTAACTAATCCATGAACGGTCCAAATTGATTTACTTTAATCTGACGGTCCATATTTAAAGAAAAATCTTTTAAATAAAATATAATATATTCTATTTATAGAATAACTTTAATAAAGTATTCTGTTTTATATAAAAAGATTTTACTATGCAAAATACTATGCACAATAGAATATAATATATTCTATTTATAGAATAACTTTAATAAAGTATTCTGTTTTATATAAAAAGATGTTTCTGTTTTATTACGTTAATAATACGAATAAAACAAAACTTCATTATCGCTAAATAATTCATATTATTAATTGACAATAATTGAATCAAACTGAGTGACTTCTCACATAAGCATCAATACCGTGTGCTACTATGCAACCACACGTATTACTGTACTTTTACTACCGAGTAGTTCAACAGTATCAACGGCAAAACTTCCGCCGTTATTTTTAATAAAATATTTTTATCGTTTTCTCAATCTGACAATAATTTCGTTGTGGGGTCCACCAATGATTGTACCGTCGTACGAATATTCCCCGTAAATAGTAACTCGTGAATAGTACTTCGACACAAAAAGTATCCCAAATACTCGAGTGAACAATACTAGAGTGAATAGTAATTTGGGTGAATAGTAACCCGTGAATAGTAACTCGTGAATAGTAACTCCTGAATAGTAACTCCGACACAAAAAGTGTCTCAAATGCTCGAGTGAAAAATACTAGAGTGAATAGTAATTTAGATGAATAGTAACCCGTGAATAGTAACTCGTGAATAGTAACTCATGAATAGTAACTCCGACACAAAAAGTGTCCTAAATATTCGAGTGAACAATACTAGAGTGAATAGTAATTTGGGTGAATAGTAACCTGTGAATAGTAATTCTTGAATAGTAACTCATGAATAGTACTCTGACACAAAAAGTGTCCTAAATACTCGAGTGAACGATACTAGAGTGAATAGTAATTTGGGTGAATAGTAACTCGTGAATAGTGACCATGTATTTTATGACAACTTGTTTAATTTAAAAAAAATTCACATATCACCCTTAACTTTAACCTTTTATCAATTTAACCATTTACCAAAATAGAAAAATTGAATACTTTTATTTTATAAAATTCGGGGTCTCACACATTCCATTTTTTTTTCAGTCCGCTAGTTAAACTAGTGGAAAGCGAGAAATATTTTTTAATCACCATCGTTGATACTTGTAATGTACGGTGGAGATGCTAATTGCCCATTTTTGATTTATAGCAAATACATATTATGGATCATTCCCCATATATATATATATATAGAGCCGATCCAGTCCGGACGCCCGGATTTTGTTAAAATACGGATTTTTTTTTTGCTTTTTTTTAAAACAACTAAAAAAAGTTTAATATTTTATGGAACTGAAATTTTTCCAGAATACAGTGTTTTGGGTGTGATTTGGATACATATAACAAAACAGATCTGTACAACCTGTTTTTTTTTGTGTGATTTGGATATATTAAATTTTTTTTTTAGTTGTTTTAAAAAAAACAAAATAAAATAAAAAAAATCCGCATTTTAGTACTGTCCGGACGTCCGGACTGGATCCGGACTATATATATATATATATATATATATATATATATATGTTTAAAAGTTGCAAAAAAATTCTAATGAGTTTTAAAAAAAGATCCAAAAGATAGGAGAAAAACAAAAATTTATAAAAGAGATTAAAAGTTCCTTGTTTGTCAGTTTTTAAGGAAAGAAAAGAACGGTGAATGAGATATTTAAAAAAAAAAATACCTCTCAGAACTTTGAAAGATTTGGAAAGAAATTTTTTAGAGACTTGAGTGTAATTTAAAAATATCAAAACTATCCTTATATAGTTCTTAAATGTAATCTCATGTGTAAAATAGTAATATACATTTTTTAAGTTAAATTTTCTTTCAAAACTCATAAACACAAGAAAAGAAAGTTTTAAAAGAAATTATTTCACTCTATTTCCTCTCATAAAATTTAAAGTCAGACTATTCTAACAGTATAATTTTTTTTCACTTTCGTTAAAAGTGTTTCTAATTAATTCTTGATAGTCTCCATACACTTAAAAACAATAATTTTAATTTAAAAATATTTTTAGTCCACTGTTTTACCATCATTAACTATATTAGTTGATAGCCCGTGCAATGCACAGGCTAGTTTGTTTTTCGATTGTATAATTTTTTAAAATTGAAATGAGAAAGATTTTTCACCATTATATATTCATCATATATGTACTTCACTGTTTTTCCTCTTTTTTGTTTTGATTTCATTTTTCCCATTCATTGTAGGGATGAATTCAGATCAAGTATTATTTGTAATTTCAGAATTCACCAACAAAAAAGTTAAATTTCTTCAAAAACTAAAACTAAATTTCATTCAAAAAAAAGAGGAAAACCTCAAAAAAAAAATCAATAAAACAAAGGAAATAATCAACAATTATCTGATTTGTTCTCGAAATCGAATAAATAGGATCGAAAAACTCTACAAATTACATCAAAAAATTTCAATAAAACAAAAGAAATAATCATCAATTACCTGATATGTTCTCGAAATCTAATAAATCGGATCGATCGAGCGATTTTGAGCCCACAAAATCAAAATCGAGTGTGGTTCAGGAAAGAGAAGGACAAAGCGATGTCAGATCTGTAACAAAAGAATAAATTTTAACAGAATATAAAGCTAATAAATCTACATAAACATACGAATATATATATATATATATATATATATATATATATATATATATATATATATATATAAGTGGAAGAAGAGAAGGGGAAGTGGAACTCTCTGGAAGTGGAAGTGGAAGTGGAAGAGGAAGAGAAAGAGGGGTGGAACAAAATAAAAAGTAAGGGGAATTGATTTCGCGGGAAAGGGGAAGAAACTGAAGTGAGGAGGAGGAGGAGGAGGAGAAGAGGAAGAGACAACTCGGTGAAATTAATATCAAGTAATAAATTTCTGTTATGTATTAATGGAGCTATTAATTTCAATTGCTTAAAATTGGGTGTGTTAATTGATTGATTTGAAAATAGAAATTAATTAATTTCAAATTAATCTAAAACTATGGATTTCAATTGATTAAAATTGGGTGTGTTGATTTGAAATTAATTGAGTTAACTCTGTTGGAAATTAAGAAATTAATTGAGTTAACTCTGTTAAAAATCAAATTGATTTCAATTGATTAAAATTGGGTGTGTAAAAGATAGGTTGTGATGCCTTTATATATAAGTATCTAAAACTATGGATTTCAATTGATTAAAATTGGGTGTGTTGATTTGAAATTAATTGAGTTAACTCTGTTGGAAATCAGATTGATTTCAATTGATTAAAATTGGGTGTTTAAAAGATAGGTTGTGATGTTTTTATATATAATGGAAATCAAATTGATTTCAATTGATTAAAATTGGGTTTGTTTGGAAACCAAGTTAACTGTGTTAAAAATTAAATTGATTTCAATTGATCAAAATTGGGTATGTAAAAGATAGGTTGTGATGCTTTTATATATAAGTATTAATTTATTTATTCACAAGTTCTGAAAAATGGTTCAGAATAAAGAAGATTGCTACTAATTGACGTTACACAATCAATCTTGACAAAATTCACGGCGTGGGGGTCCGCGGTGTGTGGGTATGGGTGTGGGTGTGGGTGTGGGTGTGGGTGTGGGGAGGGGGCGGGGGCGGGGGTTGGTGGGAACAGGGGTGGATCCAGTAAGGGGCAACATAGGCAGTTGTGCTTGCTGAAATTTTTTTATATAGGTATAGAGGTAAAGTCAATATGTAAATTAATAAATTTAAGTGGACAAATTAATAGAAGAGTTAAATTTAGAGGGGTAAAAAAAATTCATAAACTAATTCTAAATACAAGTAAAATTTATTTGAAACCTATAAAAAAATACCATAACTAGTTTATACTTTGAAATTAATTCATGATTTTGTTTGAATATAGAAAGAAAATTTGATTTAAGACTTTGAGTATTTGGAGAATCATTCAAATTGACAAGTAACCGAAATAAATTTTTAAATTGTATCTAAATTTTTTTATTTAAAATTCTTTTTTTAGTTTGAATTATGAATATTTATTATAATTACTTAATATTATAATTAATTTAACTTTTTTTATTTAATTTTAATAAAAAAAATTAATTAAAATTCGTCCCTACCAATCAAAATTTCTAAATCTGCATCTGCGTGAGAACACTTAAGAATATGTACGTGTACATTACTGGGGTCCAACTTTTGTATCAATATGGAATACCTTGAAAGGAACTTATGTCAAATCATCAATTAATAAATTATATTATTCGGTTAGCTATTAGGGGTGAGCATGGTGTGGTTTGAAATTCAAACTGCACCCGAAACAGCTTAGGTGCGGTTTAAAAAATTCAAAACCGCACACGAAACCGCTTGTGATTGGTGCGGTGCGGTTTTAATTGGTGCGGTTTCAGTTCCAAAACCAATTGAAACAATAAAAAAAATCTAAGTCTTCAATAAAATTTAATATAAAACTTACATCGAGCAATTAACTTAGTGACAAAGTCGGCAATGAGAATTATATTAAGCATGCTTTAAAACTAAAGCATACGCTATATAAAACAATGAAGACCATATATTCAGTAACAAGCAAGAATGTTTATCTAGTTTCTCAAAAATTAAAAGTATATACTGGAGATAGAAGTTCATTCTATCTCATATATTGCAGGGAGGACTTATAGAATATAATCCTAACTATACTTAATTTGAAAATAATTTATTAGACTATTATTATTATAGCATTGACATTAACCAATGCATCAAGTGCTCGAGTCCCTCAGCTATAAGTCCCTCTAATAACGTATCAAACAAATTCGAAATTTTAAAACTCAATTGCTTAATTTTTGACTCTATAACCTCTAACATCTTCTTTCAATTGGTGAAAAAATGACAATGCAAGACTAAAATTTTCTCTGAGCGTGTTCAAGTGAAAAATAACTTTAGAATTTACTAGAGATAATACATACATACACACACATGGTGCGATTTCGGTTTTATGCGTGCGATTTTGGCTAGTAACCAAACCGGAACCGTAAATTTGATTATTCAACCCACCTAAAACCGCCACATACGCCGGAACCGTTGGTGCGATTTTAATTGGTGCGGTTCGTGCAGTTTTTGGTGCGTTTTCGATTTCAATTTGGTTACTTACTTAGCCCTATTAGCTACCGTCAAATTTATGGCTTCATTTCCATATGTCCTACCTTGTTTCATGGTTTTCAATTTTAATTATTTTTAGTTCATTTACCTTTAATACCAAATTATGACGCCTCATTAATATTTTATTCATTATATATATATATATATATATATATATATATATATATATATATATATATAACCAGGATCAGGTCCGGGAGTCCGGACCTGATTAAAATGCGGACCAAATTTTATTTTTATTTTTTTTGCTTTTTTTTAAACAACTAAAAACAACTTAATATTTTATGGAACTGAAATTTTTTAGTTTTGGGTGTGATTTGGTTACATATAACAAAACTTGTATGTACAAACTGTATTATGAAAAAATTTCAGTTCCATAAAATATTAAATTTTTTTTTAGTTGTTTTTAAAAAAAAGCAAAAAAAAAGAAAAAAAAGTCCGGACAGTACTAAAATCCGGGAGTCCAGACTAGAACCGGATCCTATATATATATATATATATATATATATATATATATATATATATATATATATATTGTTCAAATATCATCAAAATAACAACTATAAAGATGGTCATTGCACATATAGGATAATTACTACCTATCTATTTAACGAATATATGTGGGAATTTTTTTAATAAGTAGACCAATCCTTGATTGGGGATGATTTGCGATTTCATAAAACTAAACAAGATAGATTTTATATTGTTTTACTATAATAGATGAAAACTTGGATATTATTTCAATTATATATATATATATATATATATATATATATATATATATATATATATATATATAAGTATTGAATTTTATCGTAATTACTTTGAATTCTTATTTACATATCAAACAATCTCACATTCATGTTACGGTGTGAACTGAGACGATGTTACACATATAATAACAAAAGAGTCCTTGGCGCACACAAATTGTTGTTGAAGATTTAATTGTTTTAAATTCACATGCGGTGGAAGATAGGTTGGCCAAATTAAAATAGGGTCCTAGCAACCGCTAGATATAAGTCATGGAGATCAGTACAAAATTAGTAATTAATGGAGGAAATAGACACCATGAGCGAGCCATGAGGTAATTAAGCTATGTGAAAGGACGTCCACTCCCATAATTCTAACGGCCGGCATTTAATTGATAAGAAATTAATTATAATCAACAACAACAATCAGAAAGAATAATAATAAGGGGAGTGTATAATAAAGCATGTAGCGCCTCCATTACTGGTGGAACTACTACCTCTGCTAGTATTACTTCACAAGCATTCATTTCCAAATCTGCATGGCCACGTTTTTCTCGTATGTTTGTCCTCCTTCCCGCCAAGCTAGTACTCATGTAATGTAACCGCCCACATTATCATTTGACTCTCTCTCTCTCTCTCTCTCTCTCTCTCTCTCTATATATATATATATATATATATATATATATATATATATAGGAGAATGATTTGTGAAAAACGTTAGCTATTAGCACTGTTTGAACTAACGTTAATCTAGCTGTCCAATATTAGAGTTAATGGCTGAGATGAATGCCCAGCCGCTAGAGGGAGTCCAATATTAGAATTAATGGCTAAGATGAATGGCCAGCCGCTAGAGAGAGCGAGGGAGTAGCGGCCAGTCAAAACGTCGTTGTTTTGACTGGCCGCTATGTAACGACCCCAAAATAGGTCCATTCCATCCAACCTATTCTGAGTCGCCAAATACATGGTACAGAAAGCAACTATAATTTTATTACAACAATTGTCGTGCAAAATACAACAACACATATGCTGTGAGTTTGGATACAAATATATACAAACTGTGACACAAGTCCCAACCTTTGATAGCACGTCACAGTGACACCTTACATAAAGGTATAGTCAAAAACTGTTTTAGAAATTAGAATCTTTGAGAAGTGTTCAAGGAAACCTTTGTACATGGGAGGCTATGCTTATAGGTTGTGATAGATATCATATGGCCATAGAATTATCCTTGGTTGACCCAATATACCCCAAAGAAAAACGAGAAGATTACTATCATATTCTTCCCAATGGTGAGTCTTCTCTTGACATATCATTATCTCCACTGTCTCTAATTGAAAATTATACTTCAAACAAACACCAAGATTATATAGATAGTGCTCGTAAAGATACTCAACAACTGGATGAGCACAACCCTGTCTTATGATGACACGAAGTTATATGTCATTAGACATCTTGTATGATATATAGTGACAAAACACCCTTCCAACGTTGGGTTCGCTTCACCCTAGATGATTCACCAAATATAACTACTAAATGATGACCACCGTTCTATTCCCCTGTTACCCCCGCTCGACCCAGCTACACTCTTATTACCTGAAAGGAATTGTGAAACAGAAGGGTGAGCACAACTAGCCCAGTAAAGAATATTATAACTAAAGATAATTAAATTATCAATAGCCTTCATCAGTAATAAATCAGAGATTTAGAACATATGGTAAATGATAAAACTTTTCAACCATAGTTGCAGCGGAACGAGCAATCCATTAGAAGAGTCAAATAGACTATAAAGTCTATTATCTTCTCCATGTTAAAAGTCCACAAACAATGTTTTATCCCTGTAACATCAATCAACAATTCCTGTCCACAATCACATGTATAACTCATAATCGTAATTATTGTTCTAAATTCCTTTTCTCATCCAGGACAAAGATAATTTTCATCACCTAAAACATCAAAGATCATGGTTATACCAAATCACAGTTCATGTTTATAATCATATTAATAAATTCATCTTTGCACTACGGGCCAAAGATATTCATCAACAGACCATCTTTGCACTACAGGCTAAAGATATTCAACAACAGATTATCTTTGCACATTGGGCCAAAGATATTCATCAACAATTCATCTTTGCACTACAGGCCAAAGATATTCCTCAACAGTTCATATTTGCACTACAGACCAAATATATTCATATCTCAAATAAATATATAATTATTTCAGAATTTATATAAACAATAATTATAACCATGTTAATCAATTCATCTTTACACTTAAGCTAAAGATATTTAATTATAAATTCAATGGTCATGATCATACCAGTTAATAATTCATCTTTGCACTACAGGCCAAAGATATTCCTCAGTCACGATCATACTAATAATTTACCCATCTTTACACTCAAGTGAAAGAAAAATTCAACATCAGGGTTATAAAAATGTTATATATGATAATAAAAATAATATGATCAAAATATGGATTTAATTTCAAGAGTAATATTCATAAATCAACTATAATTTGGTCAGAAAAAGAAACTAATTTTATCGTGAATAGTACCCGTGAATAGTAACTCATGAATAGTAACTCATAAATAGTAACTCGTGAATAGTAACTCATGAATAGTAACTCGTGAATGGTACTTCGTATTCGTACATAGTACCGTATACGTAAATAATATCATATACGTAAATAGTGCCATATACATGAATAGTGCCGTATACGTGAATAGTGTCGTATACGTGAATAGTAATCCCGACTCAAAAAGATAAAAATTCCATAATAAAATTCATACCAATATTTCAGTATAATGATATTGAAAGAATAACATCATTATGAAGAATATAACATCTCTTAATATCCCTTACTATCCCTTACTACCCCTTACTATCCCTTACCTCAAAAGAGCAGCACTTCTGACTGGATATCGGATATGACGCGGAAGGAAATTTGCACTGATGAATAATAACTCACCAAATATCTAAATACTAACAAAATATGCTTCATAATATAGAGAGAGAAAGAGAGAAAGCTTATGTTTCTGGTGTGATTTTTAATTCTAACTTAGCCCTCTATTTATAGGAAAATGTTAGCACGCCGAAACAGACTTAACCTGCAACCTGATGGCTTTACCTGCTACTATTCTCACCCACCACATTTGAATAAAAATCTCAGCACATTTCTTCACCAACCAAGAGTGGGGCCCACCAATTCTAGAATTTTCTACCAAAATGATAAATTCCGAAACTTCAACAATTTCTGAACCAGTCATATCGTAAAATTCATAATAAATCATACGTTTATTTTTAACGGTTCAAAATTTTTGGACATATACTCAACTTATATATATATATATATAACATATCCAAAAATTACCACGATCCAACGGTCGGATTAAAAATTATAACCCCCGCAAAATATCTCAAAAACCCTAATTTTTAATACCTCCATTCCGATAAAAATACTGATAAAAACCTCAACATTAACTCCTTCATTTTTAACCACAAAAATATATCCCTCATTTATATCCACATAAAATAAATATTTCCTTATCATATGAATCAATAATTAATTATTCACAAATAATATTACAGAGTCACAATTATGACAACCAGGCCGTTCCCAGAAAAGAGGGAGTTTTTCAATAAGGATCTCTCCTTACTGGCGCGCAATTAGATGACCAAACCTCTCCTTAGACAGAACTTTCTAGACATTGCCAATAATGTAATCTAATAATATTATTCAGATAATATGAATTATTGCTCCGATAATAAAAAATACTGTGTAGTGACAATTATTAAAACAACAGTAATATAAAATATCAACGCAGCAATTATTGAATCAATAAAATAAAATATTGAACAGTAATTACTGTAACAATTATTGAGTAATGTCTTCTTACGTAAAAATCAATAATTGGTGCAATACCGTGTGCTACTGTGCAACAACGCGTATTTCTGTGTTTTAACCACCAGATATTCCAACAGTATTAACGGTAACAACTACGCCGTTATTTATAAATAACTTATTTTTGTCGTTTTCTTCATCCAATCGCTTTCCGTTATGGGGCCCACAAATAGCTGCGCCGTCGTACGAATATTCCCCGACAGAAAGAATATTCCACGACCAAACGAATATTCCCCGACAAAATGAATATTTTATAATCACTTGCTTATTTTGAAAAATATTCATATATCACCCTTAACTTTAACTTTTTATCAATTTAACCATTTACTAAATAGAAAAATTGAATACTTTTATTTCATAAAATTCGGGGTCTTACACGCTACTCCCTCTAGCGGCCAGCACAGATGATTTTTTAATTTGGCCCAGGACCCAGCCGCTAGAGGGAGTAGCGGCCAACAAAAAAAATTAGTCAATTACTGATTATTCTAATTATTCTCATGCATGCTACTTATTAATTAGTAAAATAAAATAATAAAAAATTATAAGTATAATTATAATGATAATCAATAATTATCTTTATACTTATCCTTATACTTATTAACAAATTATGTCCTTTTACATATTACTTATTAATCAGTAAAATAAAATAATAAAAAATTATAAGGATAATTATAAGGATAATCAGTAATTATCTTTATACTTATCCTTATACTTATTAACAAAATAAGTATGTATAAGAATAATTATTGATTATCGTCTTATGATTTTTAATTATAAATAGAAAATAGTGATTGAGTTTATATATTTGAGTAGGAATATAATATAAATTCAATCACTATTTTCTATTTATAATTAAAAATCATAAGACGATAATTATTAATTATCCTTATACATACTTATTTTATTAATAAGTATAAAGATAATTACTGATTATACTTATAATTTTATATTATTTTATTTTACTAATTAATAAGTAGAGAATAATCAGGATAATTAGTAATTGGCCAATTTTTTTTGTTGGCCGCTACTCCTCTAGCGGCTGGGCCCTGGGTCAAATTAAAAAATCCCATGTGCTGGCCGCTAGAGGGAGTAGCGGCCAGTCAAAACGTCGCCGTTTTGACTGGCCGCTACTCCCTCTCGCGGCCAGCAGAGATGATTTTTAATTTATTGTTGACCGCTACTCCCTCTAGCGGCTGGACATTCATCTCAGTCATTAACTCTAATATTGGACGGCTAGATTAACGTTAGTTCAAACAGTGCTAATAGCTAACGTTTTCCACGAATCATTCCCCATATATATATATATATATATATATATATATATATATATATATATATATATATATATATCTTTCTTCATACTTTTCGTAGTTTCTTAATTTGGTAGTTGGATACTGATAATGAACACGTAGAGATCAGCTGGATAATCATCCCATTTATACATTATTATTAAGTTATTGATGAGGAAGTAACCACATGCTTCTTTTGTTGCCTGCCATTCTTGGTGGACAGTGGACACGAGGAAACTCGTAAAATGCTTTATAAATCACTATATTATCTTTGTTTGTAATAATTATAAAATTATTAATTTTAAGTGTTTTATTTTTTTTCAAATTAAGACTTGAAACTATTAATATATAGATTATAAAATAGCTTAATAGTCTGTAATCTCAAGATTATCATTTATAATTCTTATAAACAAACACAACCCTAATGTATAAAAAGAAACGTGAATAGTTACTTTTATATAGATCAAACTTCTATGTATATAAATGTAACTTTTGCTGATTACTTGTATGCCGAAGACAAATAATATTATCAAATAAAAATTTTGTTATTTTGATAATGAAACAGTAATTTATTTTTTTTCCACTATTAGATGTACTTCTCTAATTTGAATTCGATCGTTGAGTGTTTTCTTCTTTGATCCCTAGCACGTGCCAAGCTACTCTTTAATAGAGTTGGCATAAAAATAAAAATAGAAGTAACAACCACGAAAAACAACATTAACTCGTTTCTACTCTTCAAATGTCAAGGTGAATTAATTCTGCTCAGCTACATACATGTCCTTATGGCTTATGGACACCGCTAACTATATCCTTTCTTCATTCATGCAAGTGCTGTACTTAGTTTGGTTGCTATTTAATTTACTTAAACCTCCCAACAAACAATCAGTGCCATCATTAAAAATGTAGAAGCTCCCCTCGGCTACAAAAATACAGATATTTCTTCTTTTTTTTAGTCAGTTTTAAATTTAAAAATATGACATGTTAACGCCAAGTTTCGTCTGCGCGTCCAATCACAGAATCCACGCGCTGAAACCTGCACAATAACGGATCACACAGAAGCTTGACGGCCGTGCCGCCGGGGGATAGCTCCGGTGTGAGAATAAGAACAGGCCGTTCACAAGGTTTAACAATGAAGGCTAAGTGTATAGTGCTCAAAAGTAGGTATTACCTCTTAATTGTAATATTGCCCTTGTATTTATAGTACTCTCACCTCCTTAGAATCCTTCTCCGAGTGGGATTAGGACTCCTAAATATGGTAGTTACCAATATTTAGGTTTTCTACAATGTCCTTAAAAGGTACAAGTAGAACCCCTCTCCAATACTACCTTTGGAGTTGCCTTACCAACATCTGATTAGGGTTGAGACCCTTGACCACGTGAACCCCTTATCGCCCCCAACTCTGCATATGGGCTGCTCAACTGCACCGATCTGGACTTTGGCCCAAAGAACGCGAAGACCCGATCCCGACCTAATGGGCTCGGGTATCCGAGCTCGACCTTCTACATATCCTCGGCCATATAGGCCCAACCTCATTAGTTCCGGCCCAGACCCGTAGTCAACATGAGGGTCGGTAAAATACTTCTGAATATTGTCCCTCAGTCTCTTGTTATAAGATATTTATGACATGAGACTTGAAAGGACATGAATTTAAATAGTCACGCCCGGTAATGATGAGCTATCTTGGAAACCCAAACGGTTTTTCCTCGGCTTATGAACCGGTACATGTTTTTCTAAGGCTGGGCTCCACTTGCCATAAATGGCCGCCCTGGAAACCGTGCCAGACGTGCTATATAAGTCCCTTAACACCCATCACTGTCACTTTTTCGAGCCTTCATCCATTTCAAATTCTCACCAAATTTTTTCGGCAAGGGCGATTTCCGGTGAATATTCCATTCCACAGATCCTCTGACTTTTCCTACTCTGTCATACTTTGAACTTCGTTTCAGCTCATTTTCTTCTTCAATCCAATCACATCTGTCTCATTCCCCTCCAGTCACACCAAATGGCTGATTCAAACACTAATCCCCCAACTGTCATTCTCACCGGTGCCGCTACCATCACCTCCGGTGACCTGGTTCAGGTCGAATTGCCAACAGCTCCGGTCGACATCCCCATTGATCCCTAGCACGTGACAAGTCGGTACTACAGATGAATAAGGCTGATAAGATGGCTCTGCTCAACAAGGCAAAGAAGCCTTCCGCCAAGGACCCAGTCAAGATCGTCCCGCCAGCTCAGCCGAAGCCGACACCCCCGCCACCTGCAATAATAACAGTGATCGAGGATTTGGAAGACGCAGAGGATCGGCGTCTCGAACCTCGACTTAAGAAGCCTCGTCTATCCGAAGGCCCTGCCCCTGTTGACGCGGTCGCGGTCCCGATCCCTAAATCCACCCCTACATCCAAAGCTAGTTCTTCCCAAGGGTCGCCAACTACCTGCTGGCCGAAGAGTCATGCGGACATTTCCCCTTCCACCTGTTCGACCACTTCAAGCTTCCTGGCGATGACGAGCGGTTCAAGAGCAATTCGTCTGAAGAGTATCTGGTTACCTATATCAGAGCTCAAACTCAGGTACTCCCGATCAGCTTTAAAGTTTTTCCCTTTATCGCTAGGTAGTGTTTTGTATATCTGATGTTTCTTTTGTGTTTAGGCCAACATCATCCTTGCTCGGGCTATCCCTTCTATTGCCCGATCTACTAAGAAAGAAAATCAACTGAAACATGAAGTGTCGCTACTCGAAGCCGAGTTACGAGGTCATGATTCAGAATTGAGGAGGGAGAGGGATCTGCACGCCGATACCTGAAACAAGGTGGCAAAGGCTGATCGTTGGATTGCCGAACTCGAAGAGCAATATTCTTTACTTCAACAGGAGTTCGTCGGTCTTGACGGTCATGCCAAGAAGCTTGTGCAGGACAAGGAGCTTCTGGCCGAGGAGAACAAGGTCTTGGTGAGGAATTTACACTCTATCGAAGACCAATTCAATGCAATGCACGACAACATGAGAACGTTGATCCGGTCGAACAATGCATTGTTAGAGGAGCAGGTCGTCGTCAAGCAAGCGGCCATCAAGGAATATGAAGAGTCGCCGGCCTTGACCGATAAGATTATGGCCCAATTTGCAGAGGGGGTCGAAGCTTATCGAGAGAAGGCTAGGACGAAGCTGGTGGAGGCTGGGTTGGATGTCTCGATCCTTGATTCTTTCGATGAGGAATTGGAGGCCGAAGCTGGTGATGATTTGCCTTAGTGTAGGGTTTCTGTACTTGTAATTTTTTCCTTTTTTTAGTTTTGTGACTTGCTCGATCAGTTATGCTAGTGATATATGTATCCAAAGCATGTTTGATCGGAAATTGTGAAACATTTGAATATGAATGAAATAGTATAAATTTTATTAGTTGTTATCACAATTAGTTTCGCTTGTGACTTTTATCGAACAGTTAGGTCATTTCTGACTATCTGGTCAATTTATGTCCGAAGCTTACAGGATCGAATTTATAACTTTATCGATCATTTATACTTGTGGCGCTTACCGATCAGTTAGGTCCTTTCGAACTGTTTGGTCGTTTTACACTCGAAGCTTATCTGATCGGATGTGTAGCTTTGTCAGTCAGTTACACTTGTGACCCTTTTCTGACCAGTTAGGTCTGATCAGTTTACGTCCGAAGCATGTCTGATTGGTAAAGCAGTGCGAATTTGAATGAACTATAAGTATTTCTCGAAGAGAAGTTTTTATTTCATTGATAAATTGCATAGATTACATAAATAAAGGGAAGAATAGACATGTATTTACTGGTAATATTTTCTAAGTCTTCCAGCATGCCATGTATTCTTTACCTCAGATCCATCCATAGCTCGAAGCCGGTAAGTCCCTGGCTTCGGCACCTCCACTACCTCGTAAGGCCCCTCCCAGTTAGGCATTAGCTTGCCTGTGTTCTGGGGGGTTGATGCCTCAGACTCCCAAAACACCAGATCACCTACCTCAAACCTCCTCAGCTTCACCTTCTGGTTGTAGTGTCGGGCTGTTCTCTACTGGTAAATAGCCAACCTCAACATAGTAGAGTCCCGAGCTTCATCCAGCAGATCCAAATTTATTTTCAAGCCTTCGTTATTGTATAATTCCTTGTATTGACTGACTCAAATAGTGGGGGATCCGATCTCGACTGGTATGAGTGCTTCAGTTCTGTATGCCAGTCGGAATGGGGAGTCTCCAGTTGTCGTCCTTGGAGTTTTCTGATATGCCCACAAAACACCGAGCAGCTCTTCGGGCCACCGACCTTTTAACTCATCCAATCTTCTTTTTATTCCATTGAGTAGGGTTCGGTTGGTCACTTCTACTTGACCATTCGATTGAGGGTGAGCAACTGAAGTCTTGCGGTGTTGAATTCCCAACTCTTTTAGAAAGCTTTCGAACTTTGACCCCACAAACTATCTGCCATTATCGAAGACCACTGCCCTAGGAATGCCGAAACGGTAAACGACTCCTTCCTTTAAGAATTTCAAGCATTCTTGTTCGATGATCTTCTGTAATGGTTTGGCTTCGACCCATTTCGTCATGTAGTCAATACCCACGATCACGAAGCTGACTTGCCCCTTGGCCTTCGGCATAGGTCCTAAGATATCGATTCCCCATACAGTGAAGGGAATCAAGGATAAGACCGAGTAAAGCTCTTTGGGAGGTTGATGTGGGGCGTTGCTGTTCATCTGACACTTGGGACATCTTCTGATGAATTCTTTTGCCTCTGTGTAGATAGTCGGCCAGTAATACCCCTGCCTCAAAATCTTATGTACCAGTGACTTGGCTCCCATGTGATCTCCACAAATTCCTTTGTGTACCTCCCGAAGTGTATAGTCTGCTTCTGATGGTGTTAAACACTTGAGCAATGGAGAACTGAAAGCCCTTCGATACAGATCTCCATCGATAAGTACAAAGTTTGAGCTTCGGTGCTTGATCTTCCTTGCTAGTATGCGATCCGAAGGCAACACCCCATCGGCTAGGTATGAGATGTATGGTGTAAGCCAACAGTCCAGCCTATCAATACATAGTACCTCTTCTTTTGGGACACTTGGCTGCTCCAATACTTCTAGATATACCGATCCACTGAAAGAACTTGCTTCTGTCGTTTCCAGTCGGGCCAAGGCATCTGCCACTATGTTGTCGGATCGATCCACTCCTTGACAGCTGACTGAACTGAAGTATGCCAGTTTACTCTTCGCTTCGGCTAAATACCTCGTCATTCTTACCCCCCGGGCCTCATACTCCCCCGATATCTATTTGATGACCAACTGTGAATCACTATAGATGACTAGATTTTGTACTTTTAGGCTTCGGGCTAACTTCTGTCCGGCTAGAATGGCCTCGTTCTCTGCTTCGTTGTTGGTTGCTTTGAACTAGAACCAAACTGCTTGTTGAACTTTAAACCCTTCGGGACTCGTCAGTATGACCCCGGCACCACTGACGTCCGAGGTTGATGAGCCGTCAACATACAGTGTGCATGAAGTCCTCACATGTTGTGTTTCGGTGACCGATCCCACATCTGATTCTGTGAACGAGCATTCCACGATGAAATCGGCCAGTGTCTGCCCTTTGATTGCTGTCCAGGGTAGATATTCCAATGCGAACTGTGTCAATTCCATTGCCCATGCCGCCAGTCTTCCCGAAACCTCTGGTCGGTGTAGGATTTTCTTCAACGGCTGATCCATGTACACCACTAACACCCGACCCTGGAAATAATGCCGAAGTTTCCTGCTTGCTATGATCAAAGCATAGGCGAACTTCTCCAGGTTCGGGTACCGAATTTCTGCATCTCGAAGTACATGGCTGACGTAGTATACTGGGAACTGACTTCCACCTTTGTCTCAAACTAATGCCGCCCCTACCGCCATCGAACTCGCTGCCAGGTACAGATACAAAGGTTTCAAAGGGATCGATTTCATCAATAGTGGTGCCGAAGACAAATATTGCTTAATCCCTTGGAATGCGTCTTCGCACTCCGAAGTCCATTGAAAGCTTTTCTCGTTCTTGGGCCCTTTCAAGGTGTCAAAAAATGGTAGGCATCTTTCTGCTGATTTGGAGACAAACCTTCTGAGGGCAGCAATCCGATCTGTCAGTCTCTGCACATCCTTATAGGACTTCAGGGATTTCATATCTAGGACCGCCTGTATCTTCGCTGGGTTTGCTTCGATCCCCCTTTTGCTGACCAAATACCCCAGGAATTTCCCCGATCCTAATCCAAACGTGCACTTGGTCGGGTTCAACCTCAGTTTGCGTCTTCTGACTGTTTCAAAGCAGTCCTCTAGGTCTTGAAGATGGTCATGGACTGACATGCTTTTAACAATCATGTCGTCTATGTAGACCTTCATACTTCTCCCTAGTTGCTTCGTGAACACGAAGTTCATCATTCGCTGATAGGTCGCCCCGACATTCAGTAGCCCGAAGGTCATTTTCCTGTATGCGTATATCGCCCGATGCGTGATGAAACTGGTCTTCGGGATGTCTTCTTTACTCATTAAAATCTGGTGGTATCCTGAGAATGCTTCTATGAAGCTCAGCATACCGTATCTTGAAGTGGCGTCTATCAACTAATCTATGTTGGGCAATGGGTAGAAGTCTTTCGGACACGCCCTGTTCAGATCCGTGTAATCGATGCATAGCCTCCACTTCCCGTTCTACTTCTGGACCAAGACTACGTTGGCCAACCATTCCGGGTAATCGATTTCGAAGATAAATTCGTCCTCCAGAAGTTTGACAATCTCTTCATCAATGATTTTCTACCTTTCTTGGGCGAAAAATTTTCGTTTCTGTATGACTGGTTTTTTGCTTGGGTCCACGTGTAATCTGTGTAGGGCCATCGATTCGCTTACCCCCGGCATATCGCTCGGCTCCCAAGCAAATATGTCGGCGTAGACTCGTAGT
Source organism: Panax notoginseng (assembly GCA_016801055.1). Classification (NCBI taxonomy): domain Eukaryota; kingdom Viridiplantae; phylum Streptophyta; class Magnoliopsida; order Apiales; family Araliaceae; genus Panax; species Panax notoginseng. The sequence continues at coordinate 140,483,698 of CM029021.1, read as the reverse complement.
AATTCTATCAATCATGTCCTGAACGGTTCTACTAACCTCGACCCGATCTTGATCATTTTTGCTGAAATCCCTGGCGCCAGTTCTATGTCCTCAGTTTCTTCGGTCGGCAGAGCGAGCGGTTCTGTGCTACTTTCAGTGAACGGCTCTATTTTGATAGCCATCATCTGTTTCTATTTACTGACCCCGACACCTGAGGAAATCAAGCTGTTCTGATAACACCTTCGGGCCATGTCTAAGTCCCCTTTTACCTCCTCGATCCCGTTCGGTGTTGGGAACTTGATTTTAAAGTGGGGTATGGAAGTTATTGCTTGCAAGGTTGCTATGGTCGGTCTTTCGAGGATTGCGTTGTAGGCCGAATCTACCTGGACTACGAAAAATCTGACCATTATTTCGACCTGATTGGGTGTTGTACCGAACTTAACAGGCAGCTCGATGGTACCGGACACATACGCTAGGTCTCCGCTAAAACCGTACAAGGGTCCTTCGCCTCCCAAATCTATCTTCTGCCCTTACAGGTCCAGCCTCTGGTAGGCATGAGTATATAGGATGTCGACCGAGGACCCGTTATCTATCATCATCCTTTTCATATCCACTATCCCGACCTGAGCCGTTATCACCAGTGCGCCGTCGTGTGGCTCGATGAGGTCCGTAGGGTAATCCTCATCCGAAAAAGAGATGGATGTCCCAGGATATGCCCGGTCCTTTCTAGTAGTTAACCCAGTCACCGATAACACTGTCTCGAGATATCCACTTCTCTTCCTTCCCGTTACCCGTCTGACAGAACCTCCCGAGATAACATCAATCATGCCTCGGGCTGTTGGGGTCTGGGTTGGCTGGGTGTCCTGATCTTGATATCTGTTTTTCTCTCGAGGTGCCACCGCGTTACCCCGACCTGCTACATATTGTATCAAGTGTCCGTTTTAAACATTCTTCTCTATCATATCCATCAGGTGGGTGAATGCCTCTGTCGAGTGCCCGGTACTTTGGTGATACTTGCAATACTTGTCCCGACCCCTCCTCCCCGATTTGGTTCGTCTCGAGCAGGGCTCATAGAACGGTTTATTTTTTATCTTGTCCAGAATCTTCGCCCGATCCGTAGTGAGGGGGTTGTAAACTTTGCTGACATTACGATTAGGTAATGGAGGTCGGCTACTCCCTGATCCTCCTCCATTATAAGTTTTCTTGCCCAAATTTTCCGACCTCCAATGGTTGTCATCCGAGCGCTGTTAACTCGGTTTGTCCCGATCCTTTGATTTCTCGTAGGATTGAGAGTGTGGTTTGAAGTTTCCCAAGGCCTCCTCTATCGCGATGAACCCTTCGACCCTATGGAAGGCTTCGGTCAGATCTGCAGGTGGGCTGATTACCAAATCCTTCATCAGCTTCTTCGACCTCCCGATATTCAGGCCCGTTGTGAAGAATCCCAAGGCTTGTGGGGAGTTCAACTCGGCTACTGATCCCACAGCTTCTCGAAACCTTTTTACGTATTGACCCAGGGTTTCGTCTGACTTCTGTTTGACCTGCATGAGGGACGGTGTTATTTTACCCCGTCTTCTATTACTCCCGAACCTAGCATGGAACTTTTCCCTAAGGTTATTCCAGGATCTGATCGATCCGGCCGCCAAGGTTCCCATCCATTCTCGGGCACTCTTTTTCAGCGTGGTAATGAACATATGGCACTTGGCTGCATCCGAATGCCCATAGTAGGACATCAGACGGTCATACTCATCCGAATGATCGTAAGGGTCACCCAGTCCGACATACGTATCCATCGGTGGCATCTTTCTCCAGTTCTGCGACTCTTCGGACGAGGGGATCGGACTCCTCTTTTAGAGGAGACGAACGATATCTGTCCCGCTCGTATTCGGGGGACGCGATCCTCTTCTTTTGATCCGATCTTCCTAGGTGTCCGGATCTTCTGTCATCCGATCGGCTTCTCCTTCAACTCGGTCTTTCTCAGGAACTACTCCGTGGTCGGCTCCTTTCTTTTCTAGCCTCATCGCGTCGGGGTGATCGGGACCGACTAGGACGTCTGCGTCTCTTTGAGGAGACTTCTTGCTCTCCGGCCACTTTAGCCATCTGGGCTTCGAGTTCTTTCTGTTGCAGCCGCAGTGCCAACATGGCATCTTTGTTCTGCTTCATCATCTTTTTCAGGATGACTTCCCGTTGGTCTCGGCTACCATATCCTCTTTCTTGCCTCGCTAGGGCCCGAAAGTGATTTTCATCGGCCTGACTCGCTTGAGGGGGTGTGTGTTGACTATCATGGAAGAGCTTACGTCAGAGGAAAGGGGCTGTGTAAGACCCCAACTTTTATAAATAAAGATGAATTTTTTATAAATATCATTTTTGAATATTACGGAGTGAAATTGATATAATATTATAGTTGTGGGTAATATTTATAAATTTTGCAAAGTACGCAAGTAGCTATATAATATTCAATTGGTCGGGGAATATTCGTTTTAACAGGAAATATTCGTACGACGACACAATCATTGGTGGACCCCACAACAGAATTATTGTCGGATTGAGAAAACGACAAAAATACTTTATGAAAATAACGGCGGAAGTTTTACTATTAATACTGTTGAACTACTCGATAGTAAAAGTACAGTAATACGCATGGTTGCATAGTAGCACACGGTATTGATGATTGATGCTTACGTGATAAGTCACTCAGTTTTGTTTTATTGATATTATTAATGTAATAAAACAGAAAAGCTTTTTATATAAAACAGAATACTTTTATAAAGTTATTCGTTTTATTAGGCTAATAGTAAAATCTTTTTATATAAAACAGAATACTTTTATAAAGTTATCTGTTTTATTAGACAATAATTAGAATATATTATATTTTATTATGCATAGTGTTTGCATAGTGCCTGCATAGTATTTGCATAGTAAAAATTTTTATAAAGTTATTCGTTTTTTATTTAAAAGATTTTGCTTAAAATATGGACCGTCAGATTAAAGTAAATCAATCTAGACCGTTCATGAGTTAGTTACTATGCAGTCCATTTTTCTATAAATAGAAGCTCATTCCTTCATTATTTTCTTACGAATTCACTGAAACTCTAGAGAGAGAAACTGTAGAGAGAAAGAAGAAAAGTATTCTGCTACTTCACTACTCCGATATCAAGTTTCTTTTACGGTAAGGGATATTATTTGTTGTACTCGTAAAGGGTATTCTTTCTTTCTTATTCATGAAGAGAACTTCTGTTATTCCATTCGTTATTATTCTGTTGGAATAACCTGTATACGCGGGCTACCCTATACTTGGTGAAATTCTTCTGTTATTCCTTTCTTTATTATTCTGTTGGAATATCTTGTCTGTGCGTTTTACGTCGGACCTAGTTCCATTATTTATTATTCTGTCGGAATATCCTGTCTGTGCGTTTATGTCGGACCTGGTTCCATTATTTATTATTCTGTCAGAATATCCTGTCGGTGCGTTTACGCATGACCTGGTTCTATTATTTATTTTCCTGTTGGAATAACCTGTCTGTGCGGTCTATCGCATGCATGGTGATTTCTTTTGTTATTCCATTCTTTATTATATTCAGTTGGTTAAAATTTTGACTTTTATACTCCATGAAATTAGTGGAATATCCTTGATATTTGCGCTTCATCCAGTATCTTTTCATGGAAATATTCTTCTGAGTGTTCTTGAATTTTACTCCACAAAGCAGTATCATGTTGACAATTTGGACATTATTGGTTCCTGGATAAATTAATTCTTGAACTTGTTTTATTGAATTCTTATATCATTGTCATCATCCTCATGTTTATATTTTGTTAAAAGTCATCTATGGCCTGTAGTGCATAGATGGACTTGGTATGATTATGACCAGGGATTATTCGGTATAATCATGACCGCAATGTTACAAATGATATGGTAAAAGTCCTCATTGGCCCGTAGTGCATTGATGGACAGTGGTTGGCATGATCATGACCATTAATGAATACACAAATATTCTTAGCCTGTAGTGCATGGATAATTGTGGTCGTGATACTAAAGAATATCCTTGGCCGTAGTGCAGGGATGATGTGAATTATTTATTAAGCTGAGTCCCAGCGATAAAAGTCATGAAAAACATTTTAAATCATAGAAGATAGTAGATTTTATTCTCTACTTGACTCTTCTAATGGGTTGCTTGTTCCGCTACAGTTAAACTTGATGTTTATTATATTTTATCAGTTTAACACTATTGAAGGCTAATGATAATTTATTCTGCATTATCTTAGTCATAATATTTCTTACTGGGCTAGTTGAGCTCACCCTTTTGTTTTCATTGTTCTCTTCAGGAAATGAGAACGTAGCGGGGACTAGTCGGGGAACGGAGTGACGGTTCAGATAATAGCATTAGTAGTCCTTACTATTCTATAAAATAGTGTGAGAATAAATGTATTGATGACTTATTTTGAGTTTGAATCCTGTTTAGAAGAAAGTGTTGTATTTAAACTCACAGCTTATGTTTTGTCGTATTTTACACGACAGTTGTATAATTAAGTTGTAAGACCCCAACTTATTAATGAATAAAATTATATTTTCTCTAAATATTATTGTGAATAATAAGGGGTTAATTTGATATAATACTTTGGTTCTGGGTGAAATGTGCAAATTTTGCAAAATAAGCAAGTGGTTATAAAATATTCATTTTGTCGGGAAATATTCGTTTGGTCGTGGAATATTCTTGCTGTCGGGGAATATTCGTACGACGGCACAGCCTTGTGTGGGCCCCATAACGGAAAGCGATTGGATTAAGAAAACGACAAGTATAAGTTGTTTATAAATAACGGCGTAGTTGTTACCGTTAATACTGTTGGAATACCTGGTGGTTAAAATACAGTAGCACACGGTATTGCACCAATTATTGATTCTAACGTAAGAAGGCACTACTCAATAATTGTTATAGTAGTTATTGTTCAATATTTTATTTTATTGATTCAATAATTGCTGCGTTGATATTTTATATTATTGTTGTTTCAATAATTGTTGCTGCACAGTATTTTCTATTATCAGATCAATAATTCATATTATGTGAATAATATTATTAGATAACATTATTGGCAATGTCTAGAAAGTTCTGTCTAAGGAGAGGTTTGGTCATCTAATTGCGCGCCAGTAAGGAGAAATCCTTATTGGAAAGCCCCATCTTTTCTGGGAACGGCCTGGTTGTCATAAATATGATTCTGTAATATTATTTGTGAATAATTAATTATTGATTCATATGATAAGGAAATATTTATTTTATGTGGATATAAATGAGGGATATATTTTTGTGGTTAAAAATTAAGGAGTTAATGTTGAGGTTTTTATCAGTATTTTTGTCGGAATGGAGGTATTAAAAATAAGGATTTTTGAGATATTTTGCGGGGGTTATAATTTTTAATCTGACCGTTGGATCGTGGTAATTTTTGGATATGTTATACATATATAAGTTGAGTATATGTCCACAAATTTTGAACCGTTAAAAATGAGCGTACGATTTATTATGAATTTTTCGAGATGACTGGTTCAGAAATTGTTGAATTTTCGGAGTTTATCATTTTGATGAAAAATTCTAGAATTGGTGGGCCCCACTCTTGGTTGGTGAAAAAATGTGCTGAGAATTTTATTCAAATGTGGTGGGTGGTAATAGTAGCAGGTAAAGCCATTAAGTTGCAGGTTAAGTCTGCTTCGGCGTGCTAACATTTTCCTATAAATAGAGGGCTAAGTTAGAATTGAAAATCACACCAGAAACAAGTTTTCTCTCTTTCTCTCTCTAGATTATTGAGTGTATTTTGTGAGTATTTAGATACTTTGAGAGTTTCTATTCATCAGAGCAAGTTTCTTTCAGCCTTATACCGGTATTCTGACCAGAAGTGCTGATATTTTGAGGTAAGGGATATTATTTTCTTCTTAATGATATTATTTTCTTCAATATCATTATGCTGAAATATTGATATGAGTTTTTATCAAATTTAAAACTTTTTGTGTCGGGGTTACTATTCACGTATACGACACTATTCACGTATACGGTACTATTCACGAATACGATACTATTCACCGAAAAATAAAATTTTCCCTTTTTGTCCAAGATGTCTATTATGGTTACTATCTTTGATTGTATCCATGTTTTGATCTTTATTTTTGAATTCTGCTTCACAATTGATTATTATGAAGTATTATTGATCTTGGATAAACTGTTATACGAATCCCTAATATTTGTCCTTCTGTCTCACTGGATTCGTTCTCTTTAAGATATTTTTCATCATCCTCAGTCCTAAATGATGATATTACTGAATATCTTTGGCCTGTAGTGCAAAGATGTTTGATTACTTGATGAATATCTTTGGCCTGTAGTGCAAAGATGAACAGGTGTTGAGATGAACATGACTGACAGGTGATACAAATGAATATCTTTGGCCTGTAGTGCAAAGATGAATATTTAGATAAAGATGATTATTAATTGATATTACAGGGATAAAATATTGATGATGGACTTTTAAATCTTAGAAGATAGTAGAATTCTTTCTCTACTTGACTCTTCTAATGGTTTGCTGTTTCCGCTGCAGTTGTTGATCTAAATTTTGTTGACGATTTTATTCTATCAGATTTTTCCCTGTTGAAGACTAACGATAATTTGTTGTATATTATCTTAGTCATAATATTCTTTACTGGGCTAGTTGAGCTCACCCTTTTCCTTTTTGTTCCATTTTTCTTCTCAGGAGGTGAGAACATAGCATGATCTAGTCGGGGTATAGAGTGATGGTTCTAGAAAGATGTTTTACCAGTCCTCACAATTTCTGTTAAATAGTGTTTGAATAATTGTATTGAGGATTTATTTGAGTGTGGATATTGTCCAGAAGATAATATTTGTATTTAAACTCACATGATGTGTTGTCGTATTTTGCACGACAAATGTATTATTGAAGTTGTAGTTTGCTTTCTGTACCATGTATTTGGCGACTCAGAATGGGTGTTGTATACCTATTTTGGGGGCGTCACAGTTGGTATCAGAGCTTAGGGATATGATCCCTGGCTGAGATGTGAGACAAGAACTAGGAGTGGAGAGACGGGGAATTCCTTCGCTAGTATGACCTGACTAAGTTTATTTGGTGTTTATTTGGTCGGTCAGAGTATAGGGATAGTATATGACATGACTATTAACCCTTGTTTTATGGCAGTATTTAAGAATGACAGCTGAGAACGTTAATAATGGAGTAAATCAGACCGTGGAGACACCTTTGATCACCACCCAGGGGAACGTGTAACAGGAAGGCAATATTCCTCCTGTAAACAACGTTACCGAGCAAACGATGAATGATGAAATGTTTAGGAGCTTTTTGCAGTTCATGCAAAATCAGACGAGGGAGACTCGTGTGCAGAATACGGGTGGAAATGATAACAACGCGCGGTTTGTCACAGCTAAGCAGTTCAAAGAATTGGGACCACCAGAATTTAAGGGAAAGCCGGATCCGATCATGGCGAAAATGTTGGTCAAGCAAATTACCAAGATATTCGATGTCTTGGGATGTACGGAGGAACAGAAGGTTCCATTCGCCACCTTTATGTTCCGCGGTGAGGCAGACTACTGGTGGGAGTCTGTGAAGCGTACCCAGCCTGACACACTCAACATGTCCTAGGAAACATTTCAAAAACTGTTCAATGACAAGTACTTTCCTGAAAGTATTCGTCATATGAAGGAGGTGGAGTTTATCAGACTGGAACAAAACAACATGACGGTGTCCCAGTACGAGGCGAAGTTTGCAGAGTTATCCAGGTTTGCACCTCATTTGGTCGAAAATGAGGAACGAATGACAAGGATGTTTCTGAGAGGTCTAAAACCCGAGATTCGGCAATATCTTATCTCTCATAAATTTTCTTTATATTCAGATGTTGTAAACAAGGCTCAATTATTAGAGCGAGATAATGAGTATGTGCAACCGAGGGACCACAACCAGGGTCATATCGGTGGCGGCAGTCATCGAAGCAATGAAAACCAGCAGGGAGGAAAACATTCGGACAAAAGCGGTAACCACTTTGGTGCTAATCGTGGCCGTGATAATAGAAGGAGCGAGTCGGGAGGAGATTTCAAGAAGAGAAGGTACAACAATGATAACGTGAAGATGTCAGCACAAACATCAACTGTTTCTAGGGGAGGAGAACGACCACCGGTCGTATGTTACAAATGTGGAAAAGAGGGGCATATCAGCCCAAACTGTCCACAACAATCTAAGGTATGTTATAACTGTGGAAAGGAGGGTCATATAGCTCGAGAGTGTTCTGTAGCAAAACCAAGTTCAGCGGGGATGGTGACTCCAAAAGCTGTCCCGGATAAGTCAAAATCAGCGGTTCCTGGAAGAGCGTTTGTCGTGACTGGCCAAAACGCGAGAAACCCGAACGAGGTGATCACGGGTAAGCTAATATTGAATTCTTGAAAAGTTTATACTTTACTAGATACCGGTTCTACCCATTCTTTTATCTCTCCTGCTTGTGCTCAACGTTTAAACTTGACTCCGGAGAAATTGGACTTTAACTTATCTGTTGAAACTCCGTTGGGTGAAACCTTCGTTACATCTACAGTTTATAAATCTTGCATGATCCAAGTTGGCACTATCACATTACCTGTTGATCTTATCTCTTTAAAGATACTTGCTTTTGATGTGATTTTAGGAATTGATTGGTTAACCACTCATCATACTAAAATTGATTATTTTCGTAAGGTTGTTATTTTTCATATTCCTAACCAACCTGTCATACGAATTCAAACTACTAAACCACTAAAATCAGTCACTGTCATATCAAGCCACAAAGCTATTCGTTTATTGAAAAACGGATGTCAAGCTTTCTTAGCCCATGTCATGGACTTAAACAAAAATACGTCAGATTTGAATGATATTTCTGTTGTTAGTGAATTTCCTGACGTATTTCCTAGCCTAACCCAGAGCGTGATATTGAATTTTTGTATTGATCTTCAACCCGATACAAAACCCATTTCTAAAATCTCATATTGAATAGCTCCTATTGAACTTCAGGAGTTAAAAACCCAACTATAGAAGTTGGTACCCGAGCCTCTATCTGGTGACTTCCTTTGTAGAATGCACCAAAGCCAGACTCTCCGTAAGGGACTCTATATTTGTGTGGTGGTAAAATAATAGGTGACATTGTGACGTGCTATCCAAGATTGGGAAATGAATCACAATTGAGAACAACCGAAGTCGGTAACCCAAGTACGTAGCTTTCTGGGCTTAGCTGGTTATTATTGGAGATTTATGGAAGGATCTTCTCGAATCGCTACTCCGTTAACTCAGCTGACTCGGAAAGATACAAAATTTGTATGGAGTGAGGAATGCGAGAAGAGTTTCCAAGAACTCAAGAGGAGACTCGTTTTGGCACCTGTTCTGACAATATCATCTGGTTCGGATGGATTTGTTATCTACAGCGATGCTTCAGGCAAAGGGTTAGGATGTGTTCTCATGCAACATGGGAAAGTCATAGCCTATGCCTCGCGACAACTCAAAGAATATGAGAGGAATTATCCTACTCATGATTTGGAGTTGGCAGCAGTCGTTTTCGTGTTGAAGATCTGGAGACACTACCTGTATGGGGAGAAAGTGGAGATCTATACAGATCATAAAAGCCTCAAATATTTCTTCACCCAAAAGGAACTCAACATGCGGCAGCGACGTTGGCTCGAGCTGTTGAAAGATTACGATCATACCATCCAATATCATCCTGGAAAAGCAAACGTAGTAGCTGACGCATTGAGTAGAAGATCATATGCGGGTACGAGTGCAATGTTGTTAACACAAAGGCCCATTTTGTATGACTTGCAAAGGATGGAGATAGAGATGAAGGCTCCAAGTACCCACATGATGATATCAAATATACGAGTAGAACCGACTTTAATCGATAAAGTTAAAGCTGCTCAAGCTACGGACATAGAGCTGATGCGTATGAAGAAGAAAGTGCAAGAAGGTGCTATTCCAGAAGCAAGAATCGATGAAGAAGGAATACTTCGAGTCAACTCCAGACTTTGTGTTCCTAACGATTTTGACTTGAAGCATAGAATAATGATGGAGGCACACAACACACCGTTTGCAATCCATCCTGGGAGTACCAAAATGTATCACGATCTTCGACATACATTTTGGTGGAGCAATATGAAAAGAGAGATCGCGGAGTTTATCTCGAGATGTTTAACTTGTCAACGTGTAAAAGCGGAGCATCAAGTACCAAAGGGTCCATTGCAACCACTTGAGATTCCGAAATGGAAGTGGGAACACATTACTATGGATTTTGTTACGGGTCTTTCCAAGGTTTCTCAAGGCATAGATGCGATTTGGGTTATTGTTGATAGATTAACCAAGTCCGCTCATTTCTTGCCGATACGTGAGACTTATTCCCTTGAACGTCTTGCTAGTATGTACGTGAACGAGATTGTGAGATTGCATGGCATGCCAGTATCCATAGTTTCGGATCGTGACCCAAGATTCACTTCACGATTTTGGGTTAGCTTGCAGAAAGCTATGGGCACGGATTTACGATTCAGTTCGGCATACCATCCTCAAACGGACGGACAATCAGAGAGGACTATTCAAACTCTTGAAGATCTATTAAGACTTTGTGTCCTAGATCTCAAAGGGAGTTGGGATAAGTACCTACCATTGGTGGAATTCTCCTACAACAACAGTTATCAGGCGAGCATAGGTGTGGCTCCATTCGAGGCGTTGTATGGAAGAAAATGTCGTTCTCCAGTATGCTGGGACGAGGTGGGTGAAGCAACATTGTTGGGACCAGAGTTGGTACGCATTACTACAGAGAAGATCCAAACGATTCGACAACGTATACAAACGGCACAGGATCGACAAAAGAGTTATGCGGATCTTCATCGGAAGGACGTGGAATTTAATATTGGGGATCATGTATTGTTACGTGTTGCACCATGGAAGGGAGTTACAAGATTTGGGAAGAGAGGAAAGCTCAATCCAAGATTTGTTGGTCCATTTGAGATTCTTGAGCGAATAGGAAATGTGGCATATAGACTCGCATTACCTCCAAGCATGTCTCGTGTTCATAATGTTTTTCACATATCTATGCTTCGTAAATATGTTAAAGACCCGAACCACATTATTGAGTTAGAACCAGACGAGATAGCTGAAGATTTAACGTACGAGGAGGTACCTGTTAAGATCTTGGATAGGAAAGAGCATGTCCTACGCACGAAGGTTATACCACAAGTTAAGGTTTTGTGGAGAAACCATGCTATTGAAGAAATGACCTGGGAGTTGGAATCAGAAATGAAAGCGAGGTATCCTCACCTTTTTGAAACATCAGGTACGTACGTCAATTTCGAGGACGAAATTTCATAAGGAGGGGAGGTTGTAAGACCCCAACTTATTAATGAATAAAATCAAATTTTCTCTAAATATTATTGTGAATAATAAGGGGTTAATTTGATATAATACTTTGGTTATGGGTGAAATGTGCAAATTTTGCAAAATAAGCAAGTGGTTATAAAATATTCATTTTGTCGGAAATATTCGTTTGGTCGTGGAATATTCTTGCTGTCGGGGAATATTCGTACGACGGCGCAGCCTTGTGTGGGCCCCATAACGAAAGCGATTGGATGAAGAAAACGACAAGTATAAGTTATTTATAAATAACGGCGTAGTTGTTACCGTTAATACTGTTGGAATACCCGGTGGTTAAAATACAGTAGCACACGGTATTGCACCAATTATTGATTCTTACGTAAGAAGGCACTACTCAATAATTGTTACAGTAGTTATTGTTCAATATTTTATTTTATTGATTCAATAATTGCTGCGTTGATATTTTATATTATTGTTGTTTCAATAATTGTTGCTGCACAGTATTTTCCATTATCAGATCAATAATTCATATTATTTGAATAATATTATTAGATAACATTATTGGCAATGTCTAGAAAGTTCTGTCTAAGGAGAGGTTTGGTCATCTAATTGCGCGCCAGTAAGGAGAAATCCTTATTGGAAAGCCCCCTCTTTCCTGGGAACGGCCTGGTTGTCATAAATGTGATTCTGTAATATTATTTGTGAATAATTAATTATTGATTCATATGATAAGGAAATATTTATTTTATGTGGATATAAATGAGGGATATATTTTTGTGGTTAAAAATGAAGGAGTTAATGTTGAGGTTTTTATCAGTATTTTTGTCGGAATGGAGGTATTAAAAATCAGGGTTTTTGAGATATTTTGCGGGGGTTATAATTTTTAATCCGACCGTTGGATCGTGGTAATTTTTGGATATGTTATACATATATAAGTTGAGTATATGTCCACAAATTTTGAACCGTTAAAAATGAACGTATGATTTATTATGAATTTTACGAGATGACTGGTTCAGAAATTGTTGAATTTTCGGAGTTTATCATTTTGATGAAAAATTCTAGAATTGGTGGGCCCCACTCTTGGTTGGTGAAGAAATGTGCTGAGATTTTTATTCAAATGTGGTGGGTGGGAATAGTAGCAGGTAAAGCCATCAGGTTGCAGGTTAAGTCTGCTTCACGTGCTAACATTTTCCTATAAATAGAGGGCTAAGTTAGAATTGAAAATCACACCAGAAACAAGTTTTCTCTCTTTCTCTCTCTAGATTATTGAGTGTATTTTGTGAGTATTTAGATACTTTGAGAGTTTCTATTCATCAGAGCAAGTTTCTTTCAGCCTTATACCGGTATTCCGACCAGAAGTACTGATATTTTGAGGTAAGGGATATTATTTTCTTCTTAATGATATTATTTTCTTCAATATCATTATGCTGAAATATTGATATGAGTTTTTATCAAATTTGGAACTTTTTGTGTCGGGGTTACTATTCACGTATACGATACTATTCACGTATACGGCACTATTCACGAATACGGCACTATTCACCGAAAAATAAAATTTTTTCTTTTTGTCCAAGATGTCTATTATGGTTACTATCTTTGATTGTATCCATGTTTTGATCTTTATTTTTGAATTCTGCTTCACAATTGATTATTATGAAGTATTATTGATCTTGGATAAACTGTTATACGAATCCCTAATATTTGTCCTTCTGTCTCACTGGATTCGTTCTCTTTAAGATATTTTTCATCATCCTCAGTCCTAAATGATGATATTACTGAATATCTTTGGCCTGTAGTGCAAAGATGTATGATTACTTGATGAATATCTTTGGCCTGTAGTGCAAAGATGAACAGGTGTTGAGATGAACATGACTGACAGGTGATACAAATGAATATCTTTGGCCTGTAGTGCAAAGATGAATATTTGGATAAAGATGATTATTAATTGATGTTACAGGGATAAAATATTGATGATGGACTTTTAAATCTTAGAAGATAGTAGAATTCTTTCTCTACTTGACTCTTCTAATGGTTTGCTGTTTCCGCTGCAGTTGTTGATCTAAATCTTGTTGACGATTTTATTCTATCAGATTTTTCCCTGTTGAAGACTAACGATAATTTGTTGTATATTATCTTAGTCATAATATTCTTTACTGGGCTAGTTGAGCTCACCCTTTTCCTTTTTGTTCTATTTTTCTTCTCAGGAGGTGAGAACATAGCAGGATCTAGTCGGGGTATGGAGTGATGGTTCTAGAAAGATGTTTTAGCAGTCCTCACAATTTCTGTAAAATAGTGTTTGAATAATTGTATTGAGAATTTATTTAAGTGTGGATATTGTCCAGAAGATAATATTTGTATTTAAACTCACAGTATGTGTTGTCGTATTTTGCACGACAATTGTATTATTGAAGTTGTAGTTTGCTTTCTGTACCATGTATTTGGCGACTTAGAATGGGTGTTGTATACCTAGTTTGGGGGCGTCACATAAGTTGTATTTGAATTTTGTACCATATTTTTGGCGACTCAGAATAGGTGATGTATACCTATTTTGGGGGCGTCACAGTTGGTATCAGAGCTTAGGGATATGATCCCTGGCTAAGATGTGAGACTAGAACTAGGAAGGGAGAGACGGAGAATTCCTTCGCCAGTATGACCTACCTAAGTTTATTTGGTATTTAATTGGTCGGTCAGAGTATAGAGATAATATGTGATATGTTATTTAACCCTTGTTTTGTGGCAGTATTTGAAAATGACATCCGAGAATGTTGAGAATAGCAATGGAGCACAGGCGACCGTTGATTCATCACATATCAATAATCAGGATAATGTGCATCAGGAAGGCGATAATCCTCATGCAAACAACAACACTGAACAAATGATGAATGATAGAATGTTCAAAGGCTTTATGCAATTTATGCAACAGCAGGCGAGAGCGGCTCTTGTCCAAAATATAGGTGGAAACATTGAAAACTCTCGGACGGTCACCGCTAAACAGTTCAAGGAGCTGGGACCACCGGAGTTTATTGGAGAACCAAAACCACTTAAGGCGGAAACGTGGATAAAGCAGATCACCAAGATATTTGATGTCTTGAAATGCGCCGAGGAGCAAAAGGTTCCCTTTGTCACCTTTATGTTGCGAGGAGAGGCAGATTACTGGTGGGAATCGATAAAGCGTACTCAACCTGTCGCACTGAAGATGTCTTGGGAGAAGTTCCAGGAACTATTCAATGACAAGTACTTTTCCGAAAGTATTCGTCACATGAAGGAGGTAGAATTCATCAAGTTGGAGCAGAATAATATATCCGTGTTGTAGTACGAAGCTAAGTTTGCCGAGCTGTCCTGGTTTGCGTCCCACTTGGTGGATAATGAAGAGAGAATGACGCGGATATTTTTAAGATGTTTGAAACCGGAGATACGTCAACATCTTATTTCTCATAAACTGTGTTTGTATTAAGATGTTGTAAATAGGGCTCAGTTAGTGGAGCGCGATAACGAGTCAACGTAACCAAAAGAGATCAACCGATAAAATGATAATACCAGTGAAAGCAGTCATCGAAGCGGTGACAACAAGCGTGGAGGGAATCAGCAGGCCAGAAATGGTAACCACTTCGGTGGTAATCATGGTCAAAACAATAAGAATGGACATTTCAAGAAGAGAAGATTCAACAATGATGGAAAGACGTCAGCACCAGCACCCATGGTTAAGGAAGGAGAACGACCACCTATCATATGCTTCAAATGCGGAGGGGAAGGACACATCAGTTCAAACTGCACGATGCCATCCAAAGCATGTTATAATTGTGGAAGAGAAGGTCACCTAGCCCGATTTTGTCGTTCACCGAAGATAAGTTCAGCTAGGGTGGAGGCATCAAAAGACATCCCAGAAAAGTCAAAACCGGTAGTGCAAGGGAGAGCGTTTGTTGTGACCTCCCAGAAAGCAAGGAACCCAAACGAGGTCATCACGGGTAAGCTTATCATAAACTCTAGTGAAGTCTATACCTTATTTGATACCGGTTCTACCCATTCTTTTATTTCTCCTATTTGCGCTCAACGATTAAATTTGACTCCGAAAAAATTAGACTTTGACTTATCTGTGAAAACTCCGTTGGGAGAAACCTTCATTGCATCCACTGTTTATAAGTCTTGTTTGGTTCAAATCAGTACCCTCACATTACCTGTCGATCTTATTTCATTGAAAATACTTGCATTTGATGTAATTCTAGGGATTGATTGGTTAACTACTCATCATGCAAAAATTGATTGTTTTCGTAAGGTTGTTAGCTTTCATATTCCTAATCAACCTATTATGCGAATTCAAACAACCAAACCATTAAAATCAATCACTGTCATCTCAAGCCATAAAGCTATTCGTTTATTGAAAAACGGATGTCAAGCTTTCTTAGCTCATGTCACGGTTCTAAACAAAAATACTTCAGTTTTGAATGATATTTCTATTGTTAATGAATTTCCTGATATATTCCCTGAAGAACTTCCTGGCTTGCCCCCAGAGCGTGAAATTAAATTTTGTATAGACCTTGAACCCGGTACAAAACCTATTTCCAAAGTCCCATATCGAATGGCTCCTATTGAACTTCAGGAGTTAAAGACCCAACTGCAGGAATTGTTAGACATTGGCTTTATTCGTCCTAGTACTTCTCCTTGGGGTGCTCATGGGAGTATGCGACTTTATATTGATTATCGGGAGTTGAATCATGTCACCATCAAAAATAGGTACCCATTTCCACGTATTGATGACTTGTTTGACCAGTTGCAAGAAGCACAATTCTTTTCAAAAATCGATCTTCGTTCTGGATATCATCAGCTGAAGGTTAGAACTGAGGATATTCCAAAGACTGCCTTCAGAACTCGGTACGGGCATTATGAATTCTTAGTCATGTCTTTTGGATTGACTAATGCTCCTGCTGTAAGACCCCAACTTATTAATGAATAAAATCAAATTTTCTCTAAATATTATTGTGAATAATAAGGGGTTAATTTGATATAATACTTTGGTTATGGGTGAAATGTACAAATTTTGCAAAATAAGTAAGTGGTTATAAAATATTCATTTTGTCGGGGAATATTCGTTTGGTCATGGAATATTCTTGCTATCGGGGAATATTCGTACGACGGCGCAGCCTTGTGTGGGCCCCATAACGGAAAGCGATTGGATGAAGAAAACGACAAGTATAAGTTATTTATAAATAACGACGTAGTTGTTACCGTTAAAACTGTTGGAATACCCGGAGGTTAAAATACAGTAACACACGGTATTGCACCAATTATTGATTCTTACGTAAGAAGACACTACTCAATAATTGTTACAGTAGTTATTGTTCAATATTTTATTTTATTAATTCAATAATTGCTACGTTGATATTTTATATTATTGTTGTTTCAATAATTATTGCTGCACAGTATTTTCCATTATCAGATCAATAATTCATATTATTTGAATAATATTATTAGATAACATTATTGGCAATGTCTAGAAAGTTCTGTCTAAGGAGAGGTTTGGTCATCTAATTGCGCGCCAGTAAGGAGAAATCCTTATTGGAAAGCCCCCTCTTTCCTGGGAACGGCCTGGTTGTCATAAATGTGATTCTGTAATATTATTTGTGAATAATTAATTATTGATTCATATGATAAGGAAATATTTATTTTATGTGGATATAAATTAGAGATATATTAATGTGGTTAAAAATGAATGAGTTAATGTTGAGGTTTTTATCAGTATTTTTGTCAGAATGGAGGTATTAAAAATCAGAGTTTTTGAGATATTTTGCGGGGGTTATAATTTTTAATCCGACCGTTGGATCGTGGTAATTTTTGGATATGTTATACATATATAAGTTGAGTATATGTCCACAAATTTTGAACCGTTAAAAATGAACGTATGATTTATTATGAATTTTACGAGATGACTGGTTCAGAAATTATTGAATTTTCAGAGTTTATCATTTTGATGGAAAATTCTAGAATTGGTGGGCCCCACTCTTGGTTGGTGAAGAAATGTGCTGAGATTTTTATTCAAATGTGGTGGGTGGGAATAGTAGCAGGTAAAGCCATCAGGTTGCAGGTTAAGTCTGCTTCGGCGTACTAACATTTTTCTATAAATAAAGGGCTAAGTTAGAATTGAAAATTACACCAGAAACAAGTTTTCTCTCTTTCTCTCTCTAGATTATTGAGTGTATTTTGTGAGTATTTAGATACTTTGAGAGTTTCTATTCATCAGAGCAAGTTTCTTTCAGCCTTATACCGGTATTCCGACCAAAAGTACTGATATTTTGAGGTAAGGGATATTATTTTCTTCTTAATGATATTATTTTCTTCAATATCATTATGCTGAAATATTGATATGAGTTTTTATCAAATTTAAAACTTTTTGTGTTGGGGTTACTATTCACATATACGACACTATTCACATATACGGTACTATTCACGAATACGGTACTATTCACCAAAAAATAAAATTTTTCCTTTTTGTCCAAGATGTCTATTATGATTACTATCTTGGATTGTATCCATGTTTTGATCTTTATTTTTGAATTCTGCTTCACAATTGATTATTATGAAGTATTATTGATCTTGAATAAACTGTTATACGAATCTCTAATATTTGTCCTTCTGTCTCACTGAATTCGTTCTCTTTAAGATATTTTTCATCATCCTCAGTCCTAAATGATGATATTACTGAATATCTTTGGCCTGCAGTGCAAAGATGTATGATTACTTGATGAATATCTTTGGCCTGCAGTGCAAAGATGAACAGGTGTTGAGATGAACATGACTGACAGGTGATACAAATGAATATCTTTGGCCTGTAGTGCAAAGATGAATATTTAGATAAAGATGATTATTAATTGATGTTACGGGGATAAAATATTGATGATTGACTTTTAAATCTTAGAAGATAGTAGAATTCTTTCTCTACTTGACTCTTCTAATGGTTTGCTGTTTTCGCTGCAGTTGTTGATCTAAAACTTGTTGTCGATTATATTCTATCAGATTTTTCCCTGTTGAAGACTAACGATAATTTATTGTATATTATCTTAGTCATAATATTCTTTACTGGGCTAGTTGAGCTCACCCTTTTCCTTTTTGTTCCATTTTTCTTCTTAGGAGGTGAGAACATAGCAGGATCTAGTCGGGGTATGGAGTGATGGTTCTAGAAAGATGTTTTAGCAGTCTTCACTATTTCTGTAAAATAGTGTTTGAATAATTATAATGAGGATTTATTTGAGTGTGGATATTGTCCAGAAGATAATATTTGTATTTAAACTCACAGTATGTGTTGTCGTATTTTGCACGACAATTGTATTATTGAAGTTGTAGTTTGCTTTCTGTACCATGTATTTGGCGACTCAGAATGGGTGTTGTATACCTATTTTGGGGGTGTCACAGTTGGTATCAGAGCTTAGGGATATGATCCCTGGCTGAGATGTGAGACAAGAACTAAGAGGGGAGAGACGGGGAATTCCTTCGCTAGTATGACCTGACTAAGTTTATTTGGTGTTTATTTGGTCGGTCAGAGTATAGGGATAATATATGACATGACTACTAACCCTTATTTTATGGCAGTATTTAAGAATGGCAGCTGAGAACGTTAATAATGGAGTAAATCAGACTGTGGAGACACATTTGATCACCACCCAGGGGAACGTGTAACAGGAAGGCAATATTCCTCCTATAAACAACGTTACCGAGCAAACGATGAATGATGGAATGTTTAGGAGCTTTTTGCAGTTCATGCAAAATCAGACGAGGGAGACTCGTGTGCAGAATACAGGTGGAAATGATAACAACGCGCGGTTTGTCACAACCAAGCAGTTGAAAGAATTGGGACCACCAGAATTTAAGGGAAAGCCGGATCCGATCATGGCGGAAATGTGGGTCAAGCAAATTACCAAGATATTCGATGTCTTGGGATGCACGGAGGAACAGAAGGTTCCATTCGCCACCTTTATGTTCCGCGGTGAGGCAGACTACTGGTGGGAGTCTGTGAAGCGTACCCAGCCTGACGCACTCAACATGTCCTGGGAAATATTTTAAAAACTGTTCAATTACAAGTTCTTTCCTGAAAGTATTCGTCATATGAAGGAGGTAGAGTTTATTAAACTGGAACAAAACAACATGACGGTGTCCCAGTACGAGGCGAAGTTTGCAGAGTTATTTAGGTTTGTACCTCATTTGGTCAAAAATGAGGAACTAATGACAAGGATGTTTCTGAGAGGTCTAAAACCCGATATTCGACAATATCTTATCTCTCATAAATTTTCTTTATATTCAGATGTTGTAAACAGGGCTCAATTATTAGAGCGAGATAATGAGTATGTGCAACCGAGGGACCACAACCAGGGTCATACCGGTGGCGGCAGTCATCGAAGCAATGAAAACCAGCAGGGAGGAAAACATTCGGACAAAAGCGGTAACCACTCTGGTGGTAATCGTGGTCGTGATAATAAAAGGAGCGAGTCAGGAGGAGATTTCAAGAAGAGAAGGTACAACAATGATAATGTGAAGACGTCAACACAAACATCAAATGTTTCTAGGGGAGGAGAACGACCACCGGTCGTATGTTACAAATGTGGGAAAGAGGGACATATCAGCCCAAACTGCCCACAACAATCTAAGGTATGTTATAACTATGAAAAGGAGGGTCATATAGCTCGAGAGTGTTCTGTAGCAAAACCAAGTTCAGCGGGGATGGTGACTCCAAAAGCTGTCCCGGATAAGTCAAAATCAGCGGTTCCTGGTAGAGCATTTGTCGTGACTGGCCAAAACGCGAGAAACCCGAACGAGGTGATCACGGGTAAGCTAATATTGAATTCTTGAAAAGTTTATACTTTACTAGATACCGGTTCTACCCATTCTTTTATCTCTCCTGCTTGTGCTCAACGTTTAAACTTGACTCCGGAGAAATTGGACTTTAACTTATCTGTTGAAACTCCGTTGGGTGAAACCTTCGTTACATCTACAGTTTATAAATCTTGCATGATCCAAGTTGGCACTATCACATTACCTGTTGATCTTATCTCTTTAAAGATACTTGCTTTTGATGTGATTTTAGGAATTGATTGGTTAACCACTCATCATGCTAAAATTGATTATTTTCGTAAGGTTGTTAGTTTTCATATTCCTAACCAACCTGTCATACGAATTCAAACTACTAAACCACTAAAATCAGTCACTGTCATATCAAGCCACAAAGCCATTCGTTTATTGAAAAACGGATGTCAAGCTTTCTTAGCCCATGTTATGGATTTGAACAAAGACAAGTCAGATTTGAATAATATTTCTATTGTTAGAGAATTTCCTGATGTATTTCCTGAAGAACTTCCTGGTCTACCCCTAGAACGTGAAGTTGAATTCTTTATTGACCTTGAACCCGGTACAAAGCCTATTTCTAAAACCTCATATTGAATAGCTCCTATTGAACTTCAGGAGTTAAAAATCCAACTATAGAAGTTGGTACCCGAGCCTCTATCTGGTGACTTCCTTTGTAGAATGCACCAAAGCCAGACTCTCCGCAAGGGACTCTATATGTGTGTGGTGGTAAAACAACAGGTGCCATTGTGACGTGTTATCCAAGATTGGGATATGAATCACAATTGAGAGCGACCGAAGTCGGTGACCAAAGTACGTAGCTTTCTGGGCTTAGCTGGTTATTATCGAAGATTTGTGGAAGGATTTTCTCGAATCGCTACTTCGTTAACTCAGCTGACTCGGAAAGATACAAAATTCGTATGGAGTGAGGAATGCGAGAAGAGTTTCTAAGAACTCAAGAGGAGACTCATTTCGGCACCTGTTTTGACAATACCATCTGGTTCGGATGGATTTGTTATCTACAGCGATGCTTCAGGCAAAGGGTTAGGAGTGTTCTCATGCAACATAGAAAAGTCATAGCCTATGCCTCGCGTCAACTCAAAGAATATGAGAGGAATTATCCTACTCATGATTTGGAGTTGGCAGCAGTCGTTTTCGCGTTGAAGATCTGGAGACACTACCTGTATGGGGAGAAAGTGGAGATTTATACAGATCATAAAAGTCTCAAATATTTCTTCACCCAAAAGGAACTCAACATGCGGCAGCGACGTTGGCTCGAGCTGTTGAAAGATTACGATCATAACATCCAATATCATCCTAGAAAAGCGAACGTAGTAGCTGACGCATTGAGTAGAAGATCATACGTGGGTACGAGTGTAATGTTGTTAACACAAAGGCCCATTTTGTATGACTTGCAAAGGATGGAGATAGAGATGAAGGCTCCAAGTACCCACATGATAATATCAAATATACGAGTAGAACCGACTTTAATCGATAAAGTTAAAGCTGCTCAAGCTACGGACATAGAGCTGATGCGTATGAAGAAGAAAGTGCAAGAAGGTGATATTCCAGAAGCAAGAATCGATGAAGAAGGAATACTTCGAGTAAACTCCAAACTTTGTGTTCCTAACGATTTTGACTTGAAGCATAGAATAATGATGGAGGCACACAACACACCGTTTGCAATCTATCCTGGGAGTACCAAAATGTATCACGATCTTCGACATACATTTTGGTGGAGCAATATGAAAAGAGAGATCGCGGAGTTTATCTCGAGGTGTTTAACTTGTCAACGTGTAAAGGCGGAGCATCAAGGGCCAAATGGTCCATTAGAACCACTTGAGATCCCGAAATGGAAGTAGGAACACATTACCATGGATTTCATTACAGGTCTTCCCAAGGTTTCTCAAGGTATAGATGCGATTTGGGTTATTATTGATAGATTAACCAAGTCTGCTCATTTCTTACCGATATGTGAGACTTATTCCCTTGAACATCTTGCTAGTATGTATGTGAACGAGATTGTGAGATTGCTTGGCATGCCAGTATCCATAATTTCAGATCGTGACCCAAGATTCACTTCACGATTTTGGGTTAGCTTACAGAAAGCTATGGGCACGGATTTACGATTCAGTTCGGCATACCATCCTCAGACGGACGGACAATCAGAGAGGACTATTCAAACTCTTGAAGATCTATTAAGACTTTGTGTCCTAAATCTCAAAGGGAGTTGGGATAAGTACCTACCATTGGTGGAATTCTCCTACAACAATAGTTATTAGGTGAGCATAGGTGTGGCTCCATTAGAGGCGTTGTATGGAAGAAAATGTCGTTCTCCAGTATGCTGGGACGAGGTGGGTGAAGCAACATTGTTGGGACCAGAGTTGGTACGCATGACTACGGAGAAGATCCAAACGATTTGACAGCGTATACAAACGGCACAGGATCGACAAAAGAGTTATGCGGATCTTCATCGGAAGGACGTGGAATTTAATATTGAGAATCATGTATTGTTACGTGTTGCACCATGGAAGGGAGTTACAAGATTTGGGAAGAGAGGAAAGCTCAATCCAAGATTTGTTGGTCCATTTGAGATTCTTGAGCGAATAGGAAATGTGGCATATAGACTCGCATTACCTCCAAGCATGTCTCGTGTTCATAATATTTTTCACATATCTATGCTTCGTAAATATGTTAAAGACCCGAACCACATTACTGAGTTAGAACCAGACGAGATAGCTGAAAATTTAACGTACGAGGAGGTACCTGTTAAGATCTTGGATAGGAAAGAGCATGTCCTACGCACGAAGGTTATACCACAAGTTAAGGTTTTGTGGAGAAACTATGCTATTGAAGAAATAACTTGGGAGTTGGAATCAGAAATGAAAGCGAGGTATCCTCACCTTTTTGAAACATCAGGTACGTACGTCAATTTCGAGGACAAAATTTCATAAGGAGGGGAGGTTGTAAGACCCCAACTTATTAATGAATAAAATCAAATTTTCTCTAAATATTATTGTGAATAATAAGGGGTTAATTTGATATAATACTTTGGTTATGGGTGAAATGTGCAAATTTTGCAAAATAAGCAAGTGGTTATAAAATATTCATTTTGTCGGGGAATATTCGTTTGGTCGTGGAATATTCTTGCTGTCGGGGAATATTCGTACGACAGTGCAGCCTTGTGTGGGCCCCATAACGGAAAGCGATTGGATGAAGAAAACGACAAGTATAAGTTATTTATAAATAACGGCGTAGTTGTTACCGTTAATACTGTTGGAATACCCGATGGTTAAAATACAGTAGCACACGGTATTGCACCAATTATTGATTCTTACGTAAGAAGGCACTACTCAATAATTGTTACAGTAGTTATTGTTTAATATTTTATTTTATTAATTCAATAATTGTTGCGTTGATATTTTATATTATTGTTGTTTCAATAATTGTTGCTGCACAGTATTTTCCATTATCAGATCAATAATTCATATTATTTGAATTATATTATTAGATAACATTATTAGCAATGTCTAGAAATTTCTGTCTAAGGAGAGGTTTGGTCATCTAATTGCGCACCAGTAAGGAGAAATCCTTATTGGAAAGCCCCCTCTTTCCTTGGAACGGCCTGGTTGTCATAAATGTCATTCTGTTATATTATTTGTGAATAATTAATTATTAATTCATATGATAAGGAAATATTTATTTTATGTGGATATAAATGAGGGATATATTTTTGTGGTTAAAAATGAATGAGTTGATGTTGAGGTTTTTATCAGTATTTTTGTCGGAATGGAGGTATTAAAAATCAGAATTTTTGAGATATTTTGCGGGGGTTATAATTTTTAATCCGACCGTTGGATCGTGATAATTTTTGGATATGTTATACATATAAAAGTTGAGTATATGTCCACAAATTTTGAACCGTTAAAAATGAACGTATGATTTATTATGAATTTTACGAGATGACTGGTTCAGAAATTGTTGAATTTTCGGAGTTTATCATTTTGATGAAAAATTCTAGAATTGGTGGGCCCCACTCTTGGTTGGTGAAGAAATGTGCTGAGATTTTTATTTTAATGTGGTGGATGGAAATAGTAGCAGGTAAAGCCATCAGGTTGCAGGTTAAGTCTGCTTCGGCGTGCTAACATTTTCCTATAAATAGAGGGCTAAGTTAGAATTGAAAATCACACCAGAATTCATAAGTTTTCTCTCTTTCTCTCTCTAGATTATTGAGTGTATTTTGTGAGTATTTAGATACTCTGTAAGGTTCTATTCATCAGTACAAGTTTCCTTCAGCCTTATACCGATCAGAAGTATTGCTCTTTTGAGGTAAGGGATAGTAAGAGATTTTAAGGGTTGTTATATTTTCCTGTTTCGTAATTTTTCTGACCTTCAAAAATTCTGAAAAAATTTAAAATGATATTTTGATGAGTTTTCTTGATTGTGTCCGAAAATGGTGATTTTTGGATGTATAGATTCAGAGTTATGAATTTTATGAGAAAATACTATTTTAAAAATAACCGCTTATAATTCCTTGTGGTTAACTCCAAAATTGATAAAAATTTTATTGGGAGTACATGTATATGATAGGAGTATACTCTGTGAATTTCAGAATTTTTAGATAAAAGTATAATTTTTGATAAATGTCTAAATATTCTGTTGTTTTGGCCATATGAAAAATAGTAAATGACTTTTAAAAATTCTGAAAAAAATATATGTTCACTATGGGACTATATTATGCTAAATCCCAGAAAAGAAATATTTTCAGAACTGATTTGGTATTTTTCATGAAAATGGTCTAGTTATGAGTAAATGAATTAAATATGTTTTGTGAAGTAAGAAAATTGGAAAATAGGATTTTATGACTTGAGAATCCTATATGAGGTATATGCAGATTTTTTATGAGGGTTTTGGTTATTGGTGATGAAATCTTATGAGTTTGGCATTTTAGAATGATTAAATGCATTATTTAGTAAAGTGTAAACAATTAAAATAAATTGTTTATAAGCTTAAGAAATATTATTCTTTCAATATCATTATACCAAAATATTGGTATATATTTTATTGTGGAATTTCTACCTTTTTGTGTCGGGGTTACTATTCATGAGTTACTATTAATGAGTTACTATTCACGAGTTACTATTCACGATAAAATTGGTTTCTTTTTCTAACCAAATTATAGTTGATTTTTGAATATTACTCTTGAGATTAAATCTATATGTTGATCATATTATTTTTATTATCATATATAACATTTTTATAACCCTGATGTTAAAATTCTCTTTCACTTGAGTGTAAAGATGGGTAGATTATTGGTATGATCATGACTTTGGGTTCTCTTTGGCCAGTAGTGCAAAGTTGAATTATTGACTAGTATGATCATGACCATTGAATTTATAATTGAATATCTTCAGCTTAAGTGCAAAGGTGAAATGATCAACATGGTTATAATTATTGTTTATATAAATGATTATATATTTCTTTGAGATATTAATATATTTGGCCTATAGTGCAAATATGAACTGTTGATGAATATATTTGCCCGTAGGGCAAATATGAACTGTTGAGGAATATCTTTGGCCTGTAGTGCAAAGATGAAATATTGATGAATATCTTTGGCCTGTAGTGCAAAGATGAATTGTTGATGAATATCTTTGGTCCGTAGTGCAAAGATGATATGTTGTTGAATATCTTTGGCCAGTAGTGCAAAGATGAACAGATGTTGAGATAAACATGACCAACTGGTGATAAAAATGAATATCTTTGGCCGTAGTGCAAAGATGAAGTTATTAGTATGATTATGAACATGAAATGTGATTTGGTGTAACCATGATCTTTGATGTTTCAGGTAAAGATAGGTGATGAAAATTATCTTCGTCCTAGATGAGAAGAGGAATTTAGAACTACAGTTACAGGTTATTCCAACAGAATAATAAGAAATGGAATAGCAAAAATTCTCTTCATGAATAAGAAAGAATAACACCCCTTACCGTTTTAAAGAAGAACTGAAATAAAGAAGTAGTTAAGTAGCAGAATACTTTTCTTCTCTCTCTCTCTATAGTTTCTCTCTCTAGAGTTCAGTGAATTCGTAAGAAATAATGAAGGAATGAGCTGCTATTTATAGAAATATGGAATGCATAGTAACTAATCTATGAACGGTCCAGATTGATTACTTTAATCTGACGGTCCATATTTAAAGAAAAATATTTTAAATAAAATATAATATATTCTATTTATAGAATAACTTTAATAAAGTATTCTGTTTTATATAAAAAGATGTTTCTGTTTTATTACGTTAATAATACGAATAAACCAAAACTTTATTATCGCTAAATAATTCATATTATTAACTGATAATAATTGAATCAAACTGAGTGACTTCTCACATAAGCATTAATAATCAATACATTGTGCTACTATGCAACCACACGTATTACTGTACTTTTACTACCGAGTAGTTCAACAGTATCAATGGTAAAACTTCCGCCGTTATTTTTAATAAAATATTTTTGTCGTTTTCTCAATCCGACAATAATTCTGTTGTGGAGTCCACCAATGATTGTGCCGTTGTACGAATATTCCCTGTTAAAACGAATATTTCCCGACCAATCGAATATTATATAACAACTTGCGTACTTTGCAAAATTTATAAATATTACCCACAACTATAACATTATATTAAATTAACTCCATAATATTTAAAAATGATATTTATAGAAAATTCATCTTTATTTATAAAATTTGGGGTCTTACAACCTCTCCTTCTTGTGAAATTTCGCCTTCGAAATTAGGGTACGTACCTGGTATGTCGAAGAGGTAAGGATACCCTGATTTCATTTCAGATTCTAACTCCCAAGTCATTTCCTCAACATCGTGATTTCTCCACAAAACTTTGACTTGAGGTATAACCTTGGAGCGTAGAATATGTTCCTTCTTATCCAAGATTTGAACAGGAACTTCTTCATACGTCAAATCCTCCGCTATTTCGTCTGGTTCTAACTCAATAATGTGGTTCGGGTCTTCCACATATTTACGTAACATGGATATGTGAAAAACGTTATGAACACAAGACATACTTGGCGGTAAAGCGAGTCTATAAGCCACAGTTCCTACTTGATCGAGGATTAAAAATGGACCGATGAATCGAGGATTGAGCTTTCCTCTCTTTCTAAATCTCGTAACTCCTTTCCATGGAGCAACACATAAGAACACATGATCTCCTATATCAAATTCCACGTCCTTTCGATGAAGATCAGCATAACTCTTTTGTCGATCTTGTGAGGTTTTTATACGTTGTCGGATCACTTGAATCTTTTCTGTAGTCATACGTACCAACTCCGGTCCCAACAACATTGCTTCACCCACCTCATCCCAGCATACTGGAGAACGACATTTTCTTCCATACAATGCTTCGAATGGAGCCATGTCAATACTTGCTTGATAACTGTTGTTGTAGGAAAACTCCACCAATGGTAAGAATTTGTCCCAACTTCCCTTAAAATCAAGGACACAGAGTCTTAATAGATCTTCAAGTGTTTGAATAGTCCTCTCTGATTATCCGTCCGTTTGAGGATGATATGCCAAATTAAATCGTAAATCCGTGCCCATAGCTTTTTGTAAACTAACCCAAAATCGTGAAGTGAATCTTGGGTCTCAATCAGAAACTATGGATACTGGCATACCATGCAGTCTTACAATCTCGTTTATGTACATACGAGCAAGACGTTCAAGTGTATAAGTTTCTCGTATCGGTAAGAAATGAGCAGACTTGGTTAATCTATCAACAATGACCCAAATCGCATCTATACCTTGAGAAACCTTAGGAAGACCGGTAACGAAATCCATGGTAATGTGCTCCCACTTCCATTCTGGAATTTCAAGTGGTTGCAATGGACCTTTTGGTACTTGATGCTCCGCTTTGACTCGTTGATAAGTTAGACACCTTGAGATAAACAGCGCTATCTCTCTCTTCATATTGCTCCACCAAAATGTATGACGAAGATCATGATACATTTTGGTACTTCCAGGATGGATTGCAAACGGTGTGTTGTGCGCCTCCATTATGATTTCATACTTTAAATCAGGGTTGTTAGGAACACAAAGTCTGGAGTTGACTCGAAGTATTCCTTCTTCATCGATTCTTGCTTCCGGCATAGCACCTTCTTGTACTTTCTTCCTCATACGCATCAGCTCCAGGTCTGTAGCTTGAGCAGCTTTAACTTTATCAATTAAAGCTGGTTCTACTTGTATATTCGTCATCATCACATGGATCCCTAGAGTCTTTAACTCTATCTCCATCCTTTGCAAGTCACACAAAATGGGCCTTTGTGTTGACAATATCGCACTCGTACTTGCATATGATCTTCTACTCAATGCGTCAGCTACCACGTTCGCTTTTCCAGGATGGTATTGAATGGTATAATCATAATCTTTCAACAGTTCAAGCCAACGTCGTTGTTGCATGTTGATTTCCTTTTGAGTGAAGAAATATTTGAGGCTTTTATGATCCGTAAAGATCTCCACCTTCTCCCCATACAAATAATGCCTCCAAATTTTAAGTGCAAAGACAACAGCTGCCAACTCTAGATCATGAGTAGGATAATTCCTCTCATATTCCTTGAGTTGTCTTGATGCATAGGCTATAACTTTTTCATATTGCATGAGAACGCATTCCAACCCTTTGCTCGAAGCATCACTGTAGATGATAAATCCCTCCGAGCCAGATGGTATTGTTAGAACAGGTGCTGAAATGAGTCTCCTCTTGAGTTCTTGAAAACTCTTCTCACATTCTTCGCTCTAACCGAACTTTGTATCTTTCCGAGTCAGTTGAGTTAATGGAGTAGCGATTCGAGAAAATCCTTCCACGAATCTCCGATAATAACCAGCTAAACCAAGAAAGCAACGTACTTTGGTCACTGATTTAGGTTGCTCCCAGCTTTGAATAGCTTCAATCTTTGCTGGGTCAACAGATATTCCACGACTTGATACTACGTGCCCAAGGAATGCTACCTCCTCCAGCCAGAACTCACATTTCTTTAACTTGGCATAAAGCTTGTATTCACGAAGCTTTTGGAGTACCAGCCTCAAGTGTTGCTCATGATCTTCACGACTTTTGGAATAAATAAGGATGTCATCAATAAAGACGACCATAAAGTGATCCAAATATTCCTTGAATACCCGGTTCATCATATTCATGAAGGCAGCAGGAGCATTAGTCAATCCAAAGGACATGACTAGGAATTCATAATGTCCGTACCGAGTTCTGAAAGCCGTCTTTGGAATATCCTCAGTTCTAACCTTCAGCTGATGATATCCAGAATGAAGATCGATCTTTGAAAAGAATTGTGCTCCTTGCAACTGATCGATCTTTGAAAAGAATTGTCCAGAATGCCAATGATTGTGCCGTTGTACGAATATTCCCTGTTAAAACGAATATTTCCCGACCAATCGAATATTATATAACAACTTGCGTACTTTACAAAATTTATAAATATTACCCACAACTATAACATTATATTAAATTAACTCCATAATATTTAAAAATGATATTTATAGAAAATTCATCTTTATTTATAAAAGTTGGGGTCTTACAAAAACAGAATACTTTTATAAAGTTATCTGTTTTATTAGACAATAATTAGAATATATTATATTTTATTATGCATAGTGTTTGCATAGTGCCTGCATAGTATTTGCATAGTAAAATCTTTTATAAAGTTATTCGTTTTTTATTTAAAAGATTTTGCTTAAAATATGGACCGTCAGATTAAAGTAAATCAATCTAGACCGTTCATGAGTTAGTTACTATGCAGTCCATTTTTTTATAAATAGAAGCTCATTCCTTCATTATTTTCTTACGAATTCACTGAAACTCTAGAGAGAGAAACAATAGAGAGAAAGAAGAAAAGTATTCTGCTACTTCACTACTCCGATATCAAGTTTCTTTTACGGTAAGGGATATTATTTGTTGTACTCGTAAAGGGTATTCTTTCTTTCTTATTCATGAAGAGAACTTCTGTTATTCCATTCTTTATTATTCTGTTGGAATAACCTGTATGCGGGCTACCCTATACTTGGTAAAATTCTTCTGTTATTCCTTTTTTTATTATTCTGTTAGAATATCATGTCTGTGCGTTTTACACCGGACCTGGTTCCATTATTTATTATTCTGTCGGAATATCCTGTTTGTGCGTTTTACGCCGGACCTGGTTCCATTATTTATTATTCTGTCAGAATATCCTGTCTGTGCGTTTACGCCGGACCTGGTTTCATTATTTATTATTCTGTCGGAATATCCTGTCGGTGTGTTTACGCATGACCTGGTTCCATTATTTATTTTCCTGTTGGAATAACCTGTCTGTGCGGTCTATCGCATGCATGGTGATTTCTTTTGTTATTCCATTCTTTATTATATTCAGTTGGTTAAAGTTTTTACTTTTATACTCCCTAAAATTAGTAGAATATCCTTGATATTTGCGCTTCATCCAGTATCTTTTTATGAAAATATTCTTCTGAGCGTTCTTGAATTTTACTCCACAAAGCAGTATCATGTTGACAATTTGGACGTTATTGGTTCTTGGATAAATTAATTCTTGAACTTGTTTTATTGAATTCTTATATCATTGTCATCATCCTTATGTTTATGTTTTGTTAGAAGTCATCTGTGGCCTGTAGTGCATAGATGGACTTGGTATGATTATGACCAAGGATTATTCGGTATAATTATGACCGTAATGTTACAAATGATGTGGTAAAAGTCTTCATTGGCCCGTAGTGCATTGATGGACAGTGGTTGGCATGATCATGACCATTAATGAATACACAAATATTCTTGGCATGTAGTGCATGGATAATTGTGGTCGTGATACTAAAGAATATCCTTGGCCGTAGTGCAGGGATGATGTGAATTATTTATTAAGCTGAGTCCCAGCGATAAAAGTCATAAAAAACCTTTTAAATCATAGAAGATAGTAGATTTTATTCTCTACTTGACTCTTCTAATGGGTTGCTTGTTCCACTGCAGTTAAACTTGATGTTTGTTATATTTTATCAGTTTAACACTATTGAAGGCTAATGATAATTTATTCTGCATTATCTTAGTCATAATATTTCTTACTGAGCTAGTTGAGCTCACCCTTTTGTTTTCATTGTTCTCTTCAGGAAATGAGAACGTAGCGGGGACTAGTCGGGGAACGGAGTGACGGTTCAGATGATAGCATTAGTAGTCCTAACTATTCTATGAGATAGTGTGAGAATAAATGTATTGAGGACTTATTTTGAGTTTGAATCCTGTTTAGAAGAAAGTGTTGTATTTAAACTCACAGCTTATGTTTTGTCGTATTTTACACGACAGCTGTATAATTAAGTTGTATTTGAATTTTATACCATATTTTTGGCGACTCAGAATAGGTGATGTATACCTATTTTGGGGGCGTCACAGGCTGGTATCTCTTCGCCCTCCGAAATTTTAGACCCCAGTCGGTCCTTCAACGACCCCCTCACCTGTGTGGTCTGGTGTGACTGCTGGGCTTTTGCCTTTTCGTATGCAGAGGCACTATGCTCCCTGTTCGCCATATCCTACTGCCGGAAAAGTTGGGTTGTGATTGTAAGAACATTAGCCCTCCTTCTAGCGCCAAATGTTAACGCCAAGTTTCGTCTGCGCGTCCAATCACAGAATCCACGCGCTGAAACCTGCACAATAACGGATCACACAGAAGCTTGACGGCCGTGCCACCGGGGGATAGCTCCGGTGTGAGAATAAGTACAGGCCGTTCACAAGGTTTAACAATGAAGGCTAAGTGTATAGTGCTCAAAAGTAGCTATTACCTCTTAATTGTAACATTGACCTTGTATTTATAGTACTCTCACCTCCTTAGAATCCTTCTCCGAGTGAGATTAGGACTCCTAAATATGATAGTTACCAATATTTGGGTCTACCACAATCTCCTTAAAAGGTGCAAGTATAACCCCTCTCCAATACTACTTTTGGAGTTGCCTTACCAGTTACCAACATCTGATTAGGGTTGAGACCCTTGACCACGTGAACCCCTTATCGCCCCCAACTCTGCATATGGGCTGCTCAACTGCACCGGTCTGGGCTTTGGCCCAAAGGACGCGAAGACCCGACCCCGACCTAATGGGCTCGGGTATCCGAACCCGACCTCCTGCATATCCTCGGCCATATAGGCCCAACCTCATTAGTTCCGGCCCAAATCCGTAGTCAACATGAGGGTCGGTAAAATACTCCCGAACATGACATATATTTTCTCTATAACTTCATTTCTAATAAATCAAATATTAAACGTAATTTTAAAACAGATAGAATAACTAATTAACTCTTTTATTTTATCTGGTCCCCTCCCACGTACTGTGCATATATATATAGTCGATCAGTTTACTTGCACACTATTTGACACATTAAAAAGAAAGAGAAATGACATCCATTTACACACCATGGGTCTTCATAATCTTAGCTCTATCTATAATTCTAGTCGGAAAAATTGAAGCCAAAGTTCCGGCAATTATAGTGTTCGGGGACTCCTCCGTTGATGCTGGCAACAATAACCAGATTCCGACGATTGCAAGAAGCAATTTTGAGCCATATGGTCGCGATTTTCCGGGTGGAAAACCAACCGGGAGATTTTCCAATGGCCGGGTTCCTACTGATTTTATTTCTGAAGCTTTCGGTCTCGAGCCGATTGTGCCTGCCTACTTGGATCCGACCTATAACATATCGAATTTTGCCGTTGGAGTTACGTTTGCTTCAGCAGGGAGTGGCTACGACAGTGCAACTTCTGATGTGCTAGTAAGTGCTCAATGAACCTAAATTTGTTTATGAATTAATTTATTTTCTTAATTATAATGTGTCCCGAAATTTATTTTCTAAGAGGTCAAGACTAAGCTTACATTTATTTTTTGTCATTTGTGAAAAATATTGAAGCTATATATATATAGATCGAGACAGAAACAGTGGTTGATGATATAGTATACTTTTAGGAACGGTTAGGTTAAAGTCGACACCAACCTCACCGTAATAAGTTTATATAACTTTGTATATATTGCACGAGTTATAAAAAATATTGTATTAACCAATGTAATAAAAAAAAATATAAAACTTATCAATACAATATTTTTTGTAATTCATGCAATAAAAAACTATAAAACTTACTATAATGAAGTTGTATCAACTTCAGTCTAACCAGATTCATAATTTTGTACTTCCTGACTTGTTCAAAAATCAATGATATATTTATATTATTTTAGACTTGATTGTATATATAATTTAGCATCCTTTGATTAGTTCCATAATTAATAAGGGATACATTTTTACTTTTTTAAATTAATTTTGTGAGATCTTAAAATTCAAAATCGATAACAATTTATTTTATTTTATTATAAACAACTGTAACTATGTAAACTAACTAAAAAAACTCTACTAATGGCCATATTTCTTACTTTTAAGTATAAATAAATATATATATATATATATATATTAGATAAATTCATTTCAATTACTTAATTTTTTTTACATAATAATTAGTCTTTTGTTGCGATTGGCAGTCTGTGATATCCTTATCGAAGGAGCTAGAGTACTACAAGGAGTACCAGAAAAAACTAAGAGCCTATCTTGGTGCAGATAAGGCAAACAAAACACTAGGCGAGGCATTGTACCTTATGAGCTTAGGAACAAATGATTTCCTCGAAAATTACTACACAATGTCTGACCGGAGAAGCCAGTTTACCATCGATAAATACCAAGATTTCCTCATCGAAATCGCCCAAAATTTCGTTACAAATTTGTACGGGCTTGGAGCTCGAAAAATATCCCTAGGAGGGATTCCTCCAATGGGGTGTATGCCACTAGAAAGAACAACAAATATGGAGAATGGATATGGATGCGTGGAGAGTTACAACATTGTGGCTTTAAATTTTAATCACAAGTTAAGTGGTTTAGTGACAAAGTTAAGCAAGCAGCTTCCTGGGATACAAGTGGTCTTCTCAAACCCTTATAATGTTTTTCTGCAAATGGTTCAAAAACCTTCCTCATATGGTAATATATATATATATATATATATATATATATATATATATATATATATATATATATATATATATATATATATTCATTGCTTATTTTATTTATCTATTTTATAACGTTAATTACTTACTTATTTTATCACGATGACCTCATGTCAATCCAACTATATATATATATATATATATATATATATATATATATATATATATATATATACATGATCATGTTTGATAATTATTTTCAGGGTTTGAAGTTGTCGGAACAGCATGTTGTGCCACCGGAATGTTTGAGATGGGATATGCTTGTTCTAGATTTAGTATATTGACGTGTCCAGATGCCAATAAATACGTGTTTTGGGACGCCTTTCATCCCTCAGAAAGAGCAAGTCGTATCATCTCTGATCATCTGGTTAAGACCGTGCTACATAAATTTCTGTAAACTTATATTAGTTCTATTGAATTAGTGGTGAGCTTAGCTAGCTTGTAAGGTTGTTTGTGTGGGTTTGTTTGTGATGACCATAATTAATATATTTGTACAAGTTAATGTTGTCGGGTTGATTTTATCACTTGTTGTACAATTAATTTCTCCTCTCTATTGAGAAAGAGAAAGAGATAATTATATTTGTGCTAGCTATAATTGGACTTTTATGATATGCATGCAACACTGTAAATCCAACCAAATAGTTTGGGATCGATTCAAAATTAAAAATATGAGCCAGATTGGAATTCGTTAATGCTAATATGATTCAAATTTAGACACAAAAAATAATTCGAATAAAAATACGAATAGAATATGAGCAATATTATATTCAACTCATTGAGAATTCAAACTATTCGTATTATTTATCATGATTCGATACATACTCTATTAATACATATTCGAATAGATACTCGATACTACTATATACATTATCTTATAATATATGCACAATTTAATAAAATTAGAATAAATAGTTATTATTTTTATTATTATTCATTTAATTTTAATTTTATACTTTTTTATTTGTAAAGTGTAATTGTAAATATATTTTCTAATTTTCAAGTATAATAATAAGTTCAAATAGTAATTATAATAAGAGTCTCGAATTCGAGTTTGAATTCGAAATTCGGAGTAGTTTGAATATAATTTGATTCGGATCGAATTCGACTCATAAATATTATAACCTTGTTGTACATGTATCCGATTTTATTTAACTTGAGATTTTGAGAAGCTGAAAATTATATATAGATCAACAAACTGCATTTGTATATCGCGGAGTTGAATCGTAACTTGAGACCTTTATTTAATATTCTCTCTATTTCAAAATATAAGATTTTTAATTTAAAATATTTAATTTTGAATCTAAAAGTGATATGATTCAGTATTAGGAATGGATACATTTATTCATTCTGGGACGAAAGTAAGACCTTCAAGATGCAGCGCCTACTGAATTCTGTTATGAGTAACTCGAATATGAGTTTTTATAGAGAAGGAAGAAATTTTTACTACTAGACTTACCTTTGGCATATCACTTAATTGATTAGATTGAGAATTAAAGTATTTTTGGGTTCGTTTAAAAATGTGATTTCAATTCTTATTATTACTTTTGCATATAATCAGTTTTAAAAAAATAATTTGTATTTGGTAACTAAATTCTAAAAAGCATTCAAAAAGTAAAAAGTGTTTGGTATAAAAAAGTATGCTAAATTACTAAAAATGAGTGTTTTAATAAGTAAAGGCGAGTAATAAATGGAATTATTGATATGAATATGGATAAAAATTTTATTTATTTTTTTGAAAGCCTTATATATTTTTAGATAGTACAATATAATTTTATAATCAAGTATATCAGCACAATTACAATATCAATAACCAATCAAAGCTAAACTTAGCATATGTAACTCTACGTACTAATGACCATATTTCTTACTTTTAAGTATAAATAAATAGAGTATATATTAGATAAATTCATTTCAATTACTTAATTTTTTTTGCGTAATTAACTTCTAAACAACCCCTAATTAGTCTTTTTTTTTACCCCAATGCGATTGGCAGTCTGTGATATCCTTATCGAAGGAGTACCAGAAGAAACTAATTTCCTAGTCTTTTGCAAGTACTTCAATAGTTGCTTCAGAGTCTAGCGGTTAGGCAACGTGGTCTGTTTTTATGTTCTTTGTATGCCTATATAAGGCAGTTCATGTTGGAAATGTGAATGAGAAAATTGACTCGGGTCGGCGGGTCGTGGACTCGGGTCGGGTCGTGATCGTGACGGACGGGTTTGTGATACTACGTCGTTTTGACGACGGTTACATTAGAATTATTCTATAAATAAACGGTGTGGAAACATTTCAAAAAGAATTAATTTTTTTTTCCCTTCTTCCCGTTCTGTTTCTGCTATTCCCGTTATGCAGTATATTAAATCCCGTTCTGCTTCTGCAATCCCGTTTTGCTTCTGCAATCCCATTCCTTCCCTGTAAATCCCGTTCCTTCCCTGTTAATCCCGTTCCTTCACTGTTAATCCCGTTTTCCGTTTCTGCAAATTCCGTTATCTGTCAAATAGTGTTGCACTAACGGTAAGTCCTAGTTTTCTTCATGCATGCATTTTTAATTATCAATGTTAGTTCAGTGCATAACATAGAAATTGGTTCGATAAATTCTTAATTTTGTAATGCTACTAATTAAGAATTGAAATCCGTTTTATCTTGGGAAGCAATTATTCAATTAACCCTTAGCATCTGTAGGGGAATAAATTTGTTTTAAGGAAACTTTGTGAATTCAAAGGACTCGGATTTATTTATTATTATTTTCTGTGTTATATTTATATAAAATCATGTTCTGTTTTATC
This sequence comes from Panax notoginseng, assembly GCA_016801055.1. Taxonomy (NCBI): domain Eukaryota; kingdom Viridiplantae; phylum Streptophyta; class Magnoliopsida; order Apiales; family Araliaceae; genus Panax; species Panax notoginseng. The sequence continues at coordinate 140,446,655 of CM029021.1, read as the reverse complement.
ATATTTTATATATATTAAATAATATTATATATTACAGGTAACAATCTTAAAGCAAATTTATTTTATTCTGTAGTTATAGTTTTATTTAATATAATTCTGTAAATTTGATTTTATAAAAGTTTAATTACAGAATTATATTTTCACACGAAATTCTCCTCACGGAAAATGGTAGAGTTCCATTAATGACTTTATGCCATTAGTTAATACATGTAAATTGCCAACAGTTTGAAAGTATATAAATTTGTTTTATAAAATAAATTTTGTTTTGTATAAAACTGTATTTGTTTATTAAATTTTTGCATATTTTTTTTACACTGTTTTTATATATTCTTTATAAAAACAGAATACAAACTTCTGCATTAGTTTTTACATGTTTGTTGAATATATATGTATTTGTTTATTACTATAATTGCATGTTATATTAATGACCAGAATATTCTGCATATATTCTTGAGCACATGCATGTTCTGTTTTTATGATTACTAAAGAAAGTTTTGTATTAATTACATGCATGAAAGTTTTTGTCTTGTGCACATGATTGACAAATACCTGCATGATATATTATTTTGTGCGCATATATTACCTGCATATATATTAATTAACGTATGTTCATTATTTGCATTATATGATAGTTTGTTAAAATTTTCTGCACATTTCGGTTCTTCGATTTTTGTGTATATATAGTATTCTATAATATTAACAGAATATAGGTTGCATATTAAAAATAAAATAAAAATAAAATAAAATAAAAAATATATTCTGTTATTTTATTTAAATTGCATGTGAATATAAATATTATTATGTTTAATAGTTTATATTACATGTTAATAAATTGTATGTTTATATGTTTATAAATATTGCATGTTATAATAGATATATAATATTTTGTTTATATATATTCTGTAATTGTAGTAGTGTTTTATGTAAACAGAAAATTGTTTGCATATTAATAGATACTATTCTGTTATTGTTTTCAATTTCAAATAACAGTTTATTTATATTGCTAATATATATTATTGTTACATCTTGTACGAACAGAAATTTGTTTTTGTCTATTGACAATAGTCTTTATTTGTATAACAGAAATGGCTTCTACAAGCACCATTCCTGCCATGAGTATGTCTCATGGAGAAAAGCCTGAAAGGTTCAATGGAACTGATTTCAAGCGTTGGCAACAGAAAATGCTATTCTATCTCACAACATTGAATTTGGCTCGGTTTCTACAAGAGGACTGTCCTACTCTTGTTGAAGGGGAAACTGACAAAGAGAAAGTGGCTGCTGTTGATGCATGGAAGCATGCAGATTTTCTTTGTAGGAACTATGTGATGAATGGATTAGATAATACTTTGTATAATGTGTATTGTACAATCCAAACTGCAAAAGAATTGTGGGAATCTTTAGACAAGAAATATAAAACTGAAGATGCTGGCATGAAAAAATTCATAGTCGGTAGATTTCTAGATTATAAAATGATAGATTCTAAAGCAGTGATCACTCAGGTTCAAGAATTACAAGTAATTCTGCATGACATTCATTCTGAAGGAATGTCATTAAGTGATTCATTCCAAGTTGCAGCAATGATTGAGAAGCTTCCACCATCATGGAAAGACTTCAAGAATTATCTGAAGCATAAACGCAAAGAGATGAATCTTGAAGAACTGATTGTTCGACTTAGGATTGAAGAGGATAATCGAGGATCTGAGAAGAAAAGTGGGAAGAATTTCATTGAAGCCAAGGCAAATGTTGTAGAACAAAGGCCAAATAAGAACAAAAGGAAGCGTGAAGGCAAAGAAGCCTTCAATGCCAAGAAGAAATTCAAGGGCAAATGCTTCAATTGTGGCATTCCAGGACATAAATCTAATGAATGTCGAAAGCCAAAGAAGTTGAAGAAAGAACAAAAGGCTCAAGCAAATGTGACAGAACTGAAAAAGCTTTCTGAAGATGTTTCAGACATGAATCTTTGTGCAGTTATATCTGAATGTAACTTGGTAGGAAATCCTAAAGAATGGTGCGTGGACACTAGGGCTACTCGCCACATCTGTTCCAACAAATGGATGTTTTCTACTTATAAACCAGTAGAAAATGATGATCAACTCTTTATGGGAAACTCCTCAAGTTCAAAGGTTCAAGGACGTGGAAAAATTGTACTGAAAATGACATCTGGCAAAGAACTGACTTTGAATGAAGTGCTTCATGTGCCAGATATTCGCAAGAATCTAGTTTCTGGGTCACTACTGAGCAAGAATGGCTTTAAGTTGGTGTTTGTGTCTGATAAGTTTGTACTTACTAAGAATGATATGTTTGTAGGAAAGGGCTACATGAATGATGGGCTCTTTAAGATGAATGTTATGACTGTTGTACCGAAGTCTATTGATAATAATAAAATAAATTCTTCTGCTTACTTGTTGGAATCTTCAAATATTTGGCATGCTAGATTAGGACATGCTAATTATGATACATTGCGTAGATTAATTAATTTAGAGTTCTTGCCTAGATTTGATATTAATCTGAAACATAAATGTGAAATTTGTGTGGAATCAAAAATGACAAGATTACCCTTTCATTCTGTTGAAAGAAAATCTGAACCTCTAGATTTAATTCACACTGATATATGTGACTTAAAGTTTGTGCAAACTAGAGGTGGGAAAAAATATTTCATAACCTTTATTGATGATTGCACAAGATATTGTTATGTATATTTGCTAAGAAGCAAAGATGAGGCTGTAGAAATGTTTCAACTTTATAAAAATGAAGTTGAAAATCAACTTAGCAAAAAGATTAAAGCAATAAGAAGCGATAGAGGTGGTGAATATGAATCACCATTTGAAGAGATATGCTCTACTCATGGTATTATTCACCAAACTACTGCTCCTTATTCACCTCAATCTAACGGTATTGCTGAACGTAAGAACCGAACATTGAAAGAAATGTTGAATGCTATGTTGAACAGTTCTGGAGCACCCCAGAATTTGTGGGGGGAAGCTTTGCTTTCTACCAATTATATTCTTAACAAAGTGCCTCATAAGAAAACTCACAAAACACCTTATGAATTATGGAAAGGTTATAGACCTTGCTATAAATACTTACGAGTGTGGGGGTGTCTAGCAAAGGTAATGGTTCCTAAACCTAAAAAGGTTAAGATATGACCAAAAACAATTGACTGTGTTTTCATTGGTTATGCAAATAACAGCAGTGCTTATCGTTTTCTTGTTCATAAATCTGAAATTAACGATATTCATGTTAATACATTTATTGAATCAAGAGATGCTTCATTTTTTGAGAATATTTTTCCATATTATGGAAATAATGATTCAAATTCAAACAAAAGACCTTTAGATGCTACTAGTGATAATCCTGAAAATATAGACAATGAGTCTGTAGTGGATGAACCTAGACGTAGCAAAAGGGCAAGGACTTCAACATCTTTTAGTCCAGATTTTCTAACATTTTTGTTAGAAAACGATCCTAGAACCTACAAAGAAGCAGTATCCTCTCCAGATGCTTCTCATTGGAAAGAAGCAATTAATAGTGAAATTGAGTCCATTATGCAAAAGCATACATGGGAATTGGTGGACCTTCCACCTGGTTCAAAACCCTTAGGGTATAAATGGATCTTCAAAAAGAAGATGAAAGCTGATGGCTCAATTGATAAATATAAAGCAAGGCTTGTTGTTAAAGGCTATAGACAAAAGGAAGGATTGGATTATTTCGACACTTATTCACCTGTTACAAGAATTACATCTATTCGAATGCTAATAGCAATAGCATCTTTAAATAGACTTGAAATACATCAAATGGATGTAAAGACTGCATTCTTAAATTGTGAATTAGATGAAGAAATATATATGGAACAACCTGAAGGTTTCACTGCTCCTGGACAAGAGAGGAAAGTATGTAAACTTGTTAAATCCTTGTATGGATTAAAACAAGCACCAAAACAATGGCATGAGAAATTTGATAATGTTTTGTTATCAAATGGATTTAAAATAAATGAGTGTGACAAATGTGTTTATGTCAAAAGCACTCAAAAGGAATATGTCATTGTTTGTCTTTATGTGGATGATATGTTAATCATGGGTAGTAACAATGAAGTTATCAACTCTACTAAACGTATGTTGTCAAATAGGTTTGACATGAAAGACTTGGGGGTTGCTGATATAATTTTAAGAATCAAGATTTCTAGAACCTCTGATGGAATTATATTATCTCAATCTCATTACATTGAGAAAATACTTGAAAAATTTAACAAGTATAATATAATTCTAAATAAGACCCCAGTTGATATAAATCTTCATCTAGCTAAAAATGAAGGTGATGGCATATCTCAACTAGAATATTCTCGTATAATAGGCAGTTTAATGTATGTCATGAACTGTACTAGACCAGATATAGCTTATTCGGTAAGTAAGCTAAGTAGGTATACGAGTAATCCAGGTAAAGATCACTGGAAAGCTATTTTGAGAGTTTTGAGATATTTAAAACATACTCAAAACTATGGACTGCACTATACAAGATATCCAGCAGTATTGGAAGGATATAAGGATGCTAATTGGATATCTGATACTAAAGATTCAAAATCCACAAGTGGATATGTATTTACACTTGGTAGTGCAGCGGTATCTTGGAAATCCTCAAAACAAACGTGTATTGCTAGGTCTACAATGGAATCGGAATTCATTGTGTTAGACAAAGCTGGAGAAGAAGCTGAGTGGCTTCGTAATTTTTTAGAGGAAATTCCAAATTGGTCAAGACCTGTGCCAGCTATATGTATACATTGTGATAGCCAATCAGCGATTGGAAGAGCACAAAGTCATTTATATAACGGTAAGTCACGCCATATACGACGGAGACATAATACCGTTAGACAATTGCTCTCAAATGGAATTATCTCAATTGACTATGTAAAGTCAAAAGATAATATTGCGGATCCGCTTACAAAAGGTTTAACAAGAGAGCAAGTGGAAAAATCATCGAGGGGAATGGGTTTAAAGCCTACTGTTTAAATAAGAGTCGTCATAGTGGCAACCCAACCTAGCTGACTGGAGATCCCAAGATCTAGGTTCAATGGGCAAACCGAACTATGTAGTACTCAGTAAAGCACTGAGGAGATAATTACTCATAACCATTCCAAAATGAGACAGTGCACATCTGCCGCGAGAATCAGGATAAGTTACGCTTTTAATGATTTTTATATCTTGAAATATGTTCAAGTGGGGTATTGCAGGATACTCTTGATAAAAGTCACCTACGTGAGTAAGAAGGGGGCCACTTCTGTGAGAATTTTGAAGGCTGAATTCTCTAATATACTTACGGAACCAAGAGGTGTTTCAAGGCCAAAATGAACACAAACGTGAGAACCAATTATGTCTGAAGAGATATTTTGTGAATTCTATTGTCTTGGTTTACACAAAAAACTGACAGTTCAAAGACATCAAGTCTACTGATTAGCCAAGTAAATTCGATAGATTTTACTAGGGCAAGTTCAAAGCCACTAGGCTACTTAACCTGATGAAATATCTTTTCTTATGTACTCGAACTAGTGTCTGCATATTCATAACATATTTTGCATATTGTAAAGCCAATTTTACATTCATGTGGGGGATTGTTGGAAATGTGAATGAGAAAATTGACTCGGGTCGGCGGGTCGTGGACTCGGGTCGGGTCGTGATCGTGACGGACGGGTTTGTGATACTACGTCGTTTTGACGACGGTTACATAAGAATTATTCTATAAATAAACGGTGTGGAAACATTTCAAAAAGAATTAATTTTTTTTTTCCCTTCTTCCCGTTCTGTTTCTGCTATTCCCGTTATGCAGTATATTAAATCCCGTTCTGCTTCTGCAATCCCGTTTTGCTTCTGCAATCCCGTTCCTTCCCTGTTAATCCCGTTCCTTCACTGTTAATCCCGTTTCCCGTTTCTGCAAATCCCGTTATCTGTCAAATAGTGTTGCACTACGGTAAGTCCTAGTTTTCTTCATGCATGCATTTTTAATTATCAATGTTAGTTCAGTGCATAACATAGAAATTGGTTCGATAAATTCTTAATTTTGTAATGCTACTAATTAAGAATTGAAATCCGTTTTATCTTGGGAAGCAATTATTCAATTAACCCTTAGCATCTGTGGGGGAATAAATTTGCTTTAAGGAAACTTTGTGAATTCAAAGGACTCGGATTTATTTATTATTATTTTCTGTGTTATATTTATATAAAATCATGTTCTGTTTTATCATATTTTATATATATTAAATAATATTATATATTACAGGTAACAGTTCATTTACACCCAATTAATATCTCTCCGATAAGAAAACATATCTTAGTGTGTTGTAAGTCCTTTATCCATATTACTTCTTTGCAATTTATCTTTTGTATTCAACAATATATATATATATATATATATATATATATATATATATATATATATTCATTGCTTATTTTATTTATTTATTTTATAACGTACGTTAATGATTTACAAAAAAATTAAAGTGTAATAAGTTAACACATGTTCATAAAGCGAAAACAATATAAATTGTTCTGATTAGTTCTCTATATATCATAAAACTAAATATAATCATGTTAAATCATTTTCATCAAAATGGTAACACCCAAATCAACTATTGAATGATGCACTAAAACGCCTGCAGGGTTGAAAAATGGCTGCTTAACATGATGGTATAGGAGTTGCTGGAGGAGCCATGGAAAGCCAATCATATCATATGCAAGACTAATAACCTTCTTCAAAACATTATTCAAGTCTTTAATTAGCTAGCTAGTAAACTGGACATTATTATAAGAAAGGACTGATTACCCAGATTTCCTAGTTTTAACAAACAATCATTTCTCCGACATCACAAAAGCTTTACATAAGAAGAGCACAGTGAAATTGATATTCCACACTAATGGCCGGAGCAATGTAAAAGAAGATGATTAACCAACTCCAAGCACATTTACCCTACAATAATGTTTAATAGTCGGTATAGACGTGATAAAATTCAATTTAAAACTTTAGTCTTTAGCCATCTATATAACAAAATACAAATTATTTTGAATTTCCTACTTATCTTAATAAATCATCTGGGCCGTCCAAAATTTGGGATAAATTTAGTGCCGGAGGCACGGGACTGTTGCTAGTGTATATATAAGGAATAAAAATATTAAACCCCAAAAAATTCGAATTTGACCCACTAAACTTTGTGGCTGGATATCTACCCGTGTACGCTGATAATCATTTCACCATTTTTATTTAGAACGTAAGTCCTTCCTTTCGAGTGAAAATGTTGAGGATGTCACAGCTTTTTGTCTAGGAATATATATGTATGGATACTATTTCTCTAAAATGCATCAAGACACGTACATTTGAAATACAAATGTATATATATATATATATATATATATATATATATATATATATATATATATATATATATATATATATATGTATTTGTATTGCACATGTATATATAGTTCCAACGACAGCAAAATCAGATCCACCTACTAGCACGCAATATATCAAAATATACTAATTAAGGAGAATAATAACTTTCACATAACACAATTTTGAAAGGAGTAATCCAACAATACATGTTAATACTGTTGATCAATTGTCTACGGCGACAAATTTATTTTGTTCTTCCGATCTAATTATCCTGTTCAATAGAATTATTTATATCAAAAATGTTGAGCCACCAACTATGAAATGATGACATGTATTGGGACATAAAATTTAGAATGACCCTTGGCAATAACACGTTCTGAAAAAGTATAGTCTCCTCAGAAACAAAAAAAGTTTTTGAGCACTCCTCTGAAAGGAAGAAACACCATAGATCAGAACCTGTTTCAATATTCAGACATCACAAATTTATAGCACAAATACCCAATCAGACGGTCTTAATTAATCATAAAGATATCAATACTTCAATAGTTACTTTGTATATAATACCCAACTTAAAATCAATCCCAAAACAATGAAAAATCGATTTAATCTTATGCCTTTATGCATACAAATATTTATATAATATACTCTAACCAAACTGACCACAATGAAAGAAAGAAAAAATCAAGGTGATTTTACTACCACAACACTACTCCCAGGGATAATCAATTGCATGTGTCAGTGTTATACCCTTTGTTGTAGTTGAGCAATGTTAGTTAATATTGAGTGGCACTGGCAATTACATCTTATGTTTGATAAAAATTGAATTTAAATCTAAATTTGAATCTGAATCTGAATGAAAAAAATTGTTTGATAATTGACATGTATGAAACATCTAAATAACAGATTTTTATTATTTTACGTCCTTCTGAAAAAATTCAAAATTGTTGTAAATTTATTTAATATTACTTAATATAACAGTTAATATTATAAAAAAAATTACTTGTCATTCAACCAAAAAATGACACTAAGGGCTATTTGTTTACAACTTAAACTGAACATAATTTTTACCCAAATACCCATCGTTTCCCACTTCTCTGTAGTTTCGATCGATCGTTTGGTTTGACAGATATGATTGATTTACTCATTCAAAATCTGTAGAATTACTGAAATCTGTAGAATCAGAAAAAATACCCATTTAAACCCCCTTCTTTCAGCATCAACTCCATTTCGTCTTTTTCTTTTTGAACTTCGGGGTACACTGGTACAAAAAATTATAGATGCTAGTACTAATTTTGGGTTTTATTGATGATAAATATAGAAGGATTGTATGTATAGATTATAGATAGATCATTTCGAAGGGGCAACTCGCAGGCAGGTAGAGAGAGATGGGAAACTACTCTGAGCTAATGTGGGAAAGCTTGGGTCTTATATTAAATATAATATAATATAAAATTTTAAAATTCATTGATATTGTTAAGATTAATTAAATATGTGATTCAATTTTTTTTTGTTAATTTTGATTCATTCTACTCCTACTTATGAATATTGTATTTTTTTAATATGGATTGACAAAATTATATATTTGTTCAACATAATTTAGAGGAGTAAAATAGTAAAATATTGTTATTCAGGTGTTTCATATATATCAATTATCAAATAATTTTTTTTTATTCAGATTCAGCTCATTCAAATTCAAACAATTTTTATCAAACAGTGCCCCCTAAATTATTCGGTCCAAATTGTCTGAATATGTGACCAATTTAGCCATTCAAATAATTTTTTTCTTCAAAACAAATGCACTGAATGACTGACCGATTCAACCATTCAATACTAAACAAACAACCCCTTAACTTTCTTTTATATACAAACAATTTTTATATTTATATATAAAGTAATAGTGAGTGATATTTTTAGAGATTACATCATATATTTTTATTATCCAAAGTAATCGAGTGAATCTTTCTCCGACCAAATTAGATTATTTTTATAGTTTAATTATATAAAAATATGGATTCCGCTATGATATAATATAAGGACTATTATACCCTCAATTTACAATAAGACTTCTCCCTCGGTAAGACTGGGCAAAATGTTCAGTTTTTTTCGGTTTTTTCGATTTTTTGGACCGGACTGAACCGGTCAATTCAGTACAAAAAGAATCGGTCTAATTTCAGTATAAAAATACCAATATATACCGATTTTTCAGTACCAATTTTTCGGTACTGATTTCGGTACTGCCTTTTTATGGTTCGGTATTACTGAACCGACCGGTATATATATACCGATTTTCTAATTTTTTATTATTAATAAATAATTAATAATTAATAATAATAATAAAATAATGATTATAATAATAATAATAATAATAAAATAATAATTATAATAATAATAAATAATGATATTAATAAAAATTATAATTATAATAATTTTCGGTAAAAACCTGTACCGAACCGGTATCAAAATTTGGCCGATTTCAATATCGATTCGGGCCGGTTGCCCACCCCTATCCCTAGGGTCGTTCGTCTATGACTGATTTGGATGTATCTGAATTTGAATCAGGTATCTGATTTTGATGTATTTGATTTTGAAGGAGGTTTGATGGTTGATGTGCATTGATACCGTGCAAAAAAATCTTCCAAAATTCATCAAATGGGCCTTTAATTGATTCGGGACTCTTGAATCTTGATTCTCTAGATCGGGATCCTCTCCATTTTAAATAAAATAAAAAAATTTTATTTAAAGGTTCAGATTTGAATCTAAGAACTTAAAGTTATCATCTCAATTAAAAATGGTTAACTTAACTCAAATAAAAAAAGTTAACTAAGGTTCCCCATCTCTTCTTCCTACGTGGCCATCAGACTTTGCTAAAATACCTGATGTATTATTGGATTTTATTAGCTAAGTACACTGCGTGCGTGTATAAATTATATAAGATAAAATAAAAAAATAAAAAAATTAATATAAAATAATAATTAAATACTTAAAGTTGTAGAAACAAAAATAAAATAAAAAACATGACACAGTTATATTGGGAGAATTTATAATATCAATATAGATAGATAATCTATCTAACAAAATATAACTGATTTTGAATTTTTCACTCACCATAATAAATTATCTGGGCCGTCCAAAATTTAGAATAAATCTCACCGTCCACAGAGGCGAAACTAGGGGGGCGGGGGGGGGGGGGGGCAGTTGACCCCGGTAGGGAGGAAGTCAGGCGAAACTAGGAGGGGGCAGGGGGCAGCAGCCAGCAGGCGCCACCACGCCGGCGGGCGGCGATGAGCTCCGGTCTTCATTCTTCAAACTTCTTCTCCGAGTGCAGTTTTTTTTAAAAACATGAAACGACATCGTTTCATTTAAAAAAATAAAAAAAATTATTTTATTAATGCTTCTTTAGTACTCTTTAGTTCAGTACTCTGCACATCGTCTCTTCTTTAGTTCTCTTCCCTCTATTACGCGGCTTCTGCCTCCAGGCCCTCCACTGGTGACTGAACAAGAACCACTGCTCCTGCCGCCTGCCGGCTGCCTCTGCTGCCGCCCGCCGCCGCCACTGGCCACTGCTCACTCTCTTACAGGTTTTGTGATTGTTGTTTTTTTTTCCTTTTTATTTATTTTTTTATTCAGTGCCTCAGTGGTCGAGTACTCCGTAGTGAAACTCCTTTTAGTGAAGTGAAGAAATTTTTTACTGTAATAATAAATCAAATATAGAAATAGAAGTAAACAATAGAAACCATTACCTCAATAATGTCTTCAGGAAGCAAAAATATACAACATCCAAGCTTTTTTTTTCAGTGGTCGAGTACTGGAGTGTTAATCTTTTAGTAATTTGGGAAAAAAAATTAGACTCTCAATTTGGGAATTTAGTAATTTGGGATTCTATATTAATCTTTTAGTAATTTAGTTTTCAAAATTGTTACTGTTGGAGTAATCTTAAATTATTGTTTAATTTCTGTTTTCTTAAATCCTAAGAGAATTGATGAATACTTGATTAAGCGACGCCTTTTGATGAGAGATGAACAAGAAGTTTCGAGAAAACTAGTGTATAAACTAAGTGAAGTATAATTTTAATGGATGGCTTTTGTGATGCCCCCAAAATAGGTGTAAAACACCTATTCTGAGTCGTCAAAATACATGGTACAGATACATCTATAATTTTATTAATACAACATAAAAACTGTGTGTTTAAATACAAATATTGTCATCTAGACAATATCCACACTCAAATAAGTCCTCATTACAATTATTGATACTTTATTTTACAAAAATAGTGAGAACTACTAAAACGACATTCTAAAATCTTCATTCCATACCCCGACTAGTACTCGCTACATTCTCGCCTCCTGAGAAGAAAAATGAAACAAAAAGGAAAAGGGTGAGCTCAACTACCCCAGTAAAGAATATTATGACTAAGATAATATAGAACAAATTATCTTTAGTCCTCAACAGGGAAAAATTTAATAGAATATAATAGACAACAAATTTTAAATCAATATTCGCAGCGAAAATAATAATTTATTAGAACAGTAAAGTAGAGAATAAAATCTACTATATTCTATATATGAATTTAAAAGTTCATCGTCATTATTTTATCCCTGTAACATCAATCAATATTTATCTGGAATTAAATATTCATCTTTGCACTACAAGCCAAAGATATTCATCAGTTGGTCATGTTCATCTCAACACATGTTCATCTTTGCACTACGAGCCAAAGATATTCATCATAAAATCATTAATCTTTGCACTACAGGTCAAAGATATTCATTTGTGTCATCATTTAGGACTGAGGATGATAAAAAATATTTTAAAGAAAACGAATCCAGTGAAACAAAAGAACAATTATTAAGGATTCGTAATTTAAACAATTCAAGTTCAAAAATACTTCGTAAATAATCATAGTGGAGTAAAATTCAAGAATGAAGACCAAAATATGGATACAAACAAAGCTAGTATCCATAATAGATATCTTGAACAAAAACGAAGATTTAATTTTTTTCGGTGAATAGTGCCGTATTTGTGAATAGTGTCGTATACGTGAATAGTGCCGTATACGTGAATAGTAACTCCGACACAAAAAGTTCTAAATTTGATACAAATTCAGATCAATATTTTGGCATAATGATATTGAAGAAAATAATATCATTTAAGAAGAAAATAACATCCATTACCTCAAAAAGACAGTACTTCTAGCTGGAATACCGGATATAGTGCTGAAGGGAACTTGCACCGTATAGCAACACTCAAAATATCAAAATACTCACAAGAATACACTCGATAATATAGAGAGAGAAATCTTTAGTTTCTGGTGTGATTTTCAATTCTAACCTAAGCACCCTATTTATAAGAAAATACTTAGAACATCAAAGCAGAAAATTTAATAAAATATTATTATATATATTAAATTTTCTACGCCAACCTTTGAATCACCAATTTCAGCATGTTTGACAACAAGTGAGCCCACCAACAATAACAAAAACGTTTTTCTAAATATAAATATTTAAAACTTTCAAAAATCAATTATTCCAGAACTTCGGAACTTCAATAATTCATAATAAATAGCCCTTTTATCAAAAAAATTCGAACCTTATATCTTTTCCGTGGGAAATTCCATTCTTTACAACTTTATAAGTTTAAGTTTTTCCAAATTCTAAACAGAAATTGACCGAAATCCATAAATAGGCGATTTAACATGCTATAATCAAATTTCAGTCAAGAAATGGGCCCACAGACATGTTTAACATGTTTTAAATAACTTTTGCAACAAAAAAACTCTTTCTTCTCATATACTCATATATCCCACATTCATTGTAAAAATATCATCATTATTATATTATAATAATATAATAAAATATTATTTTATCAGAAAAGATAAAATATCGATTTTTAACCATTGTCACTTTAAAAATTTTCTCCATCTATATCCACATAAAATGAATATTTTTCTCATCATATAAATCAATAATTAATTATTCACAAATAATATTACAGAATCACAATACTGATAACCAGGCAGCTCCCAGGAAAGAGGGGGCTTTCCAATAAGAATTTCTCCTTACTGGCGCGTAATTAGGTGACCAAACCTCTCCTTAGACAGAACTTTCTAGACATTACCAATAATGTTATCTAATAATATTATTCAGATAATATGAATTATTGCTTCGATAATGGAAAATACTGTGTAGTGACAATTATTGAAACAACAGTAATATAAAATATCAACGCAACAATTATTGAATCAATAAAATAAAATACTGAAGTGTAATTACTGTAACAATTATTGAGTAGTGCCTTCTTACGTAAGAATCAACAATTGGTGCAATACCGTGTGATACTGTGCAACAACGTGTATTACTGTGTTTTAACCACTGGGTATTCCAACAGTATTAACGGTAACAACTACGCCGTTATTTATAAATAACTTATACTTGTCGTTTTCTTCATCCAATCGCTTTCCGTTATGGGGCCCACACAAGGCTGCGTCGTCGTACGAATATTCCCCGACAGTAAGAATATTCCACGACCAAACGAATATTCCCCGACAACAATGAATATTTTATAACCACTTGCTTATTTAAAATAGTTGCGCATTTTACCCATAACTAACCACATTAATCAAATCAACCCTTACTATTTCAAAATAATAAATAGAGGAAATTTAATTTTATTTATAATAAGTTGGGGTCTTACAACCTCCCCTCCTTATGAAATTTCGTCCTCGAAATTGACATACGTACCTGGTGTTTCGAAAAGATGAGGATACCTCGTTTTCATTTCCGTTTTCAACTCCCATGTCATTTCCTCAATAGCACGGTTTCTCCACAAAACTTTAACTTGTGGTATGACCTTCGTACGTAGGACATGCTCTTTCCTATCCAAGATCTTGACAGGTACCTCTTCGTACGTTAAGTCCTCGGCTATCTCGTCCGGTTCTAACTCAATAACGTGGTTCAGGTCTTTCACATATTTACGAAGGATAGATATGTAAAAAACATTATGAACATGAGACATACTTGGAGGCAACGCGAGTCTATAGGCCACATTTTCTACTCGGTCAAAAATCTGAAATGGACCAATAAATCATGGATTGAGCTTTTCTCTCCTCCCAAACCTTGTAACTCCCTTCCATGGAGCCACACGCAATAATAGATGATCCCCGATACTAAATTCCACGTCCTTTCGATGAAGATCCGCATAACTCTTTTGTCAATCTTGTGTCGTTTGTATACGTTGCCGAATCATTTGGATCTTTTTCGTAGTCATACGTACCAACTCGGGTCCCAACAATGTTGCTTCTCCCACCTCATCCCAACATACTGGAGAGCGACACTTTCGTCCATATAATGTTTCAAATGGAGCCACACCTATACTTGCCTGATAACTGTTGTTGTAGGAGAATTCTACCAATGGTAGGTACTTATCCCAACTTCCTTTGAAGTCTAGGACACAGAGTCTTAATAGATCTTCAAGAGTTTGAATAGTCCTCTCTGATTGCCCGTCCGTTTGAGGATGGTATGCCGAACTGAATCTTAAATCCGTGCCCATAGCTTTTTGCAAGCTAACCCAAAATTTTGAAGTGAATCTTGGGTCACGATCCGAAACTATGGATACTAGCATGCTATGCAATCTCACAATCTCATCTACGTACATACGAGCAAGACGTTCAAGGGAATAAGTCTCCTGTATCGGCAAGAAATGAGCAGACTTGGTTAATCTATCAACAATAACCCAAATAGCATTTATGCCTTGAGAAACCGTGGGAAGACCCGTAACGAAATCCACGGTAATATGTTCCCACCTCCATTTCGAAATCTCAAGTGGTTGCAATTGACCCTTAGGCACTTGATGCTCCGCCTTTACATGTTGACAAGTTAAACACATCGAGATAAACTTTGCAATCTCTCTCTTCATATTATTCTACCAAAATGTATGTCGAAGATCACAATACATTTTGGTACTTTCAGGATGGATTGCAAACGGTATATTATGTGCCTCCATCATGATCTTGTACTTTAAATCAAAATCATTAGGAACACAAAGTCTGGAGTGGACTCGAAGTATTCCTTCTTCATCGATTCTTGCTTCTGGAATAGCACCTTCTTGCTCTTTCTTTTTCATACGCATCAGCTCCGGGTCTGTGGCTTGAGCAACTTTAACTTTATCGATTAAAGTTGGTTCTATGCGTATACTTGACATCATTGCATGGGTCCCCGGGGTCTTGAATTCTATCTTCATTTTTTGTAAATCACACAAAATGGGCCTTTGTGTTGACAACATCGCACTCGTTCCCGCGTATGATCTTCTACGCAATGCGTCGGCTACCACGTTCGCTTTTCCAAGATGGTATTGAATGGTATGGTCATAGTCTTTCAACAGCTAGAGCCAACGTCGTTGCCGCATATTGAGTTCTTTTTGAGTGAAGAAATATTTGAGGCTTTTATGGTCTGAATATATCTCCACTTTCTCTCCATATAGTTAGTGCCTCCAGATCTTTAGTGCGAAAATGACTGCTGCCAACTCTAGATCATGAGTAGGATAATTCTTCTCATATTCTTTAAGTTGTCGCGAGGCATATGCTATGACTTTTCCACGTTGCATGAGAACACATCCTAACCCTTTGCCTGAAGCATCGCTGTAGATAACAAATCCATCCGAACCAGGTGGTATTGTCAAAACAGGTGCCGAAATGAGTCTCCTCTTGAGATCTTGGAAACTCTTCTCGCATTCCTCGCTCCATATAAATTTTGTATCTTTACGAGTCAGCTGAGTTAACGGAGTAGCGATTCGAGAAAATCCTTCCATAAATCTCCGATAATAACCAGCTAAGCCCAAAAAGCTACGTACTTCGGTCACCGATTTCGGTTGCTCCCAACTTTGTATTGCTTCAATCTTCGCCGGATCAACAGATACTCCATGTTTTGACACCACGTGCCCAAGGAATGCTACTTCTTCAAGCCAGAACTCACATTTCTTCAACTTGGCATAAAGCTTATTTTCATGAAGCCTTTGGAGTACCAGCTTCAAATGGCGGTCATGATCTTCACGACTTTTGGAATATATGAGGATGTCATCAATAAAGGCAACAAGGAACTGATCCAAATATTCCTTGAATACTCAGTTCATTATATCCATGAAAGCCGCAGGAGCATTAGTGTGACACCCCCAAAATAGGTATACAACACCCATTCTGAGTCGCCAAATACATGGTACAGAAAGCAAACTACAACTTCAATAATACAATTATCGTGCAAAATACGACAACACATACTCTGAGTTTAAATACAAATATTATCTTCTGGACAATATCCACACTCAAATAAATCCTCATTACAATTATTCAAACACTATTTTACAGAAATAGTGAGGACTGCTAAAACATCTTTCTAGAACCATCACTCCATACCCCGACTAGATCCTGCTATGTTCTCACCTCCTGAGAAGAAAAATAGAACAAAAAGGAAAAGGGTGAGCTCAACTAGCCCAGTAAAGAATATTATGACTAAGATAATATACAACAAATTATCGTTAGTCCTCAACAGGGAAAAATCTGATAGAATATAATCGACAACAAGTTTTAGATCAACAACTGCAGCGGAAACAACAAACCATTAGAAGAGTCAAGTAGAGAAAGAATTCTACTATCTTCTAAGATTTAAAAGTCCATCATCAATATTTTATCCCTGTAACATCAATTAATAATCATCTTTATCCAAATATTCATCTTTGCACTACAGGCCAAAGATATTCATTTGTATCACCTGTCAGTCATGTTCATCTCAACACCTGTTCATCTTTGCACTACAGGCCAAAGATATTCATCAAGTAATCATACATCTTTGCACTACAGGCCAAAGATATTCAGTAATATCATCATTTAGGACTGAGGATGATAAAAAATATCTTAAAGAAAATGAATCCAATGAGACAGAAGGACAAATAGTAGGGATTCGTATAACAGTTTATCCAAGATCAATAATACTTCATAATAATCAATTGTGAAGCAGAATTCAAAAATAAAGATCAAAACATGGATACAATCAAAGATAGTAACCATAATAGACATCTTGGAAAAAAAGAGAAAATTTTATTTTTCGGTGAATAGTGCCGTATTCGTGAATAGTGCCGTATACGTGAATAGTAACGTATACGTGAATAGTAACCCCGACACAAAAAGTTCCAAATTTGATAAAAAGTTGATATCAATATTTCGACATAATGATATTGAAGAAAATATCATTTAAGAAGAAAATAATATCCCTTACCTCAAAATATCAGTACTTCTGGTCGGAATACCGGTATAAGGCTGAAAGAAACTTGCTCTGATGAATAGAAACTCTCAAAGTATCTAAATACTCACAAAATACACTCAATAATCTAGAGAGAGAGAGAGAAAACTTGTTTCTGGTGTGATTTTCAATTCTAAGTTAGCCCACTATTTATAGGAAAATGTTAGCACGCCGAAGCAGACTTAACCTGCAACCTGATGGCTTTACCTGCTACTATTCCCACCCACCATATTTGAATAAAAATCTCAGCACATTTCTTCACCAACCAAGAGTGGGGCCCACAAATTCTAGAATTTTCTACCAAAATGATTAACTCCGAAAATTTAACAATTTCTGAACCAGTCATCTCGTAAAATTCATAATAAATCATACATTCATTGTTAACGGTTCAAAATTTATGGAGATATACTCAACTTATATATGTATAACATATCCAAAAATTACCACGATCCAACGGTCGGATTAAAAATTATAACCCCCGCAAAATATCTCAAAAATCCTGATTTTTAATACCTCCATTCCGACAAAAATACTGATAAAAATCTCAACATTAACTCCTTCATTTTTAACCACAAAAATATATCCCTCATTTATATCCACATAAAATAAATATTTCCTTATCATATTAATCAATAATTAATTATTCACAAATAATATTACAGAATCACATTTATGACAACCAGGTCGTTCCCAGGAAAGAGGGGGCTTTTCAATAAGGATTTCTCCTTACTGGAGCGCAATTAGATGACCAAACCTCTCCTTAGACAGAACTTTCTAGACATTGCCAATAATGTTATCTAATAATATTATTCAAATAATATGAATTATTGATCTGATAAAGGAAAATACTGTGCAGCAACAATTATTGAAACAACAATAATATAAAATATCAACGCAACAATTATTGAATCAATAAAATAAAATATTAAACAATAACTACTGTAACAATTATTGAGTAGTGCCTTCTTACGTAAGAATCAATAATTGGTGCAATACCGTGTGCTACTGTATTTTAACCACCGGGTATTCCAACAGTATTAATGGTAACAACTACGCCGTTATTTATAAATAACTTATACTTGTCGTTTTCTTCATCCAATCGCTTTCCGTTATGGGACCCACACAAGGCTGCGCCGTCGTACGAATATTCCCCGACACCAAGAATATTCCACAACCAAACGAATATTCCCCGACAAAATGAATATTTTATAGCCACTTGCTTATTTTGTAAAATTTGCACATTTCACCCATAACTTTAACTTTTTATCAATTTAACCATTTACTGAATTGTAATAATAAGAAAAATTGAATACTTTTATTTCATAAAATTCGGGGTATAGTCGGTTGAAAGTAAGGAAGAAGGAGGAGATACCTAAGATGACATTCAGAACACATTATAGTTATGACAAGTTTCTGGTTATGTCATTTAGGTTGACTAATGTACTGAAGTTATATTTGTCGTAAGGAGCGTCGAGTAAGTCGATGTTAAATTGATAGGTACCTGTTGGGCCATAATACTTTTCCTACTGGACCAGGCCGAATGGGCCTGTCTTTTGAACTATGTCACCTTTATCACATTGGGTCAAACAACTCGGGCCTCGCTACTTGACTATAATATTGGGCTCAGTCATTGGATCGGCCCACTATGTGAGTTGCCATTTATCCTATCTTTGACCGGTAATTATCACAAAGGCATTTGTTGACTGTTATGTCTGCCACCTTTCTGCATGGCATTAATGAGGATGGGACTCCGATTGCCGGCGGGAGGTAACAGTGGTAGCAGGTAGGAAAATAAGCTACACACTTTCGGCTGAGATTACCGAGGATGGGAGGAGGTGTCAGGAGGTAGTGGGTGGCACAGTAAACCGGGTCTGGAGAACGTATGGGGCAAGGATAACAAAAGGAAAAGAGGTAACAAAACACTACACACAACTTTATCATTTTTGATACACACTCAGACACTATTCATCATTTTCCTCCATTATTAACCTTGTGATCGCCTGTATTGACTCTCACACCGGAGCTATCCCCCGACGGTCCAGCCGTCAAGCTTTTGGTGTTGATCGTGTTTACTGTACAGGATTAGGGCGTCTTACGTGATTGGGACGTCATCAAAGATCTTGGCGTTAACATTGGCGCTAGAAGGAGGACAATGTTGGGCCATAATACTTTTCCTACTGGACCAGGCCGAATGGGTCTGTCTTTTGAACTATGTCACCTTTATCACATTGGGTCAAACAACTAGGGCCTCGCTACTTGACTATAATATTGGGCTTAGTCATTGGATCGGCCCACTATATGAGTTGCCATTTATCCTATCTTTGACCGGTAATTATCACAAAGGCATTCGTTGACTGTTATGTCTGCCACCTTTCTGCATGACATTAATGAGGATGGGACTCCGATTGCCGGCGGGAGGTAACAGTGGTAGCAGGTAGGAAAATAAGCTACACACTTTCGGCTGAGATGACCGAGGATGGGAGGAGGTGTCAGGAGGTAGTGGGTGGCACAGTAAACCGGGTCTGGGGAACGTATGGGGCAAGGATAACAAAAGGAAAAGAGGTAACAAAACACTACACACAACTTTATCATTTTTGATACACACTCAAACACTATTCATCATTTTCCTCCATTGTTAATCTTGTGATCGCCTGTATTGACTCTCACGCCGGAGCTATCCCCCGACGGTCCAGCCGTCAAGCTTTTGGTGTTGATCGTGTTTACTGTGCAGGATTAGGGCGTCTTACGTGATTGGGACGTCATCAAAGATCTTGGCGTTAACATTGGCGCTAGAAGGAGGGCTTTCTAGTGTCCTGAGTATTTTTCAATCACACGTTGTGGTCGTTCTACGTCGATATTTATGGGGAAGAGTAGAACACCTACACCGGAGGGGCAGCTGAGGGCTGCCAGTGAGTCAGTACCGCGAGTATCTGTGAAGGACCGTTTGGGACCTGCACTAAGTGTTCACGCCAGCACGGCGTCCAAACGATCGCATAGGGATTCTCGTCCGAGAGCTGTGAACAAAGCCAAGCGACATCTAATTTTTACAGCGGAGAAAGGGTCCGGTCATGGCCGAAAACGAGTAGAAGGCACCTCGCCTAGCGCTCGGTACCGGGACGACGAAGACGAAAAGGCTGCCCGTTTGGCTAAGATGGCAGATGAAGCTGATAGGGCAATGGAGGCGCTTGTGAAGCAACGGCGGGATATAGCTGAGCAGATGACCCGAATGGCAGAGTTGAGAGACAAAGCCTCCAGCTATGTCCAATCTGAAGAACGGGGGCATCGGAGCGGGAAGGAGCCTGCTCACTCCGAGCGTGAAAATCAGGATCGACCTCGGGAAAGAAGAAGGTCCAGGAGCCCTACTCCTCAAAGATCGAAGAGGGCACATCACCCTGTCGGTTATAAGGAGCTGAGTTGAAGCGAACGAAGAGGTCGATCCAGAGAACATACTCCGGAGAATACTAAGGGGGCGCTCGTTGTTGCGCATTCCCACCACGGTAGCCGGGTATTGAGACGAAACAGATCGAGAGGCCGTACACCTAAAAGTCCACCGAGGGCGGTCCATTCTGTGGACCATCATCGTCATAAAAGCCCATCGAAAGTGGGGGGTTCTATTGTAAATCACCGGTCCACCCAGAAGAGGGAAGGGTCACCGGAAAAAGAAGCATCGTCCCAACCCGAAGGCGTGGATTATCTGTTAAAGGAGGTGAAGGAGCTTCGGAGGCAGCTTGCCGAAGTACAGAAAGTGAAGGAGACTTCGGGAAAGAAGGCATCCCCTTTTTTCGAGGACCAAGAGATTGCCTCACATTGAAAGTTATGACGGATCGGGGGATCCCTACGACCACAGTCAGGCGTTTGACCGACTGATGGATTATTATGACTTTAGCGATGCTGCTAAGTGTCATACTTTTGTCACGACACTCCGAAAGGATGCCAGACAGTGGATGGGGACTTTACCTTCGGATTCAATTTCATCCTGGGCGGATATGTGTAGTCAGTTCCACGCCCGCTTTGGGAGCAACAGAAGAAGAGGGAAACCAACTGGCTCATTGGCTCAGGTTCGACAGTTCTCGAATGAGTCTTTAGGCCAATATGTGAAGCGATTCCGTGAAGCAGTCGGCCAAGTGACAGACCTGAACGATCTACAGGCCGTGGGACTATTTCAGAATGGATTAGATCTGGTCAAGTCAGAAAAGTTGGTGAAGAAGTTGATGTTTCACCACCCGAAGAGTCTCGCAGAAGCCTTCGACAAAGCAGAGGGCTATATTGTGGTAGAAGATGCCATGAATAGTCTCAGGCGTCCCTCCTCAGAGCGACTTAAAGAGACAGATCGGGACCGAGCAGAGGGAGACCAGAGTAGAAATGAAGGAGATAGAGGCCGTCGCGACGGCAAATCAAAGAAATACAATAATAATTGGAGGCAAGGTGGAGAACGCCCGTCCGCTCCCGCCCAGAGAGTAAACAGGACATATACTGCACTCAACGTCGACAGGGCTGTTATCTTGGAGCAGATCAAGAATCAACCTATTTTCGAGCCACCTCGAGATAACTTTAAACCCGGGAAAGGGAATTCTCGCAAGTATTGTGACTATCATCGAGCATCAGGTCACGATACGAACGACTGTGCTAGCCTGAAAGATTTTATCGAGAGAAAGGTGCAGGACGGGGCGTTAGTTCATTATGTTACTGCCCGAGCGAGCCAGCAGCAGAATAGAGAACCCGTTCAGGCAGCCCAACCAATTCAGTAAGTGTTCCCCGCTCCCGAACCGCCTGCAAGGCAAGTAATTGATGTCATCACTGGGGGCACTTCAAGCAAGCTTGTTGGGAAGAAGCGCCGAGATTATCTGGATTCAGTCATGTCAGTGGCGGGTAGTCTCCCGAAGTCCGACAGATCCTTCCCGGGTACTGTAATTTCCTTTACCGATGAGGATTTCCCTTCGAAAACCATCGAACCGCACGAGGGATCATTGGTCGTGACGGCACAAGTGGGTTCGGTAGACATGAAGCGCATGATGATCAACAACGGATCTTCTGTGGATATCCTATATGCTCATGCTTATCAGAGGATGCATCTTGATGGGCAGAAGATGGAGATCGGACAGGAGGACCCTTTATACGGCTTCAGCAACGATCCGGTCAAAGTGGCTGGAACCATCGAACTGCCGGTTATCTTCGAAACGGCCCCCCAACAGGTAGAAATCACTTGCAAATTTTACGTTGTGAATGTAGATTCTGCTTATAATGCTATTTTGGGGAGACCCACTTTGATTGCCTTACAAGCTGTAACCTCTATCCCTCATTTCAAAATCAAATTTCCTACGGCTCATGGTGTCGGGGAGGTTAAAGGAGATCTGGATCTGGCCAGAAGATGTTATAGAAATGTCGTGATTACTTCGGGAGTAGGAGTATCGAAGCAAAAACAGGCCACGGCGATAGAGATCGAACCTTTCACGGAAAGCAGCTCAGAACCGTTGGTCGTGCCAGCTGAAGAGACAGAAGAGATAGAGCTCATCCCGGGCAAGGCTAACAAGACCGTGAAAATAGGTTCGGGTCTACCAGAACCTCTCAAAAAGAACCTCATTGAACTCCTACAGTGCTATGTTGACGTCTTCGCCTGGGAGCCTCAGGACATGCCGGGAGTGAGCAGGGATATTGCTGAGCATCGGCTAGAAGTGGATCCGTCGAAGAAGCCAGTTCGGCAAAAGAGGAGGATCTTCGCGCCCGAGCGCCAGAAAATCATCGATGAAGAGATTGCGAAGCTGCTAGCTGCTGACTTCATCTTCGAGATCGACTATCCGCAATGGATGGCAAACGTGGTACTGGTCCAGAAGCAGAACGGAAAATGGCGGGTCTGCATTGATTACACAGACCTGAATAAAGCTTGTCCGAAGGATTTCTATCCATTACCCCACATCGACCAGCTCATCGATGCAACTTCGGGGTATGCCTTGTTAAGCTTCATGGATGCATTCTCTGGCTATCATCAAATCTCCATGTGTAAAGAGGATATACCGAAGACGGCATTCATTACGCATCGGTCGGTATATGCCTACAAGAAAATGACCTTCGGCCTCATCAACGCCGGGGCCACTTACCAGAGGATGATGAACTATGTTTTCAGGCGTCAGTTGAGCAAAAATATGGAAGTATATGTGGATGACATGATTGTTAAGAGCATGTTGGTACACAAACATCTGGATGACCTGGAGGAATGCTTTCAGACAGTCCGTCACCACAATTTGAGACTGAATCCTACTAAGTGCACCTTCGGATTGGGGGCTGGCAAATTTCTGGGTTACCTGGTCAGTCAGAGGGGAATTGAAGCCAATCCAGAGAAGATTAAAGCGATCTTGGACATGAAGACTCCTCAGTCGTTTAAAGACGTTCGGCGTCTGACTGGAAGGATTGCAGCTTTGAGGAGGTTTATGTCCAAATCGACAGAAAGGTGTTTGCCGTTTTTTGACACGTTGAAAGGGCCGAAGAATGCCAAGACGTTCCAATGGACTTCGGAATGCGAAGACGCATTCCAGAGCATCAAGTCCTACCTATCTTCGGCGCCTTTGTTGGTGAAGACCGCTCCTGCTGAGCCCTTATATTTGTACTTAGCAGCTAGTTCGTTGGCAGTAGGAGCAGTTTTGGTGCGAGAGGTTGGGGGTAAGCAGCACCCGGTTTATTATGTAAGCCATGTCCTTCGGGATGCCGAAACAAGGTACCCAAATATTGAAAAGTTTGCTTTTGCTTTAATAACTGCTAGTAGGAAGCTTAGGCAGTACTTCCAGGGTAGGTTGGTAATAGTATACACAGATCAGCCTTTGAAGAAAATTATGGGCAAACCTGAGGTATCGGGGAGATTAGCTGCATGGACGATGGAGTTATCTCAGTTCTTCATTGAATATCATCCCCGAACTGCCATCAAGGGGCAGGCCTTGGCTGATTTTATGGTCGAGTGTTCGTTTTCTGAAGCTGATGAAGCTGTAGCAGAAGCTGGAGGATCTGACATCATAGTTGCGGCCCTTCAGCAGAAGCAAACTTCGTGGACGCTATATGCAGATGGGTCTTCTACCGCAGACGTCAGCGGAGCAGGGATTATTCTGACTAGTCCGGAGGGATTCAAGGTGCAATAGGCCATCAGATTTCAGTTTAAAGCGACGAACAGTGAGGCAGAGTACGAGGCAGTGTTGGCGGGTTTGCGACTAGCTAAGAGTCTCGAAGTGCAAAGAATAGTTATCTTCAGCGACTCTCAGTTAGTCGTTAAACAAGTCTCCGGGGAATACGAAGCCCGAGGTCATCGAATGATCAAGTATTTGGCGGAATTGAAAGAACGGCTTCAGTATTTTCAGTTCTACGAATTCCAGGGGGTCGAACGTGATGGCAATTCCATTGCCGATGCACTCTCCAAATTAGCCACTACGGATGTTAACGTTTTTGATGGATCAGTATACTTGGAAATTCTGCAACATCCTAGTGTTCATCATGAATCGGTAATGTGCATTGATCGAACCAACTGTTGGTTAACCCCATACCTAGAATATCTGGCAGATGGCGTTCTACCTTCGGATCAGATGCTGGCCAAGAAAATCAAGTACAAGAGTGCTAATTTCGTTCTGATAGATGGAGATCTGTTCCGAAGAGCCTTCTCGTCTCCACTACTAAAGTGTTTGACTCCGTCCGAAGCTGATTATGCTCTTCAGGAGGTTCACGAGGGCATCTGTGGCGACCATATGGCTGCTAAGTCGCTGGCATACAAAGTTCTTCGGCAGGGATACTACTGGCCAACGATCTTCAAGGAAGCAACTGAATACGTCAAGAAGTGCGAGAAATGCCAGCTCAACAGTCCGATCCCACATCAGCCACCGGAAGAGCTATACTCGATTCTATCTCCTATACCCTTCGCTGTCTGGGGGATTGATATACTGGGTCCGTTACCGAAAGCTAAAGGGCAGGTCAGTTTTGTCATCGTCGCTATTGATTATATGACCAAATGGGTCGAGGCGAAACCACTCCGGCTGATAACGGAACAGGAGTGTCTGAAATTTATGAAAGAATCCGTAGTGTTTCGCTTCGGGATCCCTCAAGTGGTGATATCAGACAACGGACGCCAGTTTGTGGGATCAAAATTTGAAGGATTTCTGAAGGAACTAGGAGTCCAGCACAGGAAGGCTTCAGTGGCTCATCCGCAGTCAAATGGGCAGGTCGAGGTGACTAACAGAACACTTCTAAAAGGGATCAAGCGCAGATTGGATGAAGCCAAAGGAAGATGGCCGGAAGAGCTGCTCAGCGTATTATGGGCTTATCGGACGACTCCGAGGACTACAACGGGGGATTCACCTTTTAGACTGGCCTACGGTACTGATGCCCTGGTCCCAGTTGAAATTGGATCTCCAAGTCTTTGAGTTTGTCGGTTCAGAGAAATATACAACGATGAAGGACTGAAAGCCAACCTTGACTTACTTGAAGAAGTCAGGGAAACAGCCTTAGTCAAACTTGCAGCCTATCAACGAAGAGTGGCTAAGCATTATAACAAAGGGGTAAAGCTTCGCAGGTTCGAAGTAGGAGATTTCGTTCTCAGAGAAGCCGAAGCATCTACGCCTCAGAATGTGGGAAAGCTGATGCCGAACTGGGAAGGGCCATATGAAGTCATAGAAGTACCGAAGCCGGGGACTTATCGGTTGAAGGCTCTGGACGGGTCAGAAATCAAAAATACTTGGCATGCAGGCAGGCTTCGAAAATATTTTCAGTAGCTACATTGCCAGTACACCGGAAGTCTGTAATTTCAAGTCATCATCAATAAAAATTCCTTTCTTTTCAGGCAAATCTTGTCTTCGTTGTTGTTAGTGTCATTGGTGTAAGGAGGTTCGGGTGGACTCGCTGGCCATTCGATGGTAGCCTCATTGGCAGGTGGTCCTTATGGCTTCGTCAGGCCCTTCGTGGTAGGCGAACGTCATCGGTGTAAGGAGGTTCGAGCGGACTTGCTGGCCATTCGATGGTAGCCTCATTGGTAGGTGGTCCTTATGGCTTCGTCAGGCCCTTCGTGGTAGGCGAACGTCATCGGTGTAAGGAGGTTCGGGCGGACTCGCTGGCCATTCGATGGTAGCCTCATTGGCAGGTGGTCCTTATGGCTTCGTCAGGCCCTTCGTGGTAGGCGAACGTCATCGGTGTAAGGAGGTTCGGGCGGACTCGCTGGCCATTCGATGGTAGCCTCATTGGCAGGTGGTCCTTATGGCTTCGTCAGGCCCTTCGTGGTAGGCGAACGTCATCGGTTTAAGGAGGTTCGGGCGGACTCGCTGGCCATTCGATGGTAGCCTCATTGGCAGGTGGTCCTTATGGCTTCGTCAGGCCCTTCGTGGTAGGCGAACGTCATCGGTGTAAGGAGGTTCGGGAGGACTCGCTGACCATACGATGGTAGCCACATCGGTAGGTGTTCCTTAGGACCTTGTCAGGCCCTTCGGGGTAGGCAAGTGTCGTCATTCAGACTTCGTCAGGCCCCTCACGGCATCTACCTCACACTTTGGTAACGAATAAGTATTCCTTTACTTTGTTATTTTTGCCTAAATTTTTCTAAGTGTTGAGTTCGGAATGCCACGTTCTTTAACTTCATCTTATCTGTTATACGACTTGCCTAGTTGTTAATTAACAGTTTAAGTTAAGTCCGCGAAGGAGCTTGCACATTTTTTATTTTTCTTTTTAAGATTGGATCGATATTGAAGTGTTGATAAACTGTAAATATACCGAAGTCATAAGGAATAATGTTGATTTTTTATTTACATAATGCTATTTACAAAATAGAAATTTTACAAGAATCCTAACAGCTAAGGGAAAAGAGAATCATCTTTAGAGATCGGCTTCGTCTTCCGAAGAATCCAGGAAGGTCGGGTCAACCTTGGCAGTAACAAGTCTTGCTTTGTCTTTGCTTCGGCATTCGTCGTACCCATCCGAGAACATCTGGACGATCTCCTCGTTTAACTCGGCAGATTTCCGATATTCTTGTTGAACTTCTCTCCGAAGATCTCCGGTTAGAGGAGGACCCAAATCTCTTAAAGCCCAAAGTTCACGGAGCTCCTCTTCGAGTTTCGCCCACTCCTTCAGATGTCTCAAATCCTTGGCTTCAAGATCATGTACTTGTATCGCCAGACTTTTATTGGTCTTCACCATCGTCTCGTTCTTCCCAACAAGGACCTCGTTTCGACGGACCAGGTCTATGTTTGTAGTGACGGTCAGCTGGTGGGTGGCCTCGGTTGTCTCCAGTTTCTCCTTTAAATTATTCACATCCTTCTGGAGGCCTTCATTATTGAGGAGGGTGGCACCATGGGCCCTTCTCTCCCTTTCCAGAGTCGAAACCAGAATGGCCTTCTCCCGCCTAGCCGCATCTTCTTCGGCCTCGGACTCTCTATATCGGGGAAGAAGTCTTCCGAAGACAGCATTTGCCTGCAGACGGGTAAAGAAAGTCGGTGAATTAGTAGAAGGAACAGACGAAACAAAGGATTTCCAAATGTTTCAAATTGAATCAACTAACCTTAGCCTGATAGCTCATGCCTTCTTCGATTAAGTCCCTGATCGAGCTGTTTCTGAACCGATGGTCATTAGTCTCCCGGACAAAGGATTCGAACAGCTGAAAAGGGAAGTTGGCATTAAACTCCGGCCATATGGTGGGAGAGGATGCGGCTTCTCGCCTAAAGGCGGAAGGAGAAGATCTTGCTGAAGATGGCACTGATGGTTCAGGGGGCGGTGGTGGTTGATCCTCGGAAAGCTGCTTCCTTTTACGAGACAGAAGAGGAGACTCGTTCGGGTCTTCGAGCTCGTCTTCTGAAATGTGAATCTCCATAGGAACAATGATAGGCGGATCGGCTACAGGAGGAGGAACCCGGAGTTCGTCGGCGGACAGAGGAGTCACCTTGGTCTTCCTCTTTTTAATTCGAAGAGCCTGCATTCGGTCGATCGCAGGCATGTCAATCAAGCTCACTGCGGGAGTTGATTGAGATCCTTGAGGAGTTGCCCGGACTTTCCGAACTGCCCTTTTCTTCTGTCGAGGTCGGCTAGGCTCCTCAGCAGGTTCTGATCCGCGGAAGACTTCTGTATCGTGGGTTTTCGAAGCCAGAAATTCTTCTTGGGGAACTTCAGTGGAAGGTGACGAAGGCTTACCAGAGAGGTACCTATCCAGGTCCCTCCGGTCGATCGAAGTCGGCTTGATGAGAGACAACTTGTGGTCATACAACCATGCTTGTTTGCTCAGGAGGCCGAAGCTCCACTCCTTCAGGGGTATCTTCTCTATGATGCGCGTCATTTCTCTTATACGCTCCTCGGATATATCTCCGAAGTCTGCAGAGACGCGATCAGAAGTGGTCCAGTCAGGGACAGATGAGATTTCGGGCCCGTTGACGAAGAACCATTTATTATGCCATCCTCGATTGCTCGAGGGAGTGTCCATTAGGGACCGCTTCTCGATTCTGGCATTGGGCTTAGGGGCTATCTTACTTAGCACCTTGAAGCCTTTTTCTCGAGATTTTCCCACCGAGAAGAGAGTGAAGAAGGAGTCCACAGCAGGAGGAACCCCTATCTCGTAACAGAAGGCTATGTAAGCCAGTATGTGGATGTACGAGTTCGGCACCAATTGGGCGAACCCCACTCCAACGAACCCTAGGAGGGTGATCAGGAAGGCGTGAAGGGGAAATCTCACCCCCTTCTCCAGAAAAGTTGCCGGGACGGCGATTCAACCGTCAGGACGCTGGTACATCCTTTCGTGGGAGGCTGCTATCCGTACCCTGTGGGTGTCTGGTATTTGATAATGAGATCGAATGTTGCAGAGCTCAGCCTCAGTAACGGTGGAGGGGGTGTTGGCGTGAGGAAAATCTTCCTCATTCTTGAAAAACTCAGAGGGAGTGGGAGGCGATTCCAGAGGCGGGGCTTCCTTACTCGGGGCACCAATCTGGGGATTTGAGCTCGGAACCTCTTTGTCAGTGTTTGAAGGGGGGGTCACGGTGGAGATGGGGGCGACACGAAGTGGAGAGTTTGTATCTGGGTTCTGGGATGCCATTGTTGAGAATTTGCAGAGAAAATAAAGAAATTTGAGGAGGAAAAGACAATAGGCTCTTATGAATTCGAAATAGCAGGGAACCATCCAAGGAGAATGGGCAGCGGCTTTTATAGCGAGTGTTCTTTTCAAAATTTGCACGAGAGCCGAGGGCGGCGCATTAATTGGGGATAATGATGTGGGAGAGGAAGGGGTAACGTCCGATTTTGGCTTTGATGGGTTATCCAAGGTGGGCCGGCGCTTGTTGGACCCCTTTTCACTATGGAGTCTCACTATTTACAGTCTTCCATTAAACGTCCTGTTCAATAAAAGACTGGGGGGCAATGTTGGGCCATAATACTTTTCCTACTGGACCAGGCCGAATGGGCCTGTCTTTTGAACTATGTCACCTTTATCACATTGGGTCAAACAACTCGGGCCTCGCTACTTGACTATAATATTGGGCTCAGTCATTGGATCGGCCCACTATGTGAGTTGCCATTTATCCTATCTTTGACCGGTAATTATCACAAAGGCATTTGTTGACTGTTATGTCTGCCACCTTTCTGCATGGCATTAATGAGGATGGGACTCCGATTGCCGGCGGGAGGTAACAGTGGTAGCAGGTAGGAAAATAAGCTACACACTTTCGGCTGAGATGACCGAGGATGGGAGGAGGTGTCAGGAGGTAGTGGGTGGCACAGTAAACCGGGTCTGGAGAACGTATGGGGCAAGGATAACAAAAGGAAAAGAGGTAACAAAACACTACACACAACTTTATCATTTTTGATACACACTCAGACACTATTCATCATTTTCCTCCATTATTAACCTTGTGATCGCCTGTATTGACTCTCACGCCGGAGCTATCCCCCGACGGTCCAGCCGTCAAGCTTTTGGTGTTGATCGTGTTTACTGTGCAGGATTAGGGCGTCTTACGTGATTGGGACGTCATCAAAGATCTTGGCGTTAACATTGGCGCTAGAAGGAGGACAATGTTGGGCCATAATACTTTTCCTACTGGACCAGGCCGAATGGGTCTGTCTTTTGAACTATGTCACCTTTATCACATTGGGTCAAACAACTAGGGCCTCGCTACTTGACTATAATATTGGGCTTAGTCATTGGATCGGCCCACTATATGAGTTGCCATTTATCCTATCTTTGACCGGTAATTATCACAAAGGCATTTGTTGACTGTTATGTCTGCCACCTTTCTGCATGGCATTAATGAGGATGGGACTCCGATTGCCGGCGGGAGGTAACAGTGGTAGCAGGTAGGAAAATAAGCTACACACTTTCGGCTGAGATGACCGAGGATGGGAGGAGGTGTCAGGAGGTAGTGGGTGGCACAGTAAACCGGGTCTGGGGAACGTATGGGGCAAGGATAACAAAAGGAAAAGAGGTAACAAAACACTACACACAACTTTATCATTTTTGATACACACTCAAACACTATTCATCATTTTTCTCCATTGTTAACCTTGTGATCGCCTGTATTGACTCTCACGCCGTAGCTATCCCCCGACGGTCCAGCCGTCAAGCTTTTGGTGTTGATCGTGTTTACTGTGCAGGATTAGGGCGTCTTACGTGATTGGGACGTCATCAAAGATCTTGGCGTTAACATTGGCGCTAGAAGGAGGGCTTTCTAGTGTCCTGAGTATTTTTCAATCACACGTTGTGGTCGTTCTACGTCGATATTTATGGGGAAGAGTAGAACACCTACACCGGAGGGGCAGCCGAGGGCTGCCAGTGAGTCAGTACCGCGAGTATCTGTGAAGGACCGTTTGGGACCTGCACTAAGTGTTCACGCCAGCACGGCGTCCAAACGATCGCATAGGGATTCTCGTCCGAGAGCTGTGAACAAAGCCAAGCGACATCTAATTTTTACAGCGGAGAAAGGGTCCGGTCATGGCCGAAAACGAGTAGAAGGCACCTCGCCTAGCGCTCGGTACCGGGACGACGAAGACGAAAAGGCTGCCCGTTTGGCTAAGATGGCAGATGAAGCTGATAGGGCAATGGAGGCGCTTGTGAAGCAACGGCGGGATATAGCTGAGCAGATGACCCGAATGGCAGAGTTGAGAGACAAAGCCTCCAGCTATGTCCAATCTGAAGAACGGGGGCATCGGAGCGGGAAGGAGCCTGCTCACTCCGAGCGTGAAAATCAGGATCGACCTCGGGAAAGAAGAAGGTCCAGGAGCCCTACTCCTCAAAGATCGAAGAGGGCACATCACCCTGTCGGTTATAAGGAGCTGAGTCGAAGCGAACGAAGAGGTCGATCCAGAGAACATACTCCGGAGAATACTAAGGGGGCGCTCGTTGTTGCGCATTCCCACCACGGTAGCCGGGTATTGAGACGAAACAGATCGAGAGGCCGTACACCTGAAAGTCCACCGAGGGCTGTCCATTCTGTGGACCATCATCGTCATAAAAGCCCATCGAAAGTGGGGGGTTCTATTGTAAATCACCGGTCCACCCAGAAGAGGGAAGGGTCACCGGAAAAAGAAGCATCGTCCCAACCCGAAGGCGTGGATTATCTGGTGAAGGAGGTGAAGGAGCTTCGGAGGCAGCTTGCCGAAGTACAGAAAGTGAAGGAGACTTCGGGAAAGAAGGCATCTCTCTCTATCGTATATTCAACTCCTTTTGTGTGAAGATATATTTTAGACTCTTAAAGTCCTTGTACATCTTACACTTTTCCCCGTATTAATACTATCTTCAAAATTTTTAATTTAACAACTACATTTGCCAATTATAGATCATAAGTAGGATAAACCTCCTCATAATCCTTTAATTGGCGTGATGCATACATAATGACATTGCCATGCTATACGAGCACGCAATCATGTCATCAATGCGAACATCGAGATACACTACAAAATTCCCCGTATCATCTGATAAAGATAATACAGGTGCCTTAATCAACCTTTCTTTTAAATCCTGTGATGCTAATGGTACCTTCAACCATAGCATCTCACAAGGGTACCTATCAATTTAACACCGACTTACTCGACGCTCCTTACGACAAATATAACTTCAGTACATTAGTCAACCTAAATGACATAACCAGAAACTTGTCATAACTATAATGTGTTCTGAATGTCATCTTAGGTATCTCCTCCTTCTTCCTTACTTTCAACCGACTATACCCCAAATTTATGAAATAAAAGTATTCAATTTTTCTTATAATTACAATTCAGTAAATGGTTAAATTGATAAAAAGTTAAAGTTATGGGTGAAATGTGAAAACTTTTCAAATAAACAAGTGGTTATAAAATATTCATTTTTGGTCGGTGAATATTCGTTTGGTCGTGGAATATTCTTGCTGTCGGGGAATATTCGTACGACGGCGCAGCCTTGTGTGGGCCCATAACGGAAAGCGATTGGATGAAGAAAATGACAAGTATAAGTTGTTTATAATTAACGGCGTAGTTGTTACCGTTAATACTGTTGAAATACCTGGTGGTTAAAATACAGTAGCACATGGTATTGCACCAATTATAGATTCTTAACAATTATAGATTCTTACGAAGGAAGGCATTACTCAATAATTGTTACAGTAGTTACTGTTCAATATTTTATTTTATTAATTCAATAATTGCTGCATTGATATTTTATATTATTGTTGTTTCAATAATTGTCACTGCACAATATTTTCTATTATTAGATCAATAATTCATATTATTTGAAAAATATTATTAGATAACATTATTGGCAATGTCTAAAAAGTTCTATCTAAAGAGAGGTTTGGTCATCTAATTGCGCGTCAGTAACGAGAAATTCTTATTGGAAAGCCCACTCTTTCCTGGGAACGGCCTGGTTGTCATAAATGTGATTATGTAATATTATCTGTGGATAATTAATTATTGATTCATATGATAAGAAAATATTTATTTTATGTGGATATAAATGAGGGATATATTTTTGTGGTTAAAAGTGAAGGAGTTAATGTTGGGGTGTTTTATCTGTATTTTTATCGAAACGGAGGTATTGAAAATCAAATTAGGATTTTGGAGATATTTTGCGAGGGTTATAATTTTTAATCCGACCGTTGGATCGTTGTAATTTTTGGATATGTTATACATATATATGTTGAGTATATGTCCACACATTTTGAACCGTTAAAAATGAACGTATGATTTGTTATGAATTTTACGAGATGACTGGTTCAGAAATTGTTAAATTTTCGGAGTTAATCGTTTTGGTGGAAAATTCTAGAATTGGTGGGCTACAGTCTTGGTTGGTGAATAAATGTGCTGAGATTTTTATTCAAATGTGATAGGTGGGAATAGTAGCAGGTAAAACCATCAGATTGCAGGTTAAGTCTGCTTCGGCGTGCTAACATTTTCCTATAAATAGAGGGCTAAGTTAGAATTGAAAATCACACCAGAAACATTAGCTTTCTCTCTTTCTCTCTCTATATTATGAAGCATATTTTGTGAGTATATAGATACTTTGAGAGTTGCTATTCAGTGCAAGTTTCCTTCGGCTTTGCAATCCAGTCAGAAATACTGCACTTTTGAGGTAAGGGATAGTAAGGGATTTTAAAGGTTGTTATGTTTTTCAGTTTCGTAATTTTTCTGACCTTCAAAAATTCTGGAAAAATTTGAAATAATATTTTGATGAGTTTTCTTGATTGTGTCCAAAAATGGTTATTTTTGGATGTATAGATTAAGAGTTATGAATTTTATAAGAAAAGACTATTTTAAAAATAACCGCTTATAACTCCTTTGCGTTAACTCCAAAATTGATGAAATTTTTATTGGAAGTATATCTATATAATATCAGTGTACTCTGTGAATTTCAAAATTTTTGGATAAAAGTACAATTTGTGATAAATGTCTAAATATTCGACGGTTTTGGCCATATAAAAAATAGTAATTGGGTTTTAAAAATTCTGAAAAAAATATACGTTCAATATGGGACTATATTCTGCTAAATCTCAGAAAAGAAATATTTTTAGAACTGATTTGATATTTTTCATAAAAATGAGAAAATGAATTAAATATGTTATGTGAAGTAAGAAAATTGAAAAATAGGATTTTATGGCTTGAGAATTCTATATGAGGTATATGTAGATTTTTTATGAGGGTTTTAGTTATTGATGATGAAATCGTAAGAGTTGGCATTTTATGATGATTAAATGCATTAATTAGTAAAGTGTAAACAATTTAAATAAATTGTTTATAAGCTTAAGAAATATTATTCTTTCAATATCATTATACCGAAATATTGGTATGTATATTATTGTGGAATTTCTGTCTTTTTCATGTCAGGGTTACTATTCACGAGTTACTATTCATGAGTTACTATTCACGAGTTACTATTCACGATAAAATTGGTTTCTTTTTCTAACCAAATTATAGTTGATTTATGAATATTACTCTTGAGATTAAATCTAGATATTTTGATTATATTGATTTTACTATTATATATAACATTTTTATAACCTTGGTGTTGAAATTCTCTTTCACTGGAGTGTAAAGATGGGTAGATTATTGGTATGATCATTACTAGGGTTCTCTTTGGCCTGTAGTGTAAAGTTGAATTGTGACTGGTATGATCATGACCATTGAATTTATAATTGAATATCTTAAGCTTAAGTATAAAGGTGAATTGATCAACATGGTTATAATTATTTTTTATATAAATTCTAAAATGATTATAATTCTTTGAGATATTAATATCTTTGGCCAGTAGTGCAAAGATGAATTGTTGATGAATATCTTTGGCCGTAGTGCAAAGACTTTGGCCCGTAGTGCAAAGACTTTGTCCTGTAGTGAAAAGATGAACTGTTGTTGAATATCTTTGGCATGTAGTGCAAAGATGGTCTGTTGATGAATATCTTTGGCCTGTAGTGTAAAGATGAACTGTTGTTGAATATCTTTGGCCGTAGTACAAAGATGGATTTATTAGTATGATTATGAACAGGAACTGTGATTTGGTATAACCATGATCTTTGATGTTTCAGGTAAAGACAGGTGATGAAAATATTCTTCGTCTTGGGTGCGAAAGAAAAATTTAGAATCACAATTATGATTATGAGTTATTCATATGATTGTAGAAAGGAACTGTTGAGTGATGTTACAGGGATAAAATATTGTTGGTGGATTTTTAACATGGAAAAGATAATAGACTTTATGGTCTATTTGACTCTTCTAATGGATTGCTCGTTCCGCTGCAACTATGGTTAAAATTTTTATCATCTACCATATGTTCTAAATCTCTGATTTATTACTGATGAAGACTATTGATAATTTATTTATCTTTAGTCATGA
This sequence comes from Panax notoginseng, assembly GCA_016801055.1. Taxonomy (NCBI): domain Eukaryota; kingdom Viridiplantae; phylum Streptophyta; class Magnoliopsida; order Apiales; family Araliaceae; genus Panax; species Panax notoginseng. Next base: position 140,410,710 of record CM029021.1, on the reverse strand, counting down.
TATTCTTTACTGGGCTAGTTGTGCTCACCCTTTTGTTTCACAATTCCTTTCAGGTAATAAGAGTGTAGCTGGGTCGAATGGGGGTAACAAGGGAATAGAACGGTGGTCATCATTTAGTAGTTATATTTTGTGAAGAAAATAGGGTGAGGCGAACCCAACGTTGGAAGGGTGTTTCGTCACTATCATACAAGATGTCTAATGACATACAACCTCGTGTCATCATAAGACAGGGTTGTGCTCATCCACTTGCTGAGTATATCTACGAGCACTACCTATATAATCTTGGTGTTTGTTTGAAGTATAATTCTCAATTAGAGACAGTGGAGATAATGATAAGTCAAAAGAAGACTCACCATTGGGAAGAATATGATAGTAATCTTCTCATTTTTTTTTGGGGTCTATTGGGTCAACCAAGGATAATTCTGTGGCCATATGATATCTATCATAACCTAGAAGCATGGCCTCCCATGTACGAAGGTTTCCTTGAGCACTTCCTAAAGATTCTAGTTTCTAAAACAGTTTTTGACTGTACCTTTATGTAAGGTACCTTTGTGAGGTGCTGATACATGATTGTGTCCAATGTCACATTTGGTATATATTTGTATCCAAACTCACAGCATATGTGTTGTTGTATTTTGCACGACAATTGTTGTAATAAAGTTGTAGTTATTTTCTGTACCATGTATTTGACGACTCAGAATGGGTTGGGTGGAATGGACCTATTTTGGGGTTGTCACACATATATCTATCTTTATAAGAATTCTTTGCCCCTCTCAACTGACCAAATAGATCATCGATCTTGGGCCATGGGTATTTACTCTTAACTACTAACTTACTCCTATTACGATAGTCGATACGCAACCGTAACGACTCATCATCTTCCTTAATATCCTCCTGACTTACGTCCAGGTTAGACGACAAGGCGTCTCGGTGTTTTATTACCATAAATTACTACCTTAGATTTTCTGAGAAAACTAAAGGTTCACACTTTTCTTATAACTATTTGTTTTAGCTCTATGGTTAATCAACCCATTCATACCGAGAATTTCCTCAAATTCTCTCAACATGAACAGTACTTATCTACTGATACCTACTTACTTCGATTATCCATAAAATAATTTTTCACGAATATAATTTAACAAAAATTATTTCCTCTTCCTCTACCTTAATGTTTTAAAGGTATTTATAATCCCTTTCAGATAGACTCCTAGATAAATCTTTCCACATGTCTTACACACCTCGATCCTACCCTTAGGATTCCCTTGTCCCACTCCAGTATTCCCGGAGTTAAAAATTCTTCCACTTTAGTATAATGCCATTGGCATTCTTTGCCTTGGTTCCTCCCTCTCTCTTGCTCTCATTCTTTCTCTCTTTGTGGTATTGAGTCTACAACTCACTATCACCTTATGTTATAATTACTTTCTCCAGAATGGTCCCATAGGAAACACTCTGGGTCACTGCAATCTTACTGTAAGACCTCGAATTTTATGAAATAAAAGTATTCAATTTTTCTTATAATTACTATTCAGTAAATGGTTAAATTGATAAATGTTAAAGTTAAGGGTGATATATAAATTTTTTTTCAAAATACACAAGTGGTTATAAAATATTCATTGTTGTCGGGGAATATTCGTTTGGTCGTGGAATATTCTTACTGTCGGGGAATATTCGCACGACGGCGCAGCCATTTGTGGGCCCCATAACAGAATAACTGTCGGGTGAAGAAAACGATAAATTTAAGTTTTTATAAATAACGGCGTAGTTGTTACCGTTAACACTGTTGGAATACCCGGTGGTTAAAATACAGTAATACGCGTTATTGCACAGTAGCACACAGTATTGCATAGTATTTTTGAAATTATTGATTCTTACGTAAGAAGGCACTACTCAACAATTGTTACAGTAATTACTGTTCAATATTTTATTTTATTGATTCAATAATTGCTACGTTAAAATTTTATATTATTGTTGTTCAATAATTGTCACTGCACAGTATTTTCTATTATCAGATCAATAATTCATATTATTTGAATAATATTATTAGATAACATTATTGGCAATGTCTAGAAAATTCTGTCTAAGGAGAGGTTTGGTCACCTAATTGCGCGCCAATAAGGAGAAATTCTTATTGGAAAGCCCCCTCTTTCTTGGGAACGATCTGGTTGTCATAAATGTGATTCTGTAATATTATTTGTGAATAATTAATTATTGGTTCATATGATAAGGAAATATTTATTTTATGTGGATATAAATGAGGGATATATTTTTGTGGTCAAAAATAAAGGAGTTAATGTTGAGGTGTTTTATCTGTATTTTTGTCGGAACGGAGGTATTGAAAATCAAATTAGGGTTTTTAAGATATTTTGCGAGGGTTATAATTTTTAATCCGACCGTTGGATCGTGGTAATATTTGGATATGTTATACATATATAAGTTGAGTATATGTCCACAAATTTTGAACCGTTAAAAATGAACGTATGATTTGTTATGAATTTTACGAGATGACTGGTTCAGAAATTGTTGAATTTTCGGAGTTAGTCATTTTGGTGGAAAATTATAGAATTGGTGGGCCCCACTCTTGGTTGGTGAAGAAATGTGCTGAGATTTTTATTCAAATGTGGTGGGTGAGAATAGTAGCAGGTAAAGCCATCAGGTTACAGGTTAAGTCTGATTCGGCGTGCTAACATTTTCCTATAAATAGAGGGCTAAGTTAGAATTGAAAATCACACCAGAATTCATAAGTTTTCTCTCTTTCTCTCTCTAGATTATTGAGTGTAATTTGTGAGTATTTAGATACTCTGTGAGTTTCTATTCATCAGTGCAAGTTTCCTTCAGCCTTATACCGATCAGAAGTACTGCTCTTTTGAGGTAAGGGATAGTAAGGGCTTTTAAGGGTTGTTATATTTTCCAGTTTCGTAATTTTTTTGACCTTCAAAAATTCTAGAAAAATTTGAAATGATATTTTGATGAGTTTTCTTGATTGTGTCCAAAAAAGGTGATTTTTGGATGTATAGATTGAGAGTTATGAATTTTATGAGAAAAGACTATTTTAAAAGTAATCGCTTATAATTCCTAGTTGTTAACTCCAAAATTGATGAAATTTTTATTGGGACTACATTTATATGATAGAAGTATACTATGTAAATTTCAGAATTTTTGGACAAAAGTATAACTTTTGATAAATGTCTAAATATTCGGCTGTTTTGACCATATGAAAAATAGTAAATGACTTTTAAAAATTCTGAGAAAAATATATGTTTACTATGGGACTATATTATGCTAAATCTCAGAAAAAAAATATTTTTAGAACTGATTTGGTATTTTTCATGAAAATGGTCTAGTTATGAGTAAATGAATTAAATATGTTTTGTGAAGTAAGAAAATTGAAAAATAGGATTTTATGACTTGAGAATCTTATATGAGGTATATGCAGATTTTTGATGAGGGTTTTGGTTATTGGTGATGAAATTTTAGGAGTTTGGCATTTTAGAATGATTAAATACATTATTTAGTAAAGTGTAAACAATTAAAATAAATTGTTTATAAGCTTAAGAAATATTATTCTTTCAATATCATTATACCGAAATAGTGGTATGTATTTTATTATGAAATTTCTACCTTTTTGTGTCGGAGTTACTATTCATGAGTTACTATTCACGAGTTAATATTCATGAGTTACTATTCACGAGTTACTATTCATGATAAAATTGGTTTCTTTTTCTAACCAAATTATAGTTGATTTATGAATATTACTCTTGAGATTAAATCTATATGTTGATCATATTGTTTTTATTATCATATATAACATTTTTATAACCCTGATGTTGAAATTCTCTTTCACTTGAGTGTAAAGATGGGTAGATTATTGGTATGATCATGACATTGGGTTCTCTTTGGCCAGTAGTGCAAAGTTGAATTATTGACTAGTATGATCATGACCATTGAATTTATAATTGAATATCTTCAGCTTAAATGCAAAGGTGAAATGATCAACATAGTTATAATTATTGTTTATATAAATGATTATATATTTCTTTGATATATTAATATATTTGACCTGTAGTGCAAATATGAACTGTTGATGAATATATTTGGCCGTAGTGCAAATATGAACTGTTGAGAAATATCTTTGGCCTATAGTGCAAAGATGAAATATTGATGAATATCTTTGGCGTGTAGTGCAAAGATGAATTGTTGATGAATATCTTTGGCCCGTAGTGCAAAGATGACATGTTGTTGACTATCTTTGGCCAGTAGTACAAAGATGAACAGATGTTGAGATAAACATGACCAACTGGTGATACAAATGAATATCTTTGGTCGTAGTGCAAAGATGAAGTTATTAGTATGATTATGAACAGGAAATGTGATTTGGTGTAACCATGATCTTTGATGTTTCAGGTAAAGATAGGTGATGAAAATTATCTTCGTCCTGGATGAGAAGAGGAATTTAGAACTATAGTTATGATTATGAGTTATTCATATGATTGTGGACCAGAATTATTGATTGATGTTACAGGGATAAAACATTGTTGATGGATTTTTAACATGGAAAAGATAATAGACTTTATAGTCTATTTGACTCTTCTAATGGATTGCTCGTTCCGCTGCAACTATGGTTGAAATTTTTATCATTTACCATATGTTCTAAATCTCTGATTTATTATTGATGAAGGCTATTGATAATTTAATTATCTTTAGTCATGATATTCTTTACTGAGCTAGTTGTGCTCACCCTTTTGTTTCACAATTCCTTTCAGGTAATAAGAGTGTAGCTGGGTCGAGCGAGGGTAACGGGAAAATAGAACGGTGGTCTCTAGCTGTGGATGTTCTCCCGAAGCAGTATAGAAAAGTTCATTTAGTAGTTTTATTTGGTGAATCCAATAGGGTAAGGTGTACCCAACGTTGGAAGGGTGGTTTGCCACTATCATACAAGATGTCTAACGACATACAACCTCGTGTCATCATAAGACAGGGATGTGCTCATCCACTTGCTGAGTATATATACGAGCACTACTTATATAATCTTGGTGTTTGTTTGAAGTATAATTCTCAATTAGAGACAGTAGAGATAATGATATGTCAAGAGAAGACTCACCATTGGGAAGAATATGATAGTAATCTTCTCGTTTTTCTTTGGGGTCTATTGGGTCAACCAAGAATAATTCTGTGGCCATATGATATCTATCATAACCTAAACGCATGGCCTCCCATGTACGAAGGTTTCCTTGAGCACTTCCTAAAGATTCTAATTTCTAAAACAGTTTTTGACTGTACCTTTATGTAAGGTGTCATTGTGAGGTGATGTCCACGGTTGGAACATGAGTCACATTTGGTATATATTTGTATCCAAACTCACAGCATATGTGTTGTTGTATTTTGCACGACAATTGTTGTAATAAAGTTGTAGTTATTTTCTATACCATGTATTTGGCGACTCAGAATAGGTTGGATGAAATGGACCTATTTTGGGGTTGTCACATTTGGTATCAGAGCTTAGGGATATGATCTCTGGCGGAAATCGGGGAATACAACTAGGAGGGGAGAGATGAGTAAATCATTCGCTAGTGTGTCCTACCTAAGCTTATTTGTTGGTCAGTCATAATATTGGAATATTATGTGATATGTTAATTTGTTTAATTAACCCTTGATTTATGGCAGTATTTGAGAATGGCAGCTGAGAATGCTAACAATAGAGTGAATGAGACTGTGGGGATACCTCTAATCACTAACCGTGATAATGTGATGTCAGACGAAGAAGGAATTAGAAATATCCATGTGGTGAGTGAAGAACTGATAGTTGCACCCGAGATAGTCGCAGAGGTAACAGCTGAGACTGAGAAAGAAGAGGAAGAAGAAGTACCTGAGGAGAGTTTATTAGAGGTATTATATGATCAAAATGTAGAATTTCAAAATCGTATTCATGAGTTAGAAGAGCAGGCAGAAGAACGACAGGCGGTCGTGGAACAAAAGGATGCAACAATTCAAGCTTGTGTTACACGATATGTGATGCTTGAACAGAAGCATTCTTTGGCAGAGTATAAGATGATAAAAATGGAATCTGAGCTGAAAGAAGAAAAAACTGAACGAGTGAGAATAAGTGATGCATGGGCAAAAGCCGCACGACACGTGGATATTATGGAAAGAGATGTTCGATCTAAGAAGGCTAAAATAGATGATATGAATTTCTCTTTTTGGAAAGCAATTGGGAGAACCCAACATCGAGTTTTAAATTACTCTGTACATAGCGGTCAACCTGAATCCGATATGGATTGAAGATTGATGATTTAGATCATGAATGAGGAGTACGAAGAGGTAGTTGAGGGAGGAATATGTCCTATAGAAAGGTATATTCCAACGGAAATGATGACGCCAAATGCTGCTCCAGACAAGTCAAAGCCGAGTAGTTTGAAGGATGGCGGTTGTCATGACTTCCCAACAAATGAGGAACCCAAATGAAGTTATCATGGGAGATGAGCAATGGAGAAATCATGATGATCTGAGAGATAGAATCTGAAATAGAAGCAAGGTATTCTCAACTCTTCGAAATACCAGGTACGTAAATTTCAGGGACGAAATTTCATAAGGAGGGGAGATTGTAAGACCCCGAATTTTATGAAATAAAAGTATTCAATTTTTCTTATAATTACTATTCAGTAAATGGTTAAATTGATAAATGTTAAAGTTAAGGGTGATATATAATTTTTTTTTCAAAATACACAAGTGGTTATAAAATATTCATTGTTGTCGGGGAATATTCGTTTGGTCGTAGAATATTCTTTCTGTCGGGGAATATTCATACGACGGCGCAGCCATTTGTGGGCCCCATAACAGAATAACTGTCGGGTGAAGAAAACGACAAATTTGAGTTTTTACAAATAACGGCGTAGTTGTTACCGTTAACACTGTTGAAATACCCGGTGGTAAAAATACAGTAATACCCGTTATTGCACAGTAGCACACAGTATTGCATAGTATTTTTGAAATTATTGATTCTTACGTAAGAAGACACTACTCAATAATTGTTACAGTAATTACATTTCAATATTTTATTTTATTGATTCAATAATTGCTACGTTAAAATTTTATATTATTGTTGTTCAATAATTGTCACTGAACAGTATTTTCCATTATCAGATCAATAATTCATATTATTTGAATAATATTATTAGATAACATTATTGGCAATGTCTAGAAAGTTCTGTCTAAGGAGAGGTTTGGTCACCTAATTACGCGCCAGTAAGGAGAAATTCTTATTGGAAAGCCCCATCTTTCCTGGGAACGGCCTGGTTGTCATAAATGTGATTCTGTAATATTATTTGTGAATAATTAATTATTGGTTCATATGATAAGAAAATATTTATTTTATGTGGATATAAATGAGGGATATATTTTTGTGGTCAAAAATGAAGGAGTTAATGTTGAGGTGTTTTATCTGTATTTTTGTCGGAACGGAGGTATTGAAAATCAAATTAGGGTTTTTAAGATATTTTGCGAGGGTTATAATTTTTAATCCGACCGTTGGATCGTGGTAATATTTGGATATGTTATACATATATAAGTTGAGTATATGTCCACAAATTTTGAACCGTTAAAAATGAACGTATTATTTGTTATGAATTTTACGAGATGACTGGTTCAGAAATTGTTGAATTTTCGGAGTTAATCATTTTGGTGGAAAATTCTAGAATTGGTGGGCCCCACTCTTGGTTGGTGAAGAAATATGCTGAGATTTTTATTCAAATGTGGTGGGTGGGAATAGTAGCAGGTAAAGCCATCAGGTTACAGGTTAAGTCTGATTCGGCGTACTAACATTTTCCTATAAATAGAGGGCTAAGTTAGAATTGAAAATCACACCAGAATTCATAAGTTTTCTCTCTTTCTCTCTCTAGATTATTGAGTGTAATTTGTGAGTATTTAGATACTCTGTGAGTTTCTATTCATCAGTGCAAGTTTCCTTCAGCCTTATACCGATCAGAAGTACTGCTCTTTTGAGGTAAGGGATAGTAAGGGATTTTAAGGGTTGTTATATTTTCCAGTTTCATAATTTTTCTGACCTTCAAAAATTCTGGAAAAATTTGAAATGATATTTTGATGAGTTTTCTTGATTGTGTCCAAAAATGGTGATTTTTGGATGTATAGATTGAGAGTTATGAATTTTATGAGAAAAGACTATTTTAAAAGTAATCGCTTTTAATTCCTTGTGGTTAACTCCAAAATTGATGAAATTTTTATTGGGAGTACATGTATATGATAGAAGTATACTATCTAAATTTCAGAATTTTTGGACAAAAATATAATTTTTTATAAATGTCTAAATATTCGGCTGTTTTAGCCATATGAAAAATAGTAAATGACTTTTAAAAATTCTGAGAAAAATATATGTTCACTATGGGACTATATTATGCTAAATCCCAGAAAAGAAATATTTTTGGAACTGATTTGGTATTTTTCATGAAAATGGTCTAGTTATGAGTAAATGAATTAAATATGTTTTGTGAAGTAAGAAAATTGAAAAATAGGATTTTATGACTTGAGAATCCTATATGAGGTATATGCAGATTTTTGATGAGGGTTTTGGTTATTGGTGATGAAATCTTATGAGTTTGGCATTTTAGAATGATTAAATACATTATTTAGTAAAGTGTAAACAATTAAAATAAATTGTTTATAAGCTTAAGAAATATTATTCTTTCAATATCATTATACCGAAATATTGGTATGTATTTTATTGTGGAATTTCTACCTTTTTGTGTCAGAGTTACTATTCACGAGTTACTATTCATGAGTTACTATTCACGAGTTACTATTCACGATAAAATTAGTTTTTTTTTCTAACCAAATTATAGTTGATTTATAAATATTACTCTTGAGATTAAATCTATATGTTGATCATATTGTTTTTATTATCATATATATCATTTTTATAACCCTGATGTTGAAATTCTCTTTCACTTGAGTGTAAAGATGGGTAGATTATTGGTATGATCATGACTTTGGGTTCTCTTTGGCCAGTAGTGCAAAGTTAAATTATTGACTAGTATGATCATGACCATTGAATTTATAATTGAATATCTTCAGCTTAAGTGCAAAGGTGAAATGATCAACATGGTTATAATTATTGTTTATATAAATGATTATATATTTCTTTGAGATATTAATATATTTGGCCTGTAGTGCAAATATGAACTGTTGATGAATATATTTGGCCGTAGTGCAAATATGAACTGTTGAGGAATATCTTTGGCCTGTAGTGCAAAGATGAAATATTGATGAATATCTTTGGCATGTAGTGCAAAGATAAATTGTTGATGAATATCTTTGGCCCGTAGTGCAAAGATGACATGTTGTTGAATATCTTTGGCCAGTAGTGCAAAATTGAACAGATATTGAGATAAACATGACCAACTGGTGATACAAATGAATATCTTTGGCCGTAGTGCAAAGATGAAGTTATTAGTATGATTATGAACAGAAAATGTGATTTGGTGTAACCATGATCTTTGATGTTTCAGGTAAAGATAGGTGATGAAAATTATCTTCGTCCTGGATGAGAAGAGGAATTTAGAACTACAGTTATGATTATGAGTTATTCATATGATTGTGGACCAGAATTGTTGATTGATGTTACAGGGATAAAACATTGTTGATGGATTTTTAACATGGAGAAGATAATAGACTTTATAGTCTATTTGACTCTTCTAATGGATTGCTCGTTCCGCTGCAACTATGGTTGAAATTTTTATCATTTACCATATGTTCTAAATCTCTGATTTATTATTGATGAAGGCTATTGATAATTTAATTATCTTTAGTCAAGATATTCTTTACTGAGCTAGTTGTGCTCACCCTTTTGTTTCACAATTCCTTTCAGGTAATAAGAGTGTAGCTGGGTCGAGCGAGGGTAACGGGAAAATAGAACGGTGGTCTCTAGCTATGGATGTTCTCCCGAAGCAGTATAGAAAAGTTCATTTAGTAGTTTTATTTGGTGAATTCAATAGGGTAAGGTGTACCCAACGTTGGAAGGGTGGTTTGCCATTATCATACAAGATGTCTAATGACATACAACCTCGTGTCATCATAAGACAGGGATGTGCTCATCCACTTGCTGAGTATATATACGAGCACTACCTATATAATCTTGGTGTTTGTTTGAAGTATAATTCTCAATTAGAGACAGTAGAGATAATGATATGTCAAGAGAAGACTCACCATTGGGAAGAATATGATAGTAATCTTCTCGTTTTTCTTTGGGGTCTATTTGGTCAACCAAGAATAATTCTGTGGCCATATGATATCTATCATAACCTAGACGCATGGCCTCCCATGTACGAAGGTTTCCTTGAGCACTTCCCAAAGATTCTAATTTCTAAAACAGTTTTTGACTATACCTTTATGTAAGGTGTCATTGTGAGGTGATGTCCACGGTTGGAACATGAGTCACATTTGGTATATATTTGTATGCAAACTCACAACATATGTGTTGTTGTATTTTGCACGACAATTGTTGTAATAAAGTTGTAGTTATTTTCTGTACCATGTATTTGGCGACTCAGAATAGGTTGGATGGAATGGACCTATTTTGGGGTTGTCACACTTACCATAGAGCTAGGGTTTCAGGCCCTGCTCCAACCTACTAGCCTTCACCTCCTCCGTGTCCACTTGATGGGAAACAAACCTTGCCAATTCTATTTGGCCTCATCTTGAGGAACCGTCATGTTCCCTAATAAAAAAAACTAAATGTCCATCCTCTCCCGCATAATTGTAGGGAAATAATTTTCAAAGAAAACTTTCTTGAATTTTTCCCACGTTACCTCCTCTGTTCTAGCCCCACCCTAGTGAGCCTCCCACCAAAGGTTGGGCTTCCCCCCTTTCGTTAAGTAAGTTGCAAAAGAAATCCTTTGCGCCTCAACTACGTTTGTAATAACAAACGCCTTCTCCACTTCTTTTACCCCGGTTTGGGCATCTACTGGGTCCGTCGTTCCTTTGAACTTTGACGGACCTACGCTTTTAAACTCTTTAAAGATAGTCGTTCTAGCTACTCTAGGTTCCGCGAGTATTCTACCCTGGTTTAATCAAATGCAGTCGCTAATAAATTAACGAACTCTTGCATAGGGTTGTTCAGACCCCCTTCATTATCATTATGTGATTTCACTTCCTGATTACGTTATCTTTTCCTTAGCGGCATTTTCTGATTAATTAAATAAAATTTCATTATTATCTATTGACTTACTTTATTATTAATCGCCACATACCATCTCGCACCATAACAAATCATTTCCATGAAAACTTCATTATATACATATGCTTCTTCATAGTTTGAAACTATTTACAATTTACGTTCATAGCCAACAGCTATTACATTTTTATCCCGAACTTGAACTTCGCAAAATTTGGGATTTACAAAAAGACTACTCTTTTATACAAAGGAGGGTTTTACGCCATTACACACATACATATAACTTTAGATTTCTAATAATGCATAACAGCGTCCTCGTGTATCTCATTCGCAATCTTCGCTACAGTATCCCGACTAATCATATGACGGGTTTGTCCTGACTCAACGAAATAACAAGCAACCTTCATCTTGAAATCCTTATGAGCACTCTCATGGATGTAAGACATCTGGGCTATCTTCCGATCCTTCTCCCCAAGTTCTCTACGATGCTCATCGGCCTCTGCCTTAAAATTCATAGCCTGCTCTGCCATAAGCACCTGCATGTCGTGCTCTAACTCAAAATCTGCTTCTGTAGACAACTTAGCTTCATGGAGATAACTAATTTCTTCACTCTGATTCTGCACAACTGTACCCAGTTGAACATTCCTGTCAAGCGCTGCCAGATACAATACTTCCATTGCATCTGGAGGTGATGACTCCAATGTAGGTACCACCGTAGTAACCGATGTTACCTCTCTTTCTTCCTCCACCCCATTCATCATACTAAGGTATGACGATATATCCATCTCTCCCTCAGAGTAGTCTTCCTCAGAAAAGTACTCCTCTGTCTCCGACTCCTCTAGAATCACTATTGGTACCTCCGCCACTGGCATAGGTACAGGTTCTACTCGGTTCACAAGCTCTTTGCTCACCGTGTGTATATCTCTATACATCAAGCTATCAATCGACATCCTACAATAACACATATGTTGATTAGTACATAACAAAGAATCGTATAAGTACAAATCACATTTAATTTATTTAGGGTTACTTTCCATCTTTTAAATCTTCTGATACTGAGTTTCCTCAATACCTTATTGACTTATTCAACTCAAGTAAAGCTCAAGTTTTTCTTCGGACTTCTCTTCCTTAACGAGGTTATTAGACTAAGGTTCTTCCCCCCTTAAGTTTTATAACCTAATACTCTGATACCAACCTGTGACGCCCCCAAATTCGGGTCTCTTTCAACCCGACAGATGGTGCTCCACGGTGCTACAGTTCACACAAACATTCAATTGAAATGCCTCAAAAGAACGAATATGTCTCATATATATACCAAAATAATATTACCATTCCCCAGGTTCGTTATAACCGTTATATTTGTTCTTGTCATAATATCACATATTATCATTACAAACCTATACTATTACATAGGTAGTCTACAAGCTCGCTTTAGTCTTCACTTTATCCTTGTCGAATCCCTTGGTCGTATCGTTTAAGCTGCATTCATATGGTTCAAGCAAGAATGAGCATAACAAGCTCAGCAAGTACAACAATTTCATTTTAAAAGCATGCTTGAAACATAAGAATCGTATATCTTCAATAACTGGATGATAGTTACGAAGTACTATCAATAATTCAAAATAACTTCCTTTTTCCTTCAAAACATTTTACAATAACAATAATCTGAAATTCATCAATTCTGGTTCAAGACGTGAACGTTTTATAGTTTCTTTGAAAAGGGCAACCCGACACTAAGTCCATAAGTCCGGCATAGCTTACGAGCACTTCTAAGTGATCAGCTCATAGTACTCTATGTTGATCAACACTACATCCATTAAACGTGTGTACGTTTAAGTTGTGGCAACCTCACGTGCCCATCGAATACTCGATGAAAAAACATTTGTTTATACATATTCAGGCTTACCTTGAATCCGTACCAAATAGTTGGCGTAGGATAGCGTTAGCAATTCTATATTGAAAGACTTGTAAACAGTTCAATCAATCTATCAAGATTAGTCTAGCCGAGCTAAAACTGGCATCGACTCTTTCTTTAAAACCATACATACATCTCATAATTTGAATCATTTGAAAACCTGGCTAACACGAAGGTTAGACAAGCGTTTAAGAAAAACTTGCCTTCATCGTCCGCTACAGTACAATTACGTTTCCTTTGAGTCTTTACAGTCTCTACAATACATAATCACATAACATACCACATTAGGTCATGAACGAACATACTTGGTTCCTAAAGAATCTTACCCTTCTTCTCAATCTAATCCCGTATTAGATTTGTTATTTATGGGTTCCGGCTTTCCGTCATTCTTTACATCATTCTTACCAACTTCGTTCTCTTATACTTAAGTGAAATTATTTCACTAATACAACTCGGTTGGAGTTAAACATCTTTCCTTACGGCTTACTAACGTTCGTATATTATTAATCAAAACTCGATCGTCATTGATTAAGTATGCTTACTACATACCAATTGCGTTTATCTTTACTTGACTTTCTTTTAACCCTAAGTGATCATACTTGGGTTTTAATTATGACTTTATAATGTTTTATTAAGTCCTTTAGTTTATTGTTAGACAATTCCATTCAAGCTCTACTTGCAATCATTCTTTACTGTCTAGCTTTTAAGACTGGCGCTGCGGCGCCGGTGATCCTTTGATGTGCCGCGCTGCGGCGTCGCCCATTAGGGCTTAGAGACCGGACTCGGCACTGCGGCGCGAGTCCTTTTGTTAACTATCGCGCTGCGGTGTGAGTTTGCAGTGTGCTCAGTTACTGTTCTGCGCTGCGGCGTGAGTCATTTGCCTTGGGTTGGCGCTGCGGCGCCAACTCTGTGCACCAGAAAAATTTTCAGTTTTAAAATTTTGTGAACTTCCCGGACACATAACTTCTTCGTTATAAGTCCGAATTGGCTCGTTCAAAAGCCTACAGTTCACAAATTATGTAATCTACATGATCATTCAAGAATTTTATCTATTCGATTTCGTTTGCTAAAATTCACCTATTAGTCCATTTTCAATGAAAACGGTAAACGTTCGTGAACGTTCAACGCTCGTTTCTTCATTCTAAGTCGGAATCCGGCCATTTTTGAGTCCGCAACTCTATAATGACAAATACTACTTGTCTCCATTGAAAACCAACGTTTCCAAACTCAATATCAAAATTCGACTTCCATTTCGAGAATTTCACGAATTCGACGATCGTCGTCTAATCGTGTGAATTCCGGCGAAACTTCGTTACTTGAGATTTTTAAACCATTTCACTTGGATTAAATCCATTATATTATCATCTTGACATACATGCTTTGTTAACTTATATTCATGATAAGTTATTACTAGTTCATTGTGAGTTTAGAACTTATGAAAATATGAATTACTTATATTTTCAATACTCATAACTTATGTCTTCTTTTCATATAACTTATTATGGATGATGACTTCGATCCATTATTCATGCTTCTTATTATCATACTAACTTCATTAATGTAACCATGTTACAAGTTCCTACAAGTTATTATACATTCATTAGTGTTCTTCACAAGGTCTTAACCTATATGATTACGAATAGATTATTCATGACTTATCCGGCTTATTATGACTTAAGCCCTTTGATTCATTATTCCAACCTCTTCTTAGCATGTTAGCTCTGCCAATACCCCCTTCTCTAACAATAGAAAAGAAAGAGAAACATGGTTCAAGAACACTTACTCTTTGATGATCACTTGATTCTTTCTTGTGCTTACTTCTTACTTCCAAGTATAACTTTTGCTAACTTATTTTCTCTAACCAATAAGCTATAAGTTTATTGGTGGAAAACTTAACAAGGAAAGTGCTTATTCTCTCAACCAAATAAGTTACTTATATATGAGAGGAGTTGGATGAAAATGAAACAACCACAAAATGAACTCCAAGCTCTCTATTTATAGGAAATCCTAGATGAGGGTATAATGGTCAAAAGGCCATCCACCTCCTTACTATTCATTACTTCCTAATTAAGTTAACTTGGTCACCACTTCTACTTAGCCACCAAGTCACTTTCTCACCACTTAAGTTATCCATTGCTTAGTCATTAAGACTCTTGCTAATCACACAATTTGTTTGCCCATCAAGTCTACCCACTTTACACTTGTATTGCTCCATGGAACATGGCTAATTCATTGGGCTTGGTTAATTCATCCAACTACTTCCTTAATGGGCTTGTGCTACATAATTTGGACTCATGATATACCAAACACTTTGGCTTGATTGTCACATTATATTGGACTCCTACTATTAAGTTTATAATCCTACAAGTCCCATCCCTTTAAATTACATAACTTAACATTTATACCCCACGTATAATTTTCGTATGCTATCTCGTATATTAATTCTTAATATACATTATCTGATTCTTCATACATAATAGTACAATACGTCGTATTATACTTACATTCAATACTTGGCTCACATAATACTTAACAAATCCTACCAATTCTACAAATTCATTACAATTGGCTTGAAGCCTTACAACATATACTCCACGTATAATTCTCGTATTCTAACTCGCATACTTATTCATCGTATTCAACATACCATCATTCATACGTACTCGTATAATACCTCGTATCATACTCATATTCATTACTTCGTATAATACCAACGTATTATACGATCATTACTTAATTCATTAATCGTATTACATTTCCTTCTCGTAAATCATTTTCCTTAAACATTAGGTTTTAAGTCCGCAGGCGAAAAACTGCGTTTTTCATAACTGAAATATATTGGATATTCCATCTCACATCGATATTCTATCATTATGTATTTTTCGGAAATTCAAAAATAATTCCCGAGCAGAAATGCATGAATAGTGTTTTTCGAAAAAAAATTCGAAAAGCTTTTATTTTTGTCTTGGAAATTCAAACACTTTAATTCTATCACATAGCCAAAATACTACGACGTTCTGACATTTCTAGGTCATAGAACGGCCTTCGATTAGCTTGCTCCATAAATAATCAATTAAATTCATTTAATAAAAAATAAAAATTTAATTCTCAAAAAATCCGATTTTCTGGGGCGTTACACTCTTCCCTCCTTATAAGGATTCTGTCCCCAGAATCTCGCTAATAATACCTACCCACAGAGGATAACTTTCCTTTATTTTAATCTCGAGTTCCCACAATGCTACTTCGACATTGTGGTTCTTTCATTCCACCTTCATCGAAGGTATTATCTGTTCACACATGACTTATCACTTCCTATCAATACTTTGAGTTGGAAGTTAAACACTTATTAACACATTTCGCTATCTTTATATCTTGTCAGTTACCCTTTTAACTTGTATTTATATGGAACTCAAATTCCTCCTTCAAAATAAGACTATACTTAGTTTTCTACTTATCTTGCATCATCTTCTTCTTCATTTGCTTACATTCCTCATTACCTAGTTGTACTCCATTACCTCGTTTCATTATCATGAATTGAGTCTACGTTATAAATAATAATTCTACCCCTTCATTCCGTAATTTAACTTCTAACTCTGATCTTACCATTGTCGTTATTAACTCATTCTGAGTCGTTAACCACAATAGCTTTTCCTTACCCTTCCTACTTAACGCATCAGCTTCTATGTTTACCTTTCCTGAATGATATAAGATATCATAGTCCTCTCTCTATCGTATATTCAACTCCTTTTGTGTGAAGATATATTTCAGACTCTTAAAGTCCTTGTACATCTCACACTTCTCCCCGTATTAATACTATCTTCAAAATTTTTAATTTAACAACTACATTTGCCAATTATAGATCATAAGTAGGATAAACCTCCTCATAATCCTTTAATTGGCGTGATGCATACACAATGACATTGCCATGCTATACGAGCACGCAATCATGTCATCAATGCGAACATCGAGATACACTACAAAATTCCCCGTATCATCTGATAAAGATAATACAGGTGCCTTAATCAACCTTTCTTTTAAATCATGTGACGCTAATGGTACCTTCAACCATAGCATCTCACAAGGGTACCTATCAATTTATCACCGACTTACTCGACGCTCCTTACGACAAATCTAACTTCAGTACATTAGTCAACCTAAATGACATAACCAGAAACTTGTCATAACTATAATGTGTTCTGAATATCATCTTAGGTATCTCATCCTTCTTCCTTACTTTCAACCGACTATACCCCATACATATCGTAAGACCCCGAATTTTATGAAATAAAAGTATTCAATTTTTCTTATAATTATAATTCAGTAAATGGATAAATTGATAAAAAGTTAAAGTTATGGGTGAAATGTGAAAACTTTTCAAAATAAGCAAGTGGTTATAAAATATTCATTTTTGGTCGGTGAATATTCGTTTTGTGACGCCCCCAAGACAGGTCCAATCCATCCAACCCATTCTGAGTCGCCAAATACATGGTACAGAAAATAACTACAACTTTATTATTACAATTGTCGTGCAAAATACGACAACACATATACTGTGAGTTTAAATACAAATATTGTCATCTAGACAGTATTCATACTCAATTAAGTCCTCATTATACTTATTGATACACTATTTTACAAAATAGTGAGGACTACTAAAACAACTGTCTTGAATCAAATAGTCATCTTTGCACTACAAGCCAAAGATATTCATCAGTTGGTCATGTTCACCTCAACACCTGTTCATCTTTGCACTACGGGCCAAAGATATTCATCAGAAATCATTAATCTTTGCACTACAGGCCAAAAATATTCATTTATGTCATCATTTAGGACTGAAGATGATGAAAAATATTTTTTAAGGAAACGAATCCAGTGAAACAAAATAATAAATGTTAAGGATTCGTATTTCAGCTATTCCATGTCCAAAAATACCTCATAAATAATCATAGTGGAGTAAAATTCAAGAATGATCAAAATATGGATACAATCAAAGCTAGTATCCAGAATAGATATTTTGGACGAAAAGAAAAAAATTTCATTTTTCGGTGAATAGTAACTCGTGAATAGTAACTCATGAATAGTAACTCGTGAATAGTAACTCCGACATGAAAAGTTTTAAATTTGATAAAAAGTTCATATCAATACTTCGGTATAATGATATTGAAGAAAATAATATCATTTAAGAATAAATAACATCCCTTACCTCGGAAATACGGTACTTCTAGTTGAAACACCGGATATAGGCTATGACTTGAACTTGCACCGTATAGCAATACTCAAAGTATTAGAATACTCACAAGAATACGCTCACTAATATAGAGAGAGAAATGGAGAGAAACTTATGTTTCTGATGTGATTTTCAATTCTAACCTAAGCACCTATTTATAGGAAATTGCTTAGAACACCAAAGTAGAAAATTGAATATAATAAAATATTTATAACCAAATTTTCCTTAGCCCACCACATCAAAAACATATTTTTCACACAAATACACCAAAAATGCAAAACATGTTTTAAACAATTTTTGTAACAAAAATCAATTCAGACTCAATAATTCGGAACTTCAATAATTCATAATAAATATCCCTTTATTCAGAAAATTCAAATCTCGCGAGTTTGTATAGGAAATTCAATTCTCTACAACTTTGCAGAAGAAAGTTTTTCCAAATTCTAAACAGAAATTGACCGAAATCCACAAACGGTCGATTTTACAGTCAATAATAAATTTTCGGTCAAAAATTGTGTCTAACAACACACAAAACATGTGTTAATCATTTAATGCCACAAAAATACTCTTCCTCCTCATATACTCATATATCCCACATTCATTGTAAAAATATCATCATCAATATATTATTAAAATAATATATTTAAATGAATTATTTTATCAGAAAAAGATAAAATATTAATTTTCAACAATTGTCACATTAAAAATTTTCTCCATCTATATCCACATAAAATCAATATTTTCCTCATCATATAAATCAATAACTAATTATACACAAATAATATTACAGAATCACAGTACTGGCAACCAGACCGTTCCCAGGAAAAAGGGGGCTTTCCAATAAGGACCTCTCCTTACTGGCGCGCAATTAGATGACCAAACCTCTCCTTAGACAGAACTTTCTAGACATTGCCAATAATATTATCTAATAATATTATTCAGATAATATGAATTATTGCTCCGATAATAGAAAATACTGTGTAGTGACAATTATTAAAACAATAGTAATATAAAATATCAACGCAGCAATTATTGAATCAATAAAATACAATATTGAACAGTAATTACTGCAACAATTATTGAGTAGTGCCTTCTTACGTAAGAATCAATAATTGGTGCAATATCGTGTGCTACTGTGCAACAACGCGTATTACTGTGCTTTAACCACCGGGTATTCCAACAGTATTAACGGTAACAACTATGTCGTTATTTATAAACAACTTATTTTTGTCGTTTTCTTCATCCAATCGCTTTTCGTTATGGGGCCCACAAAAGACTGCGCCGTCGTACGAATATTCTCCGACAGTAAGAATATTCCACGACCAAGCGAATATTCCCCGACAACAATGAATATTTTATAACCACTTGCTTATTTGAAATATTTGCGCATTTTACCCATAACTAACCACATTAATCAAATCAACCTTTACTATTTCAAAATAATAAATAGAGGAAATTAAATTTCATTTATTAATAATTTGGGGTCTTACAACCTCCCCTCCTTATGAAATTTTGTCCTCGAAATTGACATACGTACCTGGTGTTTCGAAAAGATGAGGATACCTTGCTTTCATTTCCGTTTCCAACTCCAGGTCATTTCCTCAATAGCATGGTTTCTCCACAAAACTTTAACTTGTGGTAAGACCTTCGTGCGTAGGACATGCTCCTTCCTATCCAAGATCTTGACAGGTACCTCTTCATACATTAAGTCTTCAGCTATCTCGTTCGGTTCTAACTCAATAATGTGATTCGGGTCGTCCACATATTTACGTAACATCGATACGTGAATAACGTTATGAACACGTGACATACTTAGCGTTAAAGCGAGTCTATAAGCCACAGTTCCTACTCGATCGAGGATTTCAAATAAATCGAAGGCTTGAGCTTTCTTCTCTTCATCGACTCTTACTTCTAGAATAACACATTCTTGCACCTTCTTCTTTATATTCATCAGCTCCAGGTCTGTAGCTTGAGCAACTTTAACTTTATCGATTAAAGTTGATTCTACGCGTATACTTGACATCATCGCACTCGTTCCTGCATATGATCTTTTACTCAATGCGTCAGCTACCGCGTTTGCTTTTCCAGGATGGTATTGAATCGTATGATCGAAATCTTTCAACAGCTCGAGCCAACGTCGGTGTCGCATGTTGAATTCTTGGAAGCTCTTCTCGCATTTCTCGGTCCATTCGAAGTTTGTATCTTTTCGATTCAGCTGAGTTAACGGAGTAGCGATTCGAGAAATCCTTCCACGAATCTCCGATAGTAACCAGCTAAGCCTAGAAAGCTACATATTTCGATTACTGACTTAGGTTTGCTCTCAACTGTGACTCATATCCCAATCTTGGATAGCACGTCACAATGACACCTATCAGTTTACTACCACACGAATATGGTATCCCCTACGGAGAGTCTGGCTTCAGTGCATTCCACAAAGGAAGTCACCAGATAGAGGCTCGGGTACAAACTTCTACAGTTAGGTTTTTAACTCCTGAAGTTCAATAGGAGCCATTCAATATGAGATTTTAGAAATGGGTTTTGTACCGGGTTCAAAGTCGATACAAAATTCAATATCACACTTTGGGAGTAAGCCAAGAAATTCTTCAGAAAATACGTCAGGAAACAAACAACAGAAATATCACTCAAATTTGACGTATTTTTGTTCAAGTCCATGACATGGGCTAAGAAAGCTTGACATCCGTTTTTCAATAAACGAATGACTTTACGGCTTGATATGAAAGAGTTTGACTTCAATGGTTTGGTTGCTTGAATTTGAATAACAGGTTGCTTAGGAATATGAAAATTAACAACCTTAGGAAAGCAATCAATTTTAGCATGATGAGTAGTTAACCAATCGATCCCTAAAATCACATCAAAAGCAAGTATCTTTAAAGAAATAAGGTCAACAGGTAATGTGATGATGCCAACTTGGATCAAACAAGATTTATAAACAGTGGATGTAACGAAAGTTTCTCCTAACGGAGTTTCAACAGATAAGTCAAAGTCTAATTTTCTCCGGAGTCAAGTTTAAACGTTGAGTATAAGCAGGAGAAATAAATAAATAGGTAGAACCGGTATCTAATAAGGTATAAACTTCGCAAGAATTTATAATTAACTAACCCGTGCTAACTTCGTTCGGGTTCCTCGCATTCTGACCAGTCACGAAAAACGCTCTTCCAGGAACCGTTGACTTTAACTTTTTGGGATAACTTTTTGAGTCACCACCCCCGTTGGACTTGGTTTCGCTACAGTACAATCTCGAGCGATATGTCATTCCTTTCCACAGTTATAACATACCTTAAACTGTTGGGGGCAGTTTGGGCTGATATGTCCTTCTTTTCCGCACTTATAGCATATGACCGGTGGTCGTTCTCCTCCCTTGGAACCAGTTGCTGCTGGTGCTAACGTCTTCGTATTATCATTGTTGAATCTCCTCTTTTTAAAATCTCCTCCCGACTCGCTTCTTCTATTCTCATGGCCACGATTACCACCAGAGTGGTTGCCGTTCTTGTCCGTATTCTTCTTTCTCCGCTGGTTATCGTTGTTCTGATGACTGCTGTCACTGGTATAATCCTGGTTGTGGTCCCTCGATTGACCATACTCGCTATCTCGCTCTAATAATTGAGCCCTGTTGACAACATCTGAATAGAGAGAAAATTTATGAGAAATGAGATATTGACGTATGCCGGGTTTCAAACCTCTCAGAAACATCCGCGTCATACATTCCTCATTCTCCACCAAATGAGGTGCAAACCTGGACATCTCTGCAAATTTCGCCTCGTACTGGGGCTCCGTCATGTTATTCTGCTCCAGTCTAATAAACTCTACCTCCTTCATATGACGAATACTTTCAGGAAAGTACTTGTCATTGAATAATTTCTGAAATGTCTCCCAAGACATGTTGAGTGCGGCTGGATGGGTACGCTTCACAGACTCCCACCAGTAGTCTGCCTCGCCACGGAACATAAAGGTGGCGAATGGAACCTTCTGTTCCTCCGTGCATCCCAAGACATCGAATATCTTGGTAATTTGGTTGACCCATGTCTCCGCCTTAATCGGATCCGGCTTTCCCCAGAATTCTGGTGGTCCTAACTCTTTGAACTGCTTGGCTGTGACAAGCCGCGCATTGCTATCATTTCCACCCGTATTTTGTACACGAGTCTCCCTCGTCTGGTTTTGCATGAACTGAAAAAAAAAAACTCCTAAACATCCCATCGTTCATCGTCTGCTCAGTGGTGTTGTTTACAGGAGGAATATTGCCAGCCTGTTGCACGTTCTCCTCGTTGGTGAGTATAGGCATCTCCACCGTCTCATTTACTCCACTGTTAACATTCTCAATCGACATTCTCAAATACTGCCATAAAACAAGGGTTAATTTAACAAATTAACATATCACATAATATCCCTATATTATGACCGACCAACAAATAAGCTTAGGTAGGACATACTAGCGAAGGATTTACTCGTCTCTCCCCTCCTAGTTCTATTCCCCGATCTCCGCCAGAGATCATATCCCTAAGCTCTGATACCAACTGTGACGCCCCCAAAATAGGTCCAATCCATCCAACCCATTCTGCGTCGCCAAATACATGGTACAGAAAATAACTACAACTTTATTATTACAATTGTCGTGCAAAATACGACAACACATATACTGTGAGTTTAAATACAAATATTGTCATCTAGACAGTATTCATACTCAATTAAGTCCTCATTATACTTATTGATACACTATTTTACAATATAGTGAGGACTACTAAAACAACTGTCTTGAACCATCATTCCACACCCCGACTAGTACTCGCTACATTCTCGCCTCCTGAGAAGAAAATGGAACAACAAGGAAAAGGATGAGCTCAACTAGCCCAGTAAAGAATATTATGACTAAGATAATATACAACAAATTATCGTTAGTCTTCAACAGGGAAAAATTTAATAGAATACAATAGACAACAAGTTTTAAATCAATATTCGCAGCGGAAAATAATAATTCATAGAAGAGTTACGTAGAGAATGAAATCTACGATTTTCTATGAATTTAAAAGCTCATCATCAATATTTTATCCCTGTAATATCAATCAATAAATATCTTGAATCAAATAGTCATCTTTGCACTACAGGCCAAAGATATTCATCAGTTGGTCATGTTCACCTCAACACATGTTCATCTTTGCACTACGGGCCAAAGATATTCATCAGAAATCATTAATCTTTGCACTACAGGCCAAAGATATTCATTTATGTCATCATTTAGGACTGAGGATGATGAAAAATATTTTTTAAGGAAACGAATCCAGTGAAACAAAATAATAAATGTTAAGGATTCGTATTTCAGCTATTCCATGTCCAAAAATACCTCATAAATAATCATAGTGGAGTAAAATTCAAGAATGATCAAAATATGGATACAATCAAAGCTAGTATCCAGAATAGATATTTTGGACGAAAAGAAAAAAATTTCATTTTTCGGTGAATAGTAACTCGTGAATAGTAACTCCGACATGAAAAGTTCTAAATTTGATAAAAAGTTCAGATCAATACTTCGGTATAATGATATTGAAGAAAATAATATCATTTAAGAAGAAATAACATCCCTTACCTCGGAAATACGGTACTTCTAGTTGAAACACCGGATATAGGCTATGACTTGAACTTGCACCGTATATCAATACTCAAAGTATTAGAATACTCACAAGAATACGCTCACTAATATAGAGAGAGAAATGGAGAGAAACTTATATTTCTGGTGTGATTTTTAATTCTAACATAAGCACCTATTTATAGTAAATTGCTTAGAACACCAAAGTAGAAAATTGAATATAATAATATATTTATAACCAAATTTTTCTTAGCCCACCACATCAAAAACATATTTTTCACACAAATACACCAAAAATGCAAAACATGTTTTAAACAATTTTTGTAACAAAAATCAATTCAGACTCAATAATTCAGAACTTCAATAATTCATAATAAATAGCCCTTTATTCAGAAAATTCAAATCTCGCGAGTTTTTATAGGAAATTCAATTCTCTACAACTTTGCAGAAGAAAGTTTTTCCAAATTCTAAACAAAAATTGACCAAAATCCACAAACGGGCGATTTTACAGTCAATAATAAATTTTCGGTCAAGAATTGTGTCCACCAACACACAAAACATGTGTTAATCATTTAATGCCACAAAAATACTCTTCCTCCTCATATACTCATATATCCCACATTCATTATAAAAATATCATCATCAATATATTATTAAAATAATATATTTAAATGAATTATTTTATCAGAAAAAGATAAAATATTAATTTTCAACAATTGTCACATTAAAAATTTTCTCCATCTATATCCACATAAAATCAATATTTTCCTCATCATATAAATCAATAACTAATTATACACAAATAATATTACAGAATCACAGTACTGGCAACCAGACCGTTCCCAGGAAAGAGGGGGCTTTCCAATAAGGATCTCTCCTTACTGGCGCGCAATTAGATGACCAAACCTCTCCTTAGACAGAACTTTCTAGACATTGCCAATAATATTATCTAATAATATTATTCAGATAATATGAATTATTGCTCCGATAATAGAAAATACTGTGTAGTGACAATTATTAAAACAACAGTAATATAAAATATCAGCGCAGCAATTATTGAATCAATAAAATACAATATTGAACAGTAATTACTGCAACAATTATTGAGTAGTGCCTTCGTATGTAAGAATTAATAATTGGTGCAATATCGTGTGCTACTGTGCAACAACGCGTATTACTGTGCTTTAACCACCGGGTATTCCAACAGTATTAACGGTAACAACTATGTCGTTATTTATAAACAACTTATTTTTGTCATTTTCTTCATCCAATCGCTTTTCGTTATGGGGCCCACAAAAGACTGCGCCGTCGTACGAATATTCTCCGATAGTAAGAATATTCCACGACCAAGCGAATATTCCCCGACAACAATGAATATTTTATAACCACTTACTTATTTGAAATATTTGCGCATTTTACCCATAACTAACCACATTAATCAAATCAACCCTTACTATTTCAAAATAATAAATAGAGGAAATTAAATTTCATTTATTAATAATTTGGGGTCTTACACGTTTGGTCGTGGAATATTCTTGCTGTCGGGGAATATTCGTACGACGGCACAGCCTTGTGTGGGTCCCATAACGGAAAGCGATTGGATGAAGAAAATGACAAGTATAAGTTGTTTATAATTAACGGCGTAGTTGTTACCGTTAATACTGTTGGAATACCTGGTGGTTAAAATACAGTAGCACACGGTATTGCACCAATTATTGATTCTTACGAAGGAAGACACTACTCAATAATTGTTACAGTAGTTACTGTTCAATATTTTATTTTATTGATTCAATAATTGCTGCATTGATATTTTATATTATTGTTGTTTCAATAATTATCACTGCACAATATTTTCCATTATCAGATCAATAATTCATATTATTTGAATAATATTATTAGATAATATTATTGGCAATGTCTAGAAAGTTCTGTCTAAAGAGAGGTTTGGTCATCTAATTGCGCGCCAGTATGGAAAAATTCTTATTGGAAAGCCCCCTCTTTCCTGGGAACGGTCTGGTTGTCATAAATGTGATTCTGTAATATTATCTGTGAATAATTAATTATTGATTCATATGATATGAAAATATTTATCTTATGTAGATATAAATGAGGGATATATTTTTTTGGTTAAAAATCAAGGAGTTAATGTTGAGGTGTTTTATCTGTATTTTTGTCGAAACGGAGGTATTGAAAATCAAATTAGAGTTTTTGAGATATTTTACGAGGGTTATAATTTTTAATCCGACCGTTAGATCGTTGTAATTTTTAGATATGTTATACATATATATGTTGAGTATATGTCCACAAATTTTGAACCGTTAAAAATGAACGTATTATTTGTTATGAATTTTACGAGATGACTGGTTCAGAAATTGTTAAATTTTCGGAGTTAATCGTTTTGGTGAAAAATTCTAGAATTGGTGGGCTCCAGTCTTGGTTGGTGAAAAAATGTGCTGAGATTTTTATTTAATGGTGGGTGAGAATAGTAGCAGGTAAAATCATCAGGTTGCAGGTTAAGTCTGCTTCGGCGTGCTAACATTTTCCTATAAATAGAGGGCTAAATTAGAATTGAAAATCACACCAGAAACATAAGCTTTCTCTCTTTCTCTCTCTATATTATGAAGCATATTTTGTGAGTATTTAGATACTTTGAGAGTTGCTATTCAGTGCAAGTTTCCTTCGGCTTTGCATTCCAGTCAGAAATACTACACTTTTGAGGTAAGGGATAGTAAGGGATTTTAAGGGTTGTTATGTTTTTCAGTTTCGTAATTTTCCTGACCTTTAAAAATTCTGGAAAATTTTGAAATGATATTTTGATGAATTTTCTTGATTGTGTCCAAAAATGGTGATTTTTGGATGTATAGATTAAGAGTTATAAATTTTATAAGAAAAAACTATTTTAAAAGTAACCGCTTATAACTCCTTATGGTTAACTCCAAAATTGATAAAATTTTTATTGGAAGTATATCTATATAATATCAGTGATAAAAGTACAATTTATGATAAATGTCTAAATATTCGGCGGTTTTGGCCATATGAAAAATAGTAAATGAGTTTTAAAAATTCTGAGAAAAATATATGTTCAATATGGGACTATATTCTGCTAAATCCCAGAAAAGAAATATTTTAGAACTGATTTGGTATTTTTCATGAAAATAGACTAGTTATGAGAAAATGAATTAAATATGTTATGCGAAGTAAAAAAAAATTGAAAAATAGGATTTTATGGCTTGAGAATCCTATATGAGGTATATGCAGATTTTTTATGAGGGTTTTGGTTATTGATGATGAAATCGTAAGAGTTGACATTTTATGATGATTAAATGCATTAATTAGTAAAGTGTAAACAATTTAAATAAATTATTTATAGGCTTAAGAAATATTATTCTTTCAATATCATTATATCGAAATATTGGTATGTATATTATTGTAAAATTTCTACCTTTTTCATGTCAGAGTTACTATTCATGAGTTACTATTCACGAGTTACTATTCACGAGTTACTATTCACGACAAAATTGGTTTCTTTTTCTAACCAAATAATAGTTGATTTATGAATATTACTCTTGAGATTAAATCTAGATATTTTGATTATATTTATTTTACTATTATATATAACATTTTTATAACCTTGGTGTTGAAATTCTCTTTCACTGGAGTGTAAAGATGGGTAGATTATTAGTATGATCATGACTAGGGTTCTCTTTGGCCTGTAGTGTAAAGTTGAATTGTGACTGGTATGATCATGACCATTGAATTTATAATTGAATATCTTTAGCTTAAGTGCAAAGGTGAATTGATCAACATGGTTATAATTATTGTTTATATAAATTCTAAAATGATTATAATTCTTTGAGATATTAATATCTTTGGCCTGTAGTGCAAAGATGAATTGTTGATGAATATCTTTGGCCGTAGTGCAAAGATTAATTATTGATGAATATCTTTGGCCTGTAGTGCAAAGATGAACTGTTGTTGAATATCTTTGGCCTGTAGTGCAAAGATGGTCTGTTGATGAATATCTTTGGCCTGTAGTGCAAAGATGAACTGTTGTTGAATATCTTTGGCCGTAGTGCAAAGATGGATTTATTAGTATGATTATGAACATGAACTGTGATTTGGTATAACCATGATCTTTGATGTTTCAGGTAAAGACAGGTGATGAAAATATTCTTCGTCTTGGGTGCGAAAGAAAAATTTAGAATCACAATTATGATTATGAGTTATTCATATGATTGTGGAAAGGAACTGTTGAGTGATGTTACAGGGATAAAACATTGTTGGTGGATTTTTAACATGGAAAAGATAATAGACTTTATGGTCTATTTGACTCTTCTAATGGATTGCTCGTTCCGCTGCAACTATGGTTGAAATTTTTATCATCTACCATATGTTCTAAATCTCTGATTTATTACTGATGAAGACTATTGATAATTTATTTATCTTTAGTCATGATATTCTTTACTGGGCTAGTTGTGCTCACCCTTTTGTTTCACAATTCCTTTCAGGTAATAAGAGTGTAGCTGGGTCGAGCGGGGGTAACAAGGGAATAGAACGGTGGTCATCATTTAGTAGTTATATTTGGTGAAGAAAATAGGGTGAGGCGAACCCAACGTTGGAAGGGTGTTTCGTCAGTATCATACAAGATGTCTAATGACATACAACCTCGTGTCATCATAAGACAGGGTTGTGCTCATCCACTTGCTGAGTATATCTACGAGCACTACCTATATAATCTTGGTGTTTATTTGAAGTATAATTCTCAATTAGAGATAGTGGAGATAATGATAAGTCAAGAAAAGACTCACCATTGGGAAGAATATGATAGTAATCTTCTCATTTTTCTTTGGGGTCTATTAGGTCAACCAAGGATAATTCTGTGGCCATATGATATCTATCATAACCTAGAAGCATGGCCTCCCATGTACGAAGGTTTCCTTGAGCACTTTCCAAAGATTCTAGTTTCTAAAATAGTTTTTGACTGTACCTTTATGTAAGGTACCTTTGTGAGGTGCTGATACATGATGGTGTCCAATGTCACATTTGGTATATATTTGTATCCAAACTCACAGCATATGTGTTGTTGTATTTTACACGTCAATTGTTGTAATAAAGTTATAGTTATTTTTTGTACCATGTATTTGACGACTCAGAATGGGTTGGGTGGAATGGACCTATTTTGGGGTTGTCATAGGTGGTATCAAAGCTTAAGGATATGATCTCTGACGGAGATCGGGAAATAGAACTAGGAGGGGAGAGATGAGTAAATCCTTCGCTAGTGTGTCCTACCTAAACTTATTTGTTGGTCAGTCATAATATCGGGATATTATGTGATATGTTAATTTGTTAAATTAACCCTTGTTTTGAAGCTGTATTCTAGAATGATATTTGAAATACAGGAGATGAGTAATGGAGAAATTATGATGACAGGGAAGATGGAATTTGAAATGAAAGCAAGGTATTCTCAACTCTTTGAAATACGAGGTACGTAAATTTCGGGGACGAAATTTCATAAGGAGAGGAGATTGTAAGACCCCGAATTTTATGAAATAAAAGTATTCAATTTTTCTTATAATTACAATTCAGTAAATGGTTAAATTGATAAAAAGTTAAAGTTATGGGTGAAATGTGAAAACTTTTTAAAATAAGCAAGTGGTTATAAAATATTCATTTTTGGTCGGTGAATATTCGTTTGGTCGTGGAATATTCTTGCTGTCGGAGAATATTCGTACGACGGCGCAGCCTTGTGTGGGCCCCATAACGAAAAACGATTGGATGAAGAAAACGACAAGTATAAGTTGTTTATAATTAACGGCGTAGTTGTTACCGTTAATACTGTTGGAATACCTGGTGGTTAAAATACAGTAGCACACGGTATTGCACCAATTATTGATTCTTACGAAGGAAGGCACTACTCAATAATTGTTACAGTGGTTATTGTTCAATATTTTATTTTATTGATTCAATAATTGCTGCATTGATATTTTATATTATTGTTGTTTCAATAATTGTCACTGCACAGTATTTTTCATTATCAGATCAATAATTCATATTATTTGAATAATATTATTGTGACGCCCCCAAAATAGGTCCATTCCACCCAACCCATTCTGAGTCGTCAAATACATGGTACAGAAAACAACTACAACTTTATTACAACAATTGTCGTGCAAAATACAACAACACATATGCTGTGAGTTTGGATACAAATATATACCAAATGTGACTCATGTTCCAACCGTGGACATCACCTCACAATAACACCTTACATAAAGGTATAGTCAAAAACTATTTTAGAAATTAGAATCTTTGGGAAGTGCTCAAGGAAACCTTCGTACATGGGAGGCCACGCGTCTAGGTTATGATAGATATCATATGGCCACAGAATTATCCTTGGTTGACCCAATAGACCCCAAAGAAAAACGAGAAGATTACTATCATATTCTTCCCAATGGTGAGTCTTCTCTTGACTTATCATTATCTCCACTGTCTCTAATTGAGAATTATACTTCAAACAAACACCAAGATTATATAGGTAGTGCCCATAGATATACTCAGCAAGTGGATGAGCACAACCCTGTCCTATGATGACACGAGGTTGTATGTCATTAGACATCTTGTATGATAGTGACAAAACACCCTTCCAACGTTGGGTTCGCCTCACCCTATTTTCTTCACCAAATATAACTACTAAATGATGACCACCGTTCTATTCCCTTGTTACCCCCGCTCGACCCAGCTACACTCTTATTACCTGAAAGGAATTGTGAAGCAAAAGGGTGAGCACAACTAGCTCAGTAAAGAATATCATGACTAAAGATAATTAAATTATCAATAGCCTTCATCAATAATAAATCAGAGATTTAGAACATATGGTAAATGATAAAAATTTCAACCATAGTTGCAGCGGAACGAGCAATCCATTAGAAGAGTCAAATAGACTATAAAGTCTATTATCTTCTCCATGTTAAAAATCCACCAACAATGTTTTATCCATGTAACATCACTCAACAGTTCCTTTCCACAATCATATGAATAACTCATAATCATAATTGTGACTATAAATTTTTCTTCGCACCCAGGACGAAGAATATTTTCATCACCTGTCTTTACCTGAAACATCAAAGATCATGGTTATACCAAATCACAGTTCCTGTTTATAATCATACTAACAAATCCATCTTTGCACTACGGGCCAAAGATATTCATCAACAAACCATCTTTGCACTACGGGCCAAAGATATTCAACAACAGTTCATCTTTGCACTACAGGCCAAAGATATTCATCAACAGGCCATCTTTGCACTACATGCCAAAGATATTCATCAACAATTCATATTTGCACTACAGGCCAAATATATTCATATCTCAAAGAAATATATAATCATTTCAGAATTTATATAAACAATAATTATAACCATGTTGATCAATTCACCTTTGCACTTAAGCTTAAGATATTCAATTATAAATTCAATGGTCATGATCATACCAGTCACAATTCAACTTTGCACTACAGGCCAAAGAGAACCCTAGTCATGATCATACCAATAATCTACCCATCTTTACACTCCAGTGAAAGAGAATTTCAACATCAGGGTTATAAAAATGTTATATATGATGATAAAAATAATATGATCAACATATAGTTTTAATCTCAAGAGTAATATTCGTAACTCATGAATAGTAAATCGTGAATAGTAACTCATGAATAGTAACCCCGACACAAAAGATAGAAATTCCACAATAAAATTCATACCAATATTTCGGTATAATGATATTGAAAGAATAACATTACTTAAATTTATAAACAATTTATTTTAATTGTTTACACTTTACTAATTAATGCATTTAATCATCATAAAATGCCAACTCTTACAATTTCATCATCAATAACCAAAACCCTCATCAAAAATCTGCATATACCTCATATAGGATTCTCAAGCCATAAAATCCTATTTTCCAATTTTCTTTCTTCACAAAACATATTTAATTCATTTACTCATAACTAGACCATTTTCATGAAAAATACCAAATCAGTTCCAAAAATATTTCTTTTCTGGGATTTAGCATAATATAGTCCCATAGTGAACATATATTTTTCTCAGAATTTTTAAAAGTCATTTACTATTTTTCATATGGCCAAAATAGCCGAATATTTAGACATTTATCAAAAATTGTACTTTTGTCTAAAAATTCTGAAATTTACAGAGTATACTTCTATCATATACATGTACTCCCAATAAAAATTTCATCAATTTTGGAGTTAACCACAAGGAATTATAAGCTGTTACTTTTAAAATAGTCTTTTCTCATAAAATTCATAACTCTCAATCTATACATCCAAAAATCACCATTTTTGGACACAATCAAGAAAACTCATCAAAATATCATTTCAAATTTTTCCAGAATTTTTGAAGATCAGAAAAATTACGAAACTGAAAATCATAACAACCCTTAAAATCCCTTAATATCCCTTACTATCCCTTACTATCCCTTACCTCAAAAGAGCAGTACTTCTGACTGGATATCGGATATGATGATGAAGGAAACTTGCACTGATGAATAGCAACTCACCAAGTATCTAAAAACTCACAAAATATGCTTCATAATATAGAGAGAGAAAGAGAGAAAGCTTATGTTTCTGGTGTGATTTTCAATTCTAACTTAGCCCTCTATTTATAGGAAAATTTTGGTAGGTTTGACCTGCAACCTGATGGCTTTACCTGCTACTATTCCCACCCACCACATTTGAAATATAATTCAGCACATTTCTTCACCAACCACAAGTGGGGCCCACCAATTCTAGAATTTTCCACCAAAATGATAAACTCCGAAAATTCAACAATTTCTGAACCAGTCATCTCGTAAAATTCATAATAAATCATACGTTCATTTTTAACGGTTCAAAATTTGTGGACATATACTCAACTTATATATGTATAACATATCCAAAAATTACCACGATCCAACGGTCGGATTAAAAATTATAACCCCCGCAAAATATCTCAAAAACCCTGATTTTTAATACCTCCATTCCGACAAAAATACGGATAAAAATCTCAACATTAACTCCTTCATTTTTTTAACCACAAAAATATATCCCTCATTTATATCCACATAAAATAAATATTTTCTTATCATATGAATCAATAATTAATTATTCACAAATAATATTACAGAATCACATTTATGACAACCAGGCCGTTCCCAGGAAAGAGGGGGCTTTCCAATAAGGATTTCTCCTTACTGGCGCGCAATTAGATGACCAAACCTCTCCTTAGACAGAACTTTCTAGACATTGCCAATAATGCTATCTAATAATACTATTCAAATAATATGAATTATTGATCTGATAATGGAAAATACTGTGCAGCAACAATTATTGAAACAACAATAATATAAAATATCAACGCAGCAATTATTGAATCAATAAAATAAAATATTGAACAGTAATTACTGTAACAATTATTGAGTAGTGCCTTCTTACGTAAGAATCAATAATTTCAAAAATACTATGCAATACCGTGTGCTACTGTGCAATAACGCGTATTACTGTATTTTAACCACCGGGTATTCCAACAGTGTTAACGGTAACAACTACGCCGTTATTTATAAAAACTCAAATTTGTCGTTTTCTTCACCCGACAGTTATTCGTTATGGGGCCCACAAATAGCTGCGCCGTCGTACGAATATTCCCCGACAGAAAGAATATTCCACGACCAAACGAATATTCCCCGACAAAATAAATATTTTATAACCACTTGCGTATTTTGAAAAAAAATTCATATATCACCCTTTTATCAATTTAACCATTTACTGAATAGAAAAATTGAATACTTTTATTTCATAAAATTCGGGGTCTTACAATCTCCCCTCCTTATGAAATTTCGTCCTCGAAATTTACGTACCTGGTATTTCAAAGAGTTGAGAATACCTTCCTTTCATTTCAGATTCCATCTTCCCTGTCATCATAATTTCTCCATTGTTCATCTCCTGTATTTCATATATCATTCTAGAATACAGCTTCAAAACAAGGGTTAATTTAACAAATTAACATATCACATAATATCCCGATATTATGACTGACCAACAAATAAGTTTAGGTAGGACACACTAGCGAAGGATTTACTCATCTCTCCCCTCCTAGTTATATTCCCCGATCTCCGCCAGAGACCATATCCCTAAGCTCTGATACTACCTGTGACTCTCATGGTGCTTCAACCACAGCACCTCACAATGGTACCTATCAGTTTGTCACCGCAGAACGGCGTCCCCTACGGAGAGTCTGGCATCGGTGCATCCCCCATCAACAGGAAGTCACCAGCGAGAGGCTCGGGGCTCTTTACTTATAGCTCTGATACCACCTGTGACGCCCCCAAAATAGGTTCATTCCACCCAACCCATTCTGAGTCGTCAAATACATGGTACAGAAAACAACTACAACTTTATTACAACAATTGTCGTGCAAAATACAACAACACATATGCTGTGAGTTTGGATACAAATATATACCAAATGTGACTCATGTTCCAACCGTGGACATCACCTCACAATGACACCTTACATAAAGGTACAGTCAAAAACTGTTTTAGAAATTAGAATCTTTAGGAAGTGCTCAAGGAAACCTTCGTACATGGGAGGCCATGCGTCTAGGTTATGATAGATATCATATGGCCACAGAATTATCCTTGGTTGACCCAATAGACCCCAAAGAAAAACGAGAAGATTACTATCATATTCTTCCCAATGGTGAGTCTTCTCTTGACTTATCATTATCTCCACTGTCTCTAATTGAGAATTATACTTCAAACAAACACCAAGATTATATAGGTAGTGCTCGTATATATACTCAGCAAGTGGATGAGCACATCCCTGTCTTATGATGACACGAGGTTGTATGTCATTAGACATCTTGTATGATAGTGGCAAAACACCCTTCCAACGTTGGGTTCGCCTCACCCTATTTTCTTCACCAAATATAACTACTAAATGATGACCACCGTTCTATTCCCTTGTTACCCTCGCTCGACCCAGCTACACTCTTATTACCTGAAAGGAATTGTGAAGCAAAAGGGTGAGCACAACTAGCTCAGTAAAGAATATCATGACTAAAGATAATTAAATTATCAATAGCCTTCATCAATAATAAATCAGAGATTTAGAACATATGGTAAATGATAAAAATTTCAACCATAGTTGCAGCGGAACGAGCAATCCATTAGAAGAGTCAAATAGACTATAAAGTCTATTATCTTCTCCATGTTAAAAATCCACCAACAATATTTTATCCATGTAACATCACTCAACAGTTCCTTTCCACAATCATATGAATAACTCATAATCATAATTGTGACTATAAATTTTTCTTCGCACCCAGGACGAAGAATATTTTCATCACCTGTCTTTACCTGAAACATCAAAGATCATGGTTATACCAAATCACAGTTCCTGTTTATAATCATACTAACAAATCCATCTTTGCACTACGGGCCAAAGATATTCATCAACAAACCATCTTTGCACTACGGGCCAAAGATATTCAACAACAGTTCATCTTTGCACTACAGGCCAAAGATATTCATCAACAGGCCATCTTTGCACTACATGCCAAAGATATTCATCAACAATTCATATTTGCACTACAGGCCAAATATATTCATATCTCAAAGAAATATATAATCATTTCAGAATTTATATAAACAATAATTATAACCATGTTGATCAATTCACCTTTGCACTTAAGCTTAAGATATTCAATTATAAATTCAATGGTCATGATCATACCAGTCACAATTCAACTTTGCACTACAGGCCAAAGAGAACCCTAGTCATGATCATACCAATAATCTACCCATCTTTACACTCCAGTGAAAGAGAATTTCAACATCAGGGTTATAAAAATGTTATATATGATGATAAAAATAATATGATCAACATATAGTTTTAATCTCAAGAGTAATATTCGTAACTCATGAATAGTAAATCGTGAATAGTAACTCATGAATAGTAACCCCGACACAAAAGATAGAAATTCCACAATAAAATCCATACCAATATTTCGGTATAATGATATTGAAAGAATAACATTACTTAAATTTATAAACAATTTATTTTAATTGTTTACACTTTACTAATTAATGCATTTAATCATCATAAAATGCCAACTCTTACAATTTCATCATCAATAACCAAAACCCTCATCAAAAATCTGCATATACCTCATATAGGATTCTCAAGCCATAAAATCCTATTTTCCAATTTTCTTTCTTCACAAAACATATTTAATTCATTTACTCATAACTAGACCATTTTCATGAAAAATACCAAATCAGTTCCAAAAATATTTCTTTTCTGGGATTTAGCATAATATAGTCCCATAGTGAACATATATTTTTCTCAGAATTTTTAAAAGTCATTTACTATTTTTCATATGGCCAAAATAGCCGAATATTTAGACATTTATCAAAAATTGTACTTTTGTCTAAAAATTCTGAAATTTACAGAGTATACTTCTATCATATACATGTACTCCCAATAAAAATTTCATCAATTTTGGAGTTAACCACAAGGAATTATAAGCTGTTACTTTTAAAATAGTCTTTTCTCATAAAATTCATAACTCTCAATCTATACATCCAAAAATCACCATTTTTGGACACAATCAAGAAAACTCATCAAAATATCATTTCAAATTTTTCCAGAATTTTTGAAGATCAGAAAAATTACGAAACTGAAAATCATAACAACCCTTAAAATCCCTTAATATCCCTTACTATCCCTTACTATCCCTTACCTCAAAAGAGCAGTACTTCTGACTGGATATCGGATATGATGCTGAAGAAAACTTGCACTGATGAATAGCAACTCACCAAGTATCTAAAAACTCACAAAATATGCTTCATAATATAGAGAGAGAAAGAGAGAAAGCTTATGTTTCTGGTGTGATTTTCAATTCTAACTTAGCCCTCTATTTATAGGAAAATTTTGGTAGGTTTGACCTGCAACCTGATGGCTTTACCTGCTACTATTCCACCCACCACATTTGAAATATAATTCAGCACATTTCTTCACCAACCACAAGTGGGGCCCACCAATTCTAGAATTTTCCACCAAAATGATAAACTCCGAAAATTCAACAATTTCTGAACCAGTCATCTCGTAAAATTCATAATAAATCATACGTTCATTTTTAACGGTTCAAAATTTGTGGACATATACTCAACTTATATATGTATAACATATCCAAAAATTACCACGATCCAACGGTCGGATTAAAAATTATAACCCCCGCAAAATATCTCAAAAACCCTAATTTTTAATACCTCCATTCCGACAAAAATACGGATAAAAATCTCAACATTAACTCCTTCATTTTTTAACCACAAAAATATATCCCTCATTTATATCCACATAAAATAAATATTTTCTTATCATATGAATCAATAATTAATTATTCACAAATAATATTACAGAATCACATTTATGACAACCAGGCCGTTCCCAGGAAAGAGGGGGCTTTTCAATAAGGATTTCTCCTTACTGGCGCGCAATTAGATGACCAAACCTCTCCTTAGACAGAACTTTCTAGACATTGCCAATAATGCTATCTAATAATACTATTCAAATAATATGAATTATTGATCTGATAATGGGAAATACTGTGCAGCAACAATTATTGAAACAACAATAATATAAAATATCAACGCAGCAATTATTGAATCAATAAAATAAAATATTGAACAGTAATTACTGTAACAATTATTGAGTAGTGCCTTCTTACGTAAGAATCAATAATTTCAAAAATACTATGCAATACCGTGTGCTACTGTGCAATAACGCGTATTACTGTATTTTAACCACCGGGTATTCCAACAGTGTTAACGGTAACAACTACGCCGTTATTTATAAAAACTCAAATTTGTCGTTTTCTTCACCCGATAGTTATTCGTTATGGGGCCCACAAATAGCTGCGTCGTCGTACGAATATTCCCCGACAGAAAGAATATTCCACGACCAAACGATTATTCCCCGACAAAATAAATATTTTATAACCTCTTGCGTATTTTGAAAAAAAATTCATATATCACCCTTTTATCAATTTAACCATTTACTGAATAGAAAAATTGAATACTTTTATTTCATAAAATTCGGGGTCTTACAATTATTAGATAACATTATTGGCAATGTCTAGAAAGTTCTGTCTAAGGAGAGGTTTGGTTATCTAATTGCGCGCCAGTAAGGAGAAATTTTTATTGAAACGCCCCCTCTTTCCTGAAAACGGTCTGGTTGTCATAAATGTGATTCTGTAATATTATCTGTGAATAATTAATTATTGATTCATATGATAAGGAAATATTTATTTTATGTGGATATAAATGAGGGATATATTTTTGTGGTTAAAAATGAAGGAGTTAATGTTGAGGTATTTTATCTGTATTTTTGTCGAAACGGAGGTATTGAAAATCAAATTAGGATTTTTGAGATATTTTGCGAGGGTTATAATTTTTAATACGACCGTTAGATCGTTGTAATTTTTGGATATGTTATACATATATATGTTGAGTATATGTCCACAAATTTTGAACCGTTAAAAATGAACGTATGATTTGTTATAAATTTTACGAGATGACTGGTTTAGAAATTGTTAAATTTTCGGAGTTAATCATTTTGGTGGAAAATTCTAGAATTGGTGGGCTCTAGTCTTGGTTGGTGAAGAAATGTGCTGAGATTTTTATTCAAATGTGGTTGGTGGGAATAGTAGCAGGTAAAACCATCAAGTTGCAGTTTAAGTCTGCTTCGGCGTGCTAACATTTTCCTATAAATAGAGGGCTAAGTTAGAATTGAAAATCACACCAGAAACATAAGCTTTCTCTCTTTCTCTCTCTATATTATGAAGTATATTTTGTGAGTATTTAGATACTTTGAGAGTTGCTATTCAGTGCAAGTTTCCTTCGGCTTTGCATTCCAGTCAGAAATACTGCACTTTTGAGGTAAGGGATAGTAAGAGATTTTAAGGGTTGTTATATTTTTCAGTTTCGTAATTTTTCTGACCTTCAAAAATTCTGGAAAAATTTGAAATGATATTTTGATGAGTTTTCTTGATTGTGTCCAAAAATTGTGATTTTTGGATGTATAGATTAAGAGTTATGAATTTTATAAGAAAAGACAATTTTAAAAGTAACCGTTTATAATTCCTTATGGTTAACTCCAAAATTGATAAAAATTTTATTAGAAGTATATCTATATAATATCAGTGTACTCTGTGAATTTCAGAATTTTGGGATAAAAGTACAATTTATGATAAATATCTAAATATTCGGCGGCCATATGAAAAATAGTAAATGAGTTTTAAAAATTCTGAGAAAAATATATGTTCAATATGGGACTATATTCTGCTAAATTCCAGAAAAAAAATATTTTTGGAACTGATTTGGTATTTTTCATGAAAATAGACTAGTTATGAGAAAATGAATTAAATATGTTATGTGAAGTAAGAAAATTGAAAAATAGGATTTTATGGCTTGAGAATTCTATACGAGGTATATGCAGATTTTTTATGAGGGTTTTGGTTATTGATGATGAAATTGTAAGAGTTGTCATTTTATGATGATTAAATGCATTAATTAGTAAAGTGTAAACAATTTAAATAAATTGTTTATAGGCTTAAGAAATATTATTCTTTAAATATCATTATACCGAAATATTGGTATGTATATTATTGTGGAATTTCTACATTTTTCATGTCAGGATTACTATTCACGAGTTACTATTCACGACAAAATTGGTTTCTTTTTCTAACCAAATTATAGTTGATTTATGAATATTACTCTTGAGATTAAATTTAGATATTTTGATTATATTGATTTTACAATTATATATAACATTTTTATAACCTTGGTGTTGAAATTCTCTTTCACTTGAGTGTAAAGATGGGTAGATTATTGGTATGATCATGACTAGGGTTCTCTTTGGCCTGTAGTGCAAAGTTGAATTGTGACTGGTATGATCATGACCATTGAATTTATAATTGAATATCTTAAGCTTAAGTGCAAAGGTGAATTGATCAACATGGTTATAATTATTATTTATATAAATTCTAAAATGATTATAATTCTTTGAGATATTAATATCTTTGGCCTGTAGTGTAAAGATGAATTATTGATGAATATCTTTGGCCATAGTGCAAAGATGAATTATTGATGAATATCTTTGGCCTGTAGTGCAAAGATGAACTGTTGTTGA
Source organism: Panax notoginseng (assembly GCA_016801055.1). Taxonomy (NCBI): domain Eukaryota; kingdom Viridiplantae; phylum Streptophyta; class Magnoliopsida; order Apiales; family Araliaceae; genus Panax; species Panax notoginseng. The sequence continues at coordinate 140,370,547 of CM029021.1, read as the reverse complement.
ATATCTTTGGCCTGTAGTGCAAAGATGGTCTGTTGATGAATATCTTTGGCCTGTAGTGCAAAGATGAATTGTTGTTGAATATCTTTGGCCGTAGTGCAAAGATGGATTTATTAGTATGATTATGAACAGGAACTGTGATTTGGTATAACCATGATCTTTGATGTTTCAGGTAAAGACATGTGATGAAAATATTCTTCGTCTTGGGTGCGAAAGAAAAATTTAGAATCACAATTATGATTATGAGTTATTTATATGATTGTGGAAAGGAACTGTTGAGTGATGTTACAGGGATAAAACATTGTTGGTGGATTTTTAACATGGAAAAGATAATAGACTTTATGGTCTATTTGACTCTTCTAATGGATTGCCCGTTCCGCTGCAACTATGGTTGAAATTTTTATCATCTACCATATGCTGTAAATCTCTGATTTATTACTGATGAAGACTATTGATAATTTATTTATCTTTAGTCATGATATTCTTTACTGGGCTAGTTGTGCTCACCCTTTTGTTTCACAATTTCTTTCAGGTAATAAGAGTTTAGTTGGGTCGAACGGGGGTAACAAGGGAATAGAACGGTGGTCATTATTTAGTAGTTATATTTGGTGAAAAAAATAGGGTGAGGCGAACCCAACGTTGGAAGGGTGTTTCGTCACTATCATACAAGATGACTAATGACATACAACCTCGTGTCATCATAAGACAGGGTTGTAATCATCCACTTGCTGAGTATATCTACGAGCACTACCTATATAATCTTGGTATTTGTTTGAAGTATAATTCTCAATTAGAGACAGTGGAGATAATGATAAGTCAAGAAAAGACTCACCATTGGGAAGAATATGATAGTAATCTTCTCGTTTTTCTTTGGGGTCTATTGGGTCAACTAAGGATAATTCTGTGGCCATATGATATCTATCATAACTTAGAAGCATGGCCTCCCATGTACGAAGGTTTCCTTTAGCACTTCCCAAAGATTCTAGTTTCTAAAATAGTTTTTGATTGTACCTTTATGTAAGGTACCTTTGTGAGGTGCTGATACATGATGGTGTCCAATGTCACATTTGGTATATATTTGTATCCAAACTCACAGCATATGTGTTGTTGTATTTTACACGACAATTGTTGTAATAAAGTTGTAGTTATTTTCTGTACCATGTATTTGACGACTCAGAATGGGTTGGGTGGAATGGACCTATTTTGGGGTTGTCATAGGTGGTATCAAAGCTTAAGGATATGATCTCTGGTGGAGATCGGGAAATAGAACTAGGAGAGGAGAGATGAGTAAATCCTTCGCTAGTGTGTCCTACCTAAGCTTATTTGTTGGTCAGTCATAATATCGGGATATTATGTGATATGTTAATTTGTTAAATTAACCCTTATTTTGAAGCTGTATTCTAGAATGATATTTGAAATACATGAGATGAGTAATGGAGAAATTATGATGACAGGGAAGATAGAATTTGAAATGAAAGCAAGGTATTCTCAACTCTTTGAAATACCAGGTACGTAAATTTTGGGGACGAAATTTCATAAGGAGGGGAGATTGTAAGACCCCGAATTTTATGAAATAAAAGTATTCAATTTTTCTTATAATTACAATTCAGTAAATGGTTAAATTGATAAAAAATTAAAGTTATGGGTGAAATGTGAAAACTTTTCAAAATAAGCAAGTGGTTATAAAATATTCATTTTTGGTCGGTGAATATTCGTTTGGTCGTGGAATATTCTTGCTATCGGGGAATATTCGTACGACGGCGCAGCCTTGTGTGGGCCCCATAACGAAAAACGATTGGATGAAGAAAACGACAAGTATAAGTTGTTTATAATTAACGGCGTAGTTGTTACCGTTAATACTGTTGGAATACCTGGTGGTTAAAATACAGTAGCACACGGTATTGCACCAATTATAGATTCTTACGAAGGAAGGCACTACTCAATAATTATTACAGTAGTTATTGTTCAATATTTTATTTTATTGATTCAATAATTGCTGCATTGATATTTTATATTATTGTTGTTTCAATAATTGTCACTGCACAGTATTTTCCATTATCAGATCAATAATTCATATTATTTGAATAACATTATTAGATAACATTATTGGCAATGTCTAGAAAGTTCTGTCTAAGGAGAGGTTTGGTCATCTAATTGCGCGCCAGTAAGGAGAAATTCTTATTGAAAAGCCCCCTCTTTCCTGAAAACGGCCTGGTTGTCATAAATGTGATTCTGTAATATTATCTGTGAATAATTAATTATTGATTCATATGATAAGGAAATATTTATTTTATGTTGATATAAATGAGGGATATATTTTTGTGGTTAAAAATGAAGGAGTTAATGTTGAGATGTTTTATCTGTATTTTTATCGAAACGGAGGTATTAAAAATCAAATTAGGGTTTTTGAGATATTTTGCGAGAGTTATACTTTTTAATCCGACCGTTGGATCGTTGTAATTTTTGGATATGTTATACATATATATGTTGAGTATATGTCCACAAATTTTGAACAGTTAAAAATGAACGTATAATTTGTTATGAATTTTACGAGATGACTGGTTCAGAAATTGTTAAATTTTCGGATTTAATCATTTTGGTAGAAAATTCTAGAATTGGTGGGCTCCAGTCTTGGTTGGTGAAGAAATGTGCTGAGATTTTTATTCAAATGTGGTGGGTGGGAATAGTAGCAGGTAAAACCATCAGGTTGCAGGTTAAGTCTGCTTCGGCGTGCTAATATTTTCCTATAAATAGAGGGCTAAGTTAGAATTGAAAATCACACCAGAAACATAAGCTTTCTCTTTTTCTCTCTCTGTATTATGAAGCATATTTTGTGAGTATTTAGATACTTTGAGAGTTACTATTCAGTGCAAGTTTCCTTCGGCTTTGCATTCCAGTCAGAAATACTGCACTTTTGAGGTAAGGGATAGTAAGGGATTTTAAGGGTTGTTATATTTTTCAGTTTCGTAATTTTTCTGACCTTCAAAAATTCTGGAAAAATTTAAAATGATATTTTGATGAGTTTTCTTGATTGTGTCCAAAAATGGTGATTTTTGGATGTATAGATTAAGAGTTATAAATTTTATAAGAAAAGACTATTTTAAAAGTAACCGCTTATAATTCCTTATGGTTAACTCCAAAATTGATAAAATTTTTATTGAAAGTATATCTATATAGTATCAGTGTACTCTGTGAATTTCAGAATTTTTGGATAAAAGTACAATTTATGATAAATGTCTAAATATTCGGCGGTTTTTGGCCATATGAAAAATAGTAAATGAGTTTTAAAAATTCTGAGAAAAATATATGTTCAATACGGGACTATATTCTACTAAATCCCAGAAAAGAAATATTTTTGGAACTGATTTGGTATTTTTCATGAAAATAGACTAGTTATGAGAAAATGAATTAAATATGTTATGTGAAGTAAGAAAATTAAAAAATAGGATTTTATGGCTTGAGAATCCTATATGAGGTATATGCAGATTTTTTATGAGAATTTTGGTTATTGATGATGAAATTGTAAGAGTTGGCATTTTATGATGATTAAATGCATTAATTAGTAAAGTCTAAACAATTTAAATAAATTGTTTATAAGCTTAAGAAATATTATTCTTTCAATATCATTATACCGAAATATTGGTATATATATTATTGTGGAATTTCTACCTTTTTTATGTCAGGATTACTATTCACGAGTTACTATTCACGATAAAATTGGTTTCTTTTTCTAACCAAATTATAGTTGATTTATGAATATTACTCTTGAGATTAAATCTAGATGTTTTGATTATATTGATTTTACTATTATATATAACATTTTTATAACCTTGGTGTTGAAATTCTCTTTCACTGGAGTGTAAAGATGGGTAGATTATTGATATGATCATGACTACGGTTCTCTTTGGCCTGTAGTGCAAAGTTGAATTGTAACTGGTTTGATCATGACTATTGAATTTATAATTGAATATATTAAGCTTAAGTGCAAAGGTGAATTGACCAACATGGTTATAATTATTGTTTATATAAATTCTAAAATGATTATAATTCTTTGAGATATTAATATCTTTGGCCTGTAGTGCAAAGATGAATTGTTGATGAATATCTTTGGCCGTAGTGCAAAGACTTTGGCCTGTAGTGCAAAGATGAACTGTTGTTGAATATCTTTGGCCTGTAGTGCAAAGATGGTCTGTTGATGAATATCTTTGGCCTGTAGTGCAAAAATGAACTGTTGTTGAATATCTTTGGCCGTAGTGCAAAGATGGATTTATTAATATGATTATGAACATGAACTGTGATTTGGTATAACCATGATCTTTGATGTTTCAGGTAAAGACAGGTGATGAAAATATTCTTCGTCTTGGGTGCGAAAGAAAAATTTAAAATCACAATTATGATTATGAGTTATTTATATGATTGTGGAAAGGAACTATTGAGTGATGTTACAGGGATAAAACATTGTTGGTGGATTTTTAACATGGAAAAGATAATAGACTTTATGGTCTATTTGACTCTTCTAATGGATTGCTCGTTCCGCTGCAACTATGGTTGAAATTTTTATCATCTACCATATGCTCTAAATCTCTGATTTATTACTGATGAAGACTATTGATAATTTATTTATCTTTAGTCATGATATTCTTTACTGGGCTAGTTGTGCTCACCCTTTTGTTTCACAATTCCTTTCAGGTAATAAGAGTTTAGCTGGGTCGAACGGGGGTAACAAGGGAATAGAACGGTGGTCATTATTTAGTAGTTATATTTGGTGAAGAAAATAGGGTGAGGCGAACCCAACGTTGGAAGGGTGTTTCGTCACTATCATACAAGATGTCTAATGACATACAACCTCGTGTCATCATAAGACAGGGTTGTGCTCATCCACTTGCTGAGTATATCTACGAGCACTACCTATATAATCTTGGTATTTGTTTGAAGTATTATTCTCAATTAGAGACAGTGGAGATAATGATAAGTCAAGAGAAGACTCACCATTGGGAAGAATATAATAGTAATCTTCTCGTTTTTCTTTGGGGTCTATTGGGTCAACTAAGGATAATTCTGTGGCCATATGATATCTATCATAACCTAGAAGCATGGCCTCCCATGTACGAAGGTTTCCTTGAGCACTTCCCAAAGATTCTAGTTTCTAAAACAGTTTTTGACTGTACCTTTATGTAAGGTACCTTTGTGAGGTGCTGATACATGATGGTGTCCAATGTCACATTTGGTATATATTTGTATCCAAACTCACAGCATATGTGTTGTAGTATTTTGCATGACAATTGTTGTAATAAAGTTGTAGTTGTTTTCTGTACCATGTATTTGACGACTCAGAATGGGTTGGGTGGAATGGACCTATTTTGGGGTTGTCACACATATATCTATCTTTATAAGAATTCTTTGTCCCTCTCAACTGACCAAATAGATCAGCGATCCTGGGCCATGGGTATTTACTCTTAACTACTAACTTACTCCTATTACGATAGTCGATACGCAACCGTAACGACTCATCATCTTCCTTAATATCCTCCTGACTTACGTCCAGGTTAGACGACAAGGCGTCTCGGTGTTTTATTACCGTAAATTACTACCTTAGATTTTCTGAGAAAACTAAAGGTTCACACTTTTCTTATAACTATTTGTTTTAACTCTATGGTTAATCAACCCATTCATACCGAGAATTTCCTCAAATTCTCTCAACATGAACAGTACTTATCTACTGATACCTACTTACTTCGATTATCCATAAAATAATTTTTCACGAATATAATTTAACAAAAATTATTTTCTCTTCCTCTACCTTAATGTTTTAAAGGAATTTATAATCCCTTTCAGATAGACTCCTAGATAAATCTTTCCACATGTCTTACACACCTCGATCCTACACTTAGGATCCCCTTGTCCCACTCCAGTATTCCCGGAGTTAAAAATTCTTCCACTTTAGTATAATGCCATTGGCATTCTTTGCCTTGGTTCCTCCCTCTCTCTTGCTCTCATTCTTTCCCTCTTTGTGGTATTGAGTCTACAACTCACTATCACCTTATGTTATAATCTCTTTCTCCAGAATGGTCTCATAGGAAACACTCTGGGTCACTGCAATCTTACCATAGAGCTAGGGTTTCAGGCCCTGCTCCAACCTACGAGCCTTCACCTCCTCTGTGTCCACTTGATGGGAAACAAACCTTGCCAATTCCATTTGGCCTCATCTTGAGGAACCGTCATGTTCCCTAATAAAAAAAAACTAAATGTCTATCCTCTCCCGCATAATTGTAGGGAAATAATTCTCAAAGAAAACTTTCTTGAATTGTTCCCACGTTACCTCCTCTGTTCTAGCCCCACCTTGGTGAGCCTCCCACCAAAGGTTGGCTTCCCTCCTTTCGTTAAGTAAGTTGCAAAAGAAATCCTTTGCGCCTCAACGTAATAACAAACGCCTTCTCCACTTCTTTTACCCCCGTCTGGGCATCTACTGGGTCCGTCGTTCCTTTGAACTTTGACGGACCTACGCTTTTAAACTCTTTAAAGATAGTCGTTCTAGCTACTCTAGGTTCCGCGAGTATTCTACCCCGGTTTAGTCAAATGCAGTCGCTAATAAATTAACGAACTCTTGCATAGGGTTGTTCAGACCCCCTTCATTATCATTATGTGATTTCACTTCCTGATTACGTTATCTTTTCCTTAGCGGCATTTCCTGATTAATTAAATAAAATTTCATTATTATCTATTGACTTACTTTATTATTAATCGCCACATACCATCTCGCACCATAACAAATCATTTCCATGAAAACTTCATTATATATATATGCTTCTTTATAGTTTGAAACTATTAACAATTTACGTTCATAGCCAACAGCTATTACATTTTTATCCCGAACTTGAACTTCACAAAATTTAGGATTTATAAAAAGACTACTCTTTTATACAAAGGAGGGTTTTACGCCATTACACACATACATATAACTTTAGATTTCTAATAATGCATAACAGCGTCCTCGTGTTTCTCATTCGCAATCTTCGCTACAGTATCCCGACTGTAAGACCCCAACTTTTATAAATAAAGATGAATTTTCTATAAATATCATTTTTGAATATTATGGAGTTAATTTGATATAATGTTATAGTTGTGGGTAATATTTATAAATTTTGCAAAGTACGCAAGTTGTTATATAATATTCGATTGGTCGGGGAATATTCGTTTTAACAGGGAATATTCGTACAACAGCACAATCATTGGTGGACCCCACAATGGAATTATTGTCGGATTAAGAAAACGACAAAAATATTTTATTAAAAATAACGACGAAAGTTTTACCATTGATACTGTTGAACTACTCGGTAGTAAAAGTACAGTAATACGTGTGGTTGCATAGTAGTACACGTTATTGATTATTAATACTTATGTGAGAAGTCACTCAGTTTGATTCAATTATTGTCAGTTAATAATATGAATTATTTAGCGATAATGACGTTTTGTTTTATTCGTATTATTAACGTAATAAAACAGAAACATCTTTTTATATAAAACAGAATACTTTATTAAAGTTATTCTATAAATAGAATATATTATATTTTATTTAAAAGATTTTTCTTTAAATATGGACCGTCAGATTAAAATAATCAATCTGGACCGTTCATGGATTAGTTACTATGCATTCTATTTTTCTATAAATAGCAGCTCATTCCTTCATAATTTCTTACTAATTCGCTGAACTCTAGAGAGAGAAACTATAGAGAGAGAGAAGAGTATTCTGCTACTTAACTACTTTCTTATTTCAACTCTTCTTTAAAACGGTAAGGGGTGTTATTCTTTCTTATTCATGAAGAGAACTTTTGTTATTCCATTTCTTATTATTCTGTTGGAATAACCTGTATACGCGGTCTACCCTATACTTGGTGACATTCTTCTATTATTCTGTTGGAACATCATGTCTGTGTGTTTTACACCGGTCCTGGTTTCGTTTTTATTATTATTCTGTTGGAACATCCTGTCTGTGTGTTTTACACCGGACCTGGTTTCATTTTTATTATTATTCTGTTGGAACATCCTGTCTGTGTGTTTTACACCGGACCTGGTTCCGTCTTGTTATTATTCTGTCGAAATATCCTGTTTGTGCGTTTACGCCGGACCTGGTTCCATTATTTATTATTCTGTCGGAATATCCTATCTGTGCGTTTACGCCAGACCTGGTTCCATTATTTATTATTCTGTTGGAATAACCTGTCTGTGCGGTCTATCGCATGTATGGTGATTTCTTTTGTTATTCCATTCTTTATTATACTCAGTTGGTTAAGTTTTGACTTCTATACACCATGAAATTTGTGGAATATCCTTGATAATTGCGTTTCATCCAGTATCTTTTCATGAAAATATTCTTCTAAGCATTCTTGAATTTAACTCCACAAAACAGTATCATGTTGACAATTTGGACGTTGTTAATTCTTGGATAAATTAATTCTTGAACTTGTTTTATTGAATTCTTATATCATTGTCATCATCCTCATGTTTATAAAATATTGAAAGTCATCTGTGGCCTGTAGTGCATAGATGGACTTGGTATGATTATGACCAGGGATTATTCGGTATAATCATGACCGTAATGTTACAAATGATGTGGTAAAAGTCTTCATTGGCCCGTAATGCATTGACGAACAGTGGTTGGCATGATCATGACCATTGATGAATAGACGAATATCATTGGCCTGTAGTGCATGGATAATTTGTGGTTGTGATACTAATTAATATCATTGGCCGTAGTGCAGGGATGATGTGAATTATTTATTAAGCTGAGTCACAGCAATAAAAGTCATGAAAAACCTTTTAAATCATAAAAGATAGTAGAGTTTATTTTCTACTTGACTCTTTTAATGGATTGCTTGTTCCGCTGCAGTTAAACTTGATGTCTATTATATTTTATCAGTTTAACATTGTTGAAGGCTAATGATAATTTATTCTGCATTATCTTAGTCATAATATTTCTTACTGGGCTAGTTGAGCTCACCCTTTCTTTTCCTGTTCTCTTCAGGAAATGAGAACGTAGCTGGGGCAAGTCGGGGAACGGAGTGATGGTCCGAATGATAGTATTAGTTAGTAGTCCTCACTATTCTATGTAATAGTGTGTTAATAAATGTAATGAGGACTCCTTTTGAGTATGAATACTCTCTAGAAGATAATATTTGTATTCAAACTCGCAGTTTATGTTTTGTCGTATTGTACACGACAGTTGTATTAGTAAGTTGTATTTATATTCTGTACTTTGTATCTGACGACCTAAGATGGGTGATGTATACCTAATTTTGGGGGTGTCACAGTTGGTATCAGAGTTTAGGGATATGATCACTGGCTAACATGTGAGAATAGAACTAGGAGGGGAGAAACGGGGAATTCCTTCGCTAGTATGACCTACCTAAGTTTATTTGCATGGTATTTAATTGGTCGGTCAGAATATAAGGATAATATATGACATATCAATTAACTTTTATTTTGTGGCAGTATCTGAAAATGGAATCTGAGAATGTTGAGAATAGCAATGGAGCACAGGCGACTGTTGATTCGCCACATATCAATAATCAGGATAATGTGCATCAGGAAGGTGACAATCCTCATGCAAACAACAACACTGACCAGATGATGAATGATGGAATGTTCAGAAACTTTATGCAGTTCATGCAACAGCAGGCGAGAGCGGCTTCTATCCAAAATATAGGTGGAAACACTGAAAACTCTCGGACGGTCACCGCTAAACAGTTCAAGGAGCTGGGAGCACCAGAGTTTAAGGGAGAGCCAAAACCACTTATAGCGGAAACATGGATAAAGCAGATTACCAAGATATTTGATGTCTTGGGATGCTCCGAGGAGCAAAAGGTTCCCTTTGCCGCCTTTATGTTGATAGGAGAGGCAGATTACTGGTGGGAATCGATTAAGCATACTCAACCTGCCGCACTGAAGATGTCTTGGGAGAATTTCCAGGAGCTGTTCAATGACAAATACTTTCCCGAAAGTGGTCGTCACATGAAGGAGGTGGAGTTCATCAAATTGGAGAAGAATAATATGACCGTGTCGCAGTATGAGCCTAAATTTGCTGAGTTGTCCCGGTTTGCGTCCCACTTGGTGGATAATGAATAGCGAATGACGCGAATGTTTTTGCGAGGTTTGAAACCTGAGATACGTCAACATCTTATTTCTCATAAACTGTGTTTGTATTCAGATGTTGTGAATAGGGCTCAGTTAGTGGAGCGCGATAACGAGTCAACGCAACCAAAAGAGAGCAGTCGGCAAAATAATAATACCAGTGAGAGCAGTCATCGAAGCGGTGACAACAAGCGTGGAGGGAATCAACAGGCCAGAAATGGTAACCACTTCAGTGGTAATCATGGCCAAAATAAAAAGAATGGTCATTTCAAGAAGAGAAGATTCAACAATGATGGAAAGACGTCAGCACCAGCACCCGTTATTAAGGAAGGAGAACAACCACCTATCATATGTTTCAAATGCGGAGGGGAGGGGCACATCAGTCCAAACTGCGCGATGCCGTCTAAAGCATGTTATAATTGTGGAAGAGAAGGTCATTTAGCTCGATTTTATCGTTTACCAAAAATAAGTTCAGCCAAGATGGAGACACCAAAGGCCGTCCCAGAAAAGTCAAAATCGGTTGTGTAAGGGAGAGCGTTTATTGTGACCTCCCAGAAAGCAAGGAACCCGAATGAGGTTATCACGGGTAAGCTTATCATAAACTCTAACAAAGTCTATACTTTATTTGATACCGGTTCTACCCATTCTTTTATTTCTCCTACTTGCGCTCATCGATTAAATTTGATTCCGGAGAAATTAGACTTTGACTTATCTGTTGAAACTCCATTGGGAGAAACCTTCATTACATCCACGATTTATAAGTCTTGTTTGGTTCAAGTTAGTACCCACACATTACCTGTCGATCTTATTTCATTAAAAATACTTGCATTTGACGTGATTCTAGGGATTGATTGGTTAACTACTCATCATGCAAAAATTGATTATTTTCGTAAGATTGTTAGCTTTCATATTCCTAATCGACCTATTATGCGAATTCAAGCAACCAAACCATTAAAATAAATCGCTGCCATCTCAAGCCATAAAGTTATTCATTTATTGAAAAACGGATGTCAAGCTTTCTTAGCTCATGTCACGGATCTAAACAAAAATACGTCAGTTTTGAATGATATTTCTATTGTTAATAAATTCCCTGACGTATTCCCTGAAGAACTTCCTGGCCTACCCCCAGAGCGTGAAATTGAATTTTGTATCGACCTTGAACCCGGTACAAAACCCATTTCCAAAGCCCCATATCGAATGGCTCCTATTGAACTTCAGGAGTTAAAGATCCAACTGCAGGAATTGTTAGACATCGGCTTTATTCGTCCTAGTACTTATCCTTGGGGTGCTCCTGTTCTATTCGTGAAGAAGAAAGATGGAAGTATGCGACTTTGTATTGATTATCGGGAGTTGAATCATGTCACCATAAAAAACAGGTACCCATTGCCACGTATTGATGACCTGTTTGACCAGTTGCAAGGAGCACAATTCTTTTCAAAGATCGATCTTCGTTCTGGATATCATCAGCTGAAGGTTAGAACTGAGGATATTCCAAAGACGGCTTTTAGAACTCGGCTACCACGTTCGCTTTTCCAGGATGGTATTGTTAGAACAGGTGCTAAAATGAGTCTCCTCTTGAGTTCTTGAAAACTCTTCTCACATTCTTTGCTCCAACCGAACTTTGTAACTTTCTGAGTCAGCTGAGTTAATGGAGTAGCGATTCGAGAAAATCATTCCACGAATCTCCGATAATAACCAGCTAAACCAAGAAAGCTACGTACTTCGGTCACTGATTTAGGTTGCTCCCAGCTTTGAATAGCTTCAATCTTTGCCGGATCAACCGATATTCCACGACTTGATACTACGTGCCCTAGGAATGCTACCTCCTCCAGCCAGAACTCGCATTTCTTCAACTTGGCATAAAGCTTGTATTCACGAAGCTTTTGGAGTACCAGCCTCAAGTGTTGCTCATGATCTTCATGACTTTTAGAATAAATAAGGATGTCATCAATAAAGACGATCTCAAAGTGATCCAAATATTCCTTGAATACCCGGTTCATCATATCCATGAAGGCAGCAGGAGCATTAGTCAATCCAAAGGACATGACTAGGAATTCATAATGCCCGTGCCGAGTTCTAAAAGCCGTCTTTGGAATATCCTCAGTTCTAACCTTCAGCTGATGATATCCAGAACGAAGATCGATCTTTGAAAAGAATTGTGCTCCTTGCAACTGGTCAAACAGGTCATCAATACGTGGCAATGGGTACCTGCTTTTGATGGTGACATGATTCAACTCCCGATAATCAATACAAAGTCGCATACTTCCATCTTTCTTCTTCACGAATAGAATAGGAGCACCCCAAGGAGAAGTACTAGGACGAATAAAGCCAATGTCTAACAATTCCTGCAGTTGGATCTTTAACTCCTGAAGTTCAATAGGAGCCATTCGATATGGGGCTTTGGAAATGGGTTTTGTACCAGGTTCAAGGTCGATACAAAATTCAATTTCACGCTCTGGGGGTAGGCCAGGAAGTTCTTCAGGGAATACGTCAGGGAATTTATTAACAATAGAAATATCATTCAAAACTGACGTATTTTTGTTTAGATCCGTGACATGAGCTAAGAAAGATTGACATCCGTTTTTCAATAAACGAATAGCTTTATGGCTTGAGATGACAGCGATTGATTTTAATGGTTTGGTTGCTTGAATTCGCATAATAGGTCGATTGGGAATATGAAAGCTAACAACCTTACGAAAACAATCAATTTTTGCATGATGAGTAGTTAACCAATCAATCCCTAGAATCACGTCAAATGCAAGTATTTTTAATGAAATAAGATCGACAGGTAATGTGTGGGTACCAACTTGAACCAAACAAGACTTATAAATCGTGGATGTAATGAAGGTTTCTCCCAATGGAGTTTCAACAGATAAGTCAAAGTCTAATTTCTCCGGAATCAAATTTAATCGATGAGCGCAAGTAGGAGAAATAAAAGAATGGGTAGAACCGGTATCAAATAAAGTATAGACTTCGTTAGAGTTTATGATAAGCTTACCCGTGATAACCTCATTCGGGTTCCTTACTTTCTGGGAGGTCACAATAAACGCTCTCCCTTACACAACCGATTTTGACTTTTCTGGGACGGCCTTTGGTGTCTCCATCTTGGCTGAACTTATTTTTGGTAAACGACAAAATCGAGCTAAATGACATTCTCTTCCACAATTATAACATGCTTTAGACGGCATCGCGCAGTTTGGACTGATGTGCCCCTCCCCTCTGCATTTAAAACATATGATAGGTGGTCGTTCTCCTTCCTTAACAACGGGTGCTGGTGCTGACGTCTTTCCATCATTGTTGAATCTCCTCTTCTTGAAATGACCATTCTTATTATTTTGGCCCTGATTACCACCGAAGTGGTTACCATTTCTGGCCTGTTGATTCCCTCCACGCTTGTTGTCACCGCTTCGATGACTGCTCTCACTGGTATTATCATTTTGTCGACTGCTCTCTTTTGGTTGCGTTGACTCGTTATCGCGCTCCACTAACTGAGCCCTATTCATAACATCTAAATACAAACACAGTTTATGAGAAATAAGATGTTGACGTATCTCAGGTTTCAAATCTCGCAAAAACATTCGCGTCATTCGCTCTTCATTATCCACCAAGTGGGACGCAAACCGGGACAACTCAGCAAATTTAGCCTCATACTGCGACACGGTCATATTATTCTGCTCCAATTTGATGAACTCCACCTCCTTCATGTGACGAACACTTTCGGGAAAGTATTTGTCATTGAAGAGCTCTTGGAACTTCTCCCAAGACATCTTCAGTGCGGCAGGTTGAGTACGCTTAATCGATTTCCACCAGTAATCTGCCTCTCCTCGCAACATAAAGGCGGCAAAGGGAACCTTTTGCTCTTCGGAACATCCTAAGACATCAAATATCTTGGTAATCTGCTTTATCCATATTTCCGCTATAAATGGTTTTGGCTCTCCCTTAAACTCTGGTGGTCCCAGCTCCTTGAACTGTTTAGCGATGACCGTCCGAGAGTTTTCAGTGTTTCCACCTATATTTTGGACAGGAGCCGCTCTCGCCTACTGTTGCATGAACTACATAAAGTTTCTGAATATTCCATTGTTCATCATCTGGTCAGTGTTGTTGTTTGCATGAGGATTGTCACCTTCCTGATGCACATTATCCTGATTATTGATATGTGGCGAATCAACAGTCGCCTGTGCTCCATTGCTATTCTCAACATTCTCAGATGCCATTTTCAGATACTGCTACAAAATAAAAGTTAATTGATATGTCATATAGTATCCTTATATTATGACTGACCAATTAAATATCATGCAAATAAACTTAGGTAGGTCATACTAGCGAAGGAATTCCCCGTCTCTCCCCTCCTTGTTCTATTCTCACATTTTAGCCAGGGATCATATCCCTAAGCTCTGATACCAACTGTGACGCCCCCAAAATTAGGTATACATCACCCATCTTGGGTCGTCAGATACAAAGTACAGAATACAAATACAACTTACTAATACAACTGTCGTGTACAATACGACAAAACATAAACTGTGAGTTTGAATACAAATATTATCTTCTAGAGAGTATTCATACTCAAAAGGAGTCCTCATTACATTTATTAACACACCATTACATAGAATAGTGAGGACTACTAACTAATACTATCATTCGAACCATCACTCCATTTCCCGACTTGCCCCAGCTACGTTCTCATTTCCTGAAGAGAACAGTGAAAGAAAGGGTGAGCTCAACTAGCCCAGTAAGAAATATTATGACTAAGATAATGCAGAATAAATTATCATTAGCCTTCAACAATGTTAAACTGATAAAATATAATAGACATCAAGTTTAACTGCAGCGGAACAAGCAATCCATTAAAAGAGTCAAGTAGAAAATAAACTCTACTATCTTTTATGATTTAAAAGATTTTCCAACACTGTGATCGCTGAGACTCAGCTTAATAAAATAATCCACATCATCGAATCACCCCTGCACTACGGCCAAGGATATTCGTATATTCATTAATGGTCATGATCATGCCAACAACTGTCCATCAATGCACTACGGCCAATGAGGACTTTTACCACATCATTTGTAACATTACGGTCATGATTATACCGAATAATCCCTGGTCATAATCATACCAAGTCCATCTATGCACTACAGGCCACAGATGACTTTCAACATTTTATAAACATGAGGATGATGACAATGATATAAGAATTCAATAAAACAAGTTCAAGAATTAATTTATCCAAGAATTAACAACGTCCAAATTGTCAACATGATACTGCTTTGTGGAGTAAAATTCAAGAATGATTAGAAGAATATTTTCATGAAAAGATACTGGATGAAACGCAAATATCAAGGATATTCCACAAATTTCATGGAGTATAGAAGTCAAAACTTAACCAACTGAGTATAATAAAGAATGGAATAACAAAAGAAATCACCATGCATGCGATAGACCGCACAGACAGGTTATTCCAACAGAATAATAAATAATGGAACCAGGTCCGGCGTAAACGCACAGACAGGATATTCCGACAGAATAATAAATAATGGAACCAGGTCCGGCGTAAACGCACAGACAGGATATTTCGACAGAATAATAAATAATGGAACCAGGTCCGGCGTAAACGCACAGACAGGATATTCCGACAGAATAATAACAAGACGGAACCAGGTCCGGTGTAAAACACACAGACAGGATGTTCCAACAGAATAATAATAAAAACGGAACCAGGTCCGGTGTAAAACACACAGACAGGATGTTCCAACAGAATAATAACAAAAACGGAACCAGGTCCGGTGTAAAACACACAGACAGGATGTTCCAACAGAATAATAATAAAAACGGAACCAGGTCCGGTGTAAAACACACAGACAGGATGTTCCAACAGAATAATAAAAACGGAACCAGGTCCGGTGTAAAACACACAGACAGGATGTTCCAACAGAATAATAGAAGAATGTCACCAAGTATAGGGTAGACCGCGTATACAGGTTATTCCAACAGAATAATAAAGAATGGAATAACAAAAGTTCTCTTCATGAATAAAAAGAATAACCCCTTACCGTTTTAAAGAAGAGCTGAAATAAGGAAGTAGTTAAGTAGCAGAATACTCTTCTTCTCTCTCTCTATAGTTTCTCTCTCTAGAGTTCAGTGAATTCGTAAGAAATAATGAAGGAATGAGCTGCTATTTATAGAAAAATAGAATGCATAGTAACTAATCCATGAACGGTCCAGATTGATTACTTTAATCTGACGGTCCATATTTAAAGAAAAATCTTTTAAATAAAATATAATATATTCTATTTATAGAATAACTTTAATAAAGTATTCTGTTTTATATAAAAAGATGTTTCTGTTTTATTACGTTAATAATACGAATAAAACAAAACGTCATTATCGCTAAATAATTCATATTATTAACTGACAATAATTGAATCAAACTGAGTGACTTCTCACATAAGCATTAATAATCAATACCGTGTGCTACTATGCAACCACACGTATTACTGTACTTTTACTACCGAGTAGTTCAACAGTAACAATGGTAAAACTTCCGCCGTTATTTTTAATAAAATATTTTTGTCGTTTTCTCAATCCGACAATAATTCCGTTGTGGGGTCCACCAATGATTGTGTCGTTGTACGAATATTCCCTGTTAAAACGAATATTCCCCGACCAATCGAATATTATATAACAACTTGCGTACTTTGCAAAATTTATAAATATTACCCACAACTATAACATTATATCAAATTAACTCCATAATATTCAAAAATGATATTTATAGAAAATTCATCTTTATTTATAAAAGTTGGGGTCTTACAACCTCCCCTTCTTATGAAATTTCGCCCTCGAAATTAGGGTACGTACCTGGTATGTCGAAGAGGTAAGGATACCTTGATTTCATTTCAGATTCTAACTCCCAAGTCATTTCCTCAACATCGTGGTTTCTCCACAAAACTTTGACTTGAGGTATAACCTTGGAGCGTAGAATATGTTCCTTCTTATCCAAGATTTGAACAGGAACTTCTTCATACGTCAAATCCTCCGCTATTTCGTCCGGTTCTAACTCAATAATGTGGTTCGGGTCTTCCACATATTTGCGTAACATGGATATGTGAAAAACGTTATGAACACGAGACATACTTGGCGGTAAAGCGAGTCTATAAGCCACAGTTCCTACTCGATCGAGGATTAAAAATGGACCGATGAATCGAGGATTGAGCTTTCCTCTCTTTCCAAATCTCGTAACTCCTTTCCATGGAGCAACACGTAAGAACACATGATCTCCTACATCAAATTCCACGTCCTTTCGATGAAGATCAGCATAACTCTTTTGTCGATCTTGTGAGGTTTTTATACGTTGTCGGATCGTTTGAATCTTTTCTGTAGTCATACGTACCAACTCCGGTCCCAACAACGTTGCTTCACCCACCTCATCCCAGCATACTGGAGAACGACATTTTCTTCCATACAATGCTTCGAATGGAGCCATGCCAATACTTGCTTGATAACTGTTGTTGTAGGAAAACTCCACCAATGGTAAGAACTTGTCCCAACTTCCCTTGAAGTCAAAGACACAGAGTCTTAATAGATCTTCAAGAGTTTGAATAGTCCTCTCTGATTGTCCGTCCGTCTGAGGATGATATGCTGAACTAAATCGTAACTCCGTGCCCATAGCTTTTTGTAAACTAACCCAAAATCGTGAAGTGAATCTTGGGTCTCGGTCAGAAACTATGGATACTGGCATACCATGCAGTCTTACAATCTCGTTTATGTACATACGAGCAAGACGTTCAAGTGTATAAGTTTCTCGTATCGGTAAGAAATGAGCAGACTTGGTCAATCTATCAACAATGACCCAAATCGCATCAATACCTTGAGAAACCCTAGGAAGACCGGTAACGAAATCCATGGTAATGTGCTCCCACTTCCATTCTGGAATTTCAAGTGGTTGCAATGGACCTTTTGGTACTTGATGCTCCGCTTTGACTCGTTGACAAGTTAGACACCTTGAGATAAACAACGCTATCTCTCTCTTCATATTGCTCCACCAAAATGTATGACGAAGATCATGATACATTTTGGTACTTCCAGGATGGATTGCAAACGGTGTGTTGTGCGCCTCCATCATGATTTCATACTTTAAATCAGGGTTGTTAGGAACACAAAGTCTGGAGTTGACTCGAAGTATTCCTTCTTCATCGATTCTTGCTTCCGGCATAGCACCTTCTTGCACTTTCTTCCTCATACGCATCAGCTCCAGGTCTGTAGCTTGAGCAGCTTTAACTTTATCGATTAAAGTCGGTTCTACTCGTATATTCGCCATCATCACATGGGTCCCTGGAGTCTTTAACTCTATCTCCATCCTTTGCAAATCACACAAAATGGGCCTTTGTGTTGACAATATCGCACTCGTACTTGCATATGATCTTCTACTCAATGCGTCAGCTACCACGTTCGCTTTTCCAGGATGGTATTGAATGGTATGATCATAATCTTTCAACAGTTCAAGCCAACGTCGTTGTCGCATGTTGAGTTCCTTTTGAGTGAAGAAATATTTGAGGCTTTTATGATCCGTAAAGATCTCCACCTTCTCCCCATACAAGTAATGCCTCCAAATTTTAAGTGCAAAGACAACAGCTGCCAACTCTAGATCATGAGTAGGATAATTCCTCTCATATTCCTTGAGTTGTCTTGATGCATAGGCTATGACTTTTCCATGTTGCATGAGAACGCATCCCAACCCTTTGCTCGAAGCATCACTGTAGATGACAAATCCCTCCGAGCCAGATGGTATTGTTAGAACAGGTGCTGAAATGAGTCTCCTCTTGAGTTCTTGAAAACTCTGCTCACATTCTTCGCTCCAACCGAACTTTGTATCTTTTCGAGTCAGCTGAGTTAATGGAGTAGCGATTCGAGAAAATCCTTCCACGAATCTCCGATAATAACCAGCTAAACCAAGAAAGCTACGTACTTCGGTCACTGATTTAGGTTGCTCCCAGCTTTGAATAGCTTCAATCTTTGCCGGGTCAACAGATATTCCACGACTTGATACTACGTGCCCAAGGAATGCTACCTCTTCCAGCCAGAACTCGCATTTCTTCAACTTGGCATAAAGTTTGTATTCACGAAGCTTTTGGAGTACCAGCCTCAAGTGTTGCTCATGATCTTCACGGCTTTTGGAATAAACAAGGATGTCATCGATAAAGACGACCACAAAGTGATCCAAATATTCCTTGAATACCCTGTTCATCATATCCATGAAGGCAGCAGGAGCATTAGTCAATCCAAAAGACATAACTAAGAATTCATAATGCCCATACCGAGTTCTGAAGGCAGTCTTTGGAATATCCTCAGTTCTAACCTTCAGCTGATGATATCCAGAACGAAGATCGATCTTTGAAAAGAATTGTGCTCCTTGCAACTGGTCAAACAGGTCATCAATACGTGGCAATGGGTACCTATTTTTGATGGTGACATGATTCAACTCCCGATAATCAATACAAAGTCGCATACTCCCATCTTTCTTCTTCACGAACAGAACAGGAGCACCCCAAGGAGAAGTACTAGGACGAATAAAACCAATGTCTAACAATTCCTGCAGTTGGGTCTTTAACTCCTGAAGTTCAATAGGAGCCATTCGATATGGGGCTTTGGAAATGGGTTTTGTACCGGGTTCAAGGTCGATACAAAATTCAATTTCACGCTCTGGGGGTAGGCCAGGAAGTTCTTCGGGAAATACGTCAGGAAATTTATTAACAACAGAAATATCATTCAAAGCTGACGTATTTTTGTTTAGATCTGTGACATGAGCTAAGAAAGCTTGACATCCGTTTTTCAATAAACGAATAGCTTTATGGCTTGAGATGACAGCGATTGATTTTAATGGTTTGGTTGCTTGAATTCGCATAATAGGTCGATTAGGAATATGAAAGCTAACAACCTTACGAAAATAATCAATTTTTACATGATGAGTAGTTAACCAATCAATCCCTAGAATCACGTCAAATGCAAGTATTTTTAATGAAATAAAATCGACAGGAAATGTATGGGTACCAACTTGAACCAAACAAGACTTATAAACCGTGGATGTAATGAAGGTTTCTCCCAATGGAGTTGCGCAAGTAGGAGAAATAAAAGAATGGGTAGAACCGGTATCAAATAAAGTATAGACTTCGTTAGAGTTTATGATAAGCTTACCCGTGATGACCTCATTCGGGTTCCTTGCTTTCTGGGAGTTCACAACAAACGCTCTCCCTTGCACAACCGGTTTTGACTTTTCTGGGACGGCCTTTGGTGCCTCCATCCTAGCTGAATTTGTCTTCGGTAAACGACAAAATCGGGCTAAATGACCTTCTCTTCCACAATTATAACATGCTTTGGACGGCATCGCGCAGTTTGGACTGATGTGCCCCTCCCCTCCGCATTTGAAACATATGATAGGTGGTCGTTCTCCTTCCTTAACGACAGGTGCTGGTGCTGACGTCTTTCCATCATTGTTGAATCTCCTCTTCTTGAAATGTCCATTCTTATTGTTTTGGCCCTGATTACCACCGAAGTGGTTACCATTTCTGGCCTGTTGATTCCCTCCACGCTTGTTGTCACCGCTTCGATGACTGCTCTCACTGGTATTATCATTTTGCCGGCTGCTCTCTTTTGGTTGCGTTGTCTCGTTATCGCGCTCCACCAACTGAGCCCTATTTACAACATCTGAATACAAACACAGTTTATGAGAAACAAGATGTTGACGTATCTCCGGCTTCAAACCTCTTAAAAACATCCGCGTCATTCTTTCTTCATTATCCACCAGGTGGGACGCAAACCGGGATAACTCCGCAAATTTTGCCTCGTACTGCGACACGGTCATATTATTCTGCTCCAATTTGATGAACTCCACCTCCTTCATGTGACGAATACTCTCGGGAAAGTATTTGTCGTTAAACAGCTCTTGGAACTTCTCCCAAGACATCTTCAGTGCGGCAGGTTGAGTACGCTTTATCGATTCCCACCAGTAATCTGCCTCTCCTCGCAACATAAAGGCGGCAAAGGGAACCTTTTGCTCCTCGGAGCAACCCAAGACATCAAATATCTTGGTGATCTGCTTTATCCATGTTTCAGCTACAAGTGGTTTGGGTTCTCCCTTAAACTCCGGTGGTCCCAGCTCCTTAAACTGTTTAGCGGTGACCGCCAGAGAGTTTCCAGTATTTCCACCTACGTTGTGGACAGGAGCCGCTTTCACCTGTTGTTGCATGAATTGCATAAAGCCTCTGAACATTTGATCATTCATCATTTGGTCAGTGTTGTTGTTTGCATGAGGATTGTCACCTTCCTGATGCACATTATCCTGATTATTGATATGTGGTGAATCAACAGTCGCCTGTGCTCCATTGCTATTCTCAACATTCTCAGATGCCATTTTCAGATACTGCCACAAAATAAAAATTAATTGATATGTCATATATTATCCTTATATTATGACCGACCAATTAAATACCATGCAAATAAACTTAGGTAGGTCATACTAGCGAAGGAATTCCCCGTCTCTCCCCTCCTAGTTCTATTCTCACATCTTAGCCAGGGATCATATCCCTAAGCTCTGATACCAACTGTGACGCCCCCAAAATTAGGTATACATCACCCATCTTGGGTCGTCAGATACATAGTACAAAATACAAATACAACTTACTAATACAACTGTCGTGTACAATACGACAAAACATAAACTGTGAGTTTGAATACAAATATTATCTTCTAGAGAGTATTCATACTCAAAAGGAGTCCTCATTACATTTATTAACACACCATTACATAGAATAGTGAGGACTACTAACTAATACTATCATTCGGACCATCACTCCGTTCCCCGACTTGCCCCAGCTACGTTCTCATTTCCTGAAGAGAACAGTGAAAGAAAGGGTGAGCTCAACTAGCCCAGTAAGAAATATTATGACTAAGATAATGCAGAATAAATTATCATTAGCCTTCAACAATGTTAAACTGATAAAATATAATAGACATCAAGTTTAACTGCAGCGGAACAAGCAATCCATTAAAAGAGTCAAGTAGAAAATAAACTCTACTATCTTTTATGATTTAAAAGATTTTCCAACACTGTGATCGCTGAGACTCAGCTTAATAAAATAATCCACATCATCGAATCACCCCTGCACTACGGCCAAGGATATTCGTATATTCATTAATGGTCATGATCATGCCAACAACTGTCCATCAATGCACTACGGCCAATGAGGACTTTTACCACATCATTTGTAACATTACGGTCATGATTATACCGAATAATCCCTGGTCATAATCATACCAAGTCCATCTATGCACTACAGGCCACAGATGACTTTCAACATTTTATAAACATGAGGATGATGACAATGATATAAGAATTCAATAAAACAAGTTCAAGAATTAATTTATCCAGGAATTAACAACGTCCAAATTGTCAACATGATACTGCTTTGTGGAGTAAAATTCAAGAATGCTTAGAAGAATATTTTCATGAAAAGATACTAGATGAAACGCAAATATCAAGGATATTCCACAAATTTCATGGAGTATAGAAGTCAAAACTTAACCAACTGAGTATAATAAAGAATGGAATAACAAAAGAAATCACCATGCATGCGATAGACCGCACAGACAGGTTATTCCAACAGAATAATAAATAATGGAACCAGGTCCGGCGTAAACGCACAGACATGATATTCCGACAGAATAATAAATAATGGAACCAGGTCCGGTGTAAACGCACAGACAGGATATTCCGACAGAATAATAAATAATGGAACCAGGTCCGGTGTAAAACACACAGACAGGATGTTCCAACAGAATAATAACAAGACGGAACCAGGTCCGGTGTAAAACACACAGACAGGATGTTCCAACAGAATAATAATAAAAACGGAACCAGGTCCGGTGTAAAACACACAGACAGGATGTTCCAACAGAATAATAACAAAAACGGAACCAGGTCTGGTGTAAAACACACAGACAGGATGTTCCAACAGAATAATAATAAAAACAGAACCAGGTCCGGTGTAAAACGGTAAACGTTCGTGAACGTTCAACGCTCGTTTCTTCGTTCTATGTCGAAATTTGGCCATTTTTGAGTCCGCAACTCTATAATGACAAATACTACTTGTCTCCATTGAAAACCAACGTTTCCAAACTCAATATCAAAATTCGACTTCCATTTCGAGAATTTCACGAATTCGACGATCGTCGTCTAATCGTGTGAATTCCGGCGAAACTTCGTTACTTGAGATTTTTAAACCATTTCACTTGGATTTAATCCATCATATTATCATCTTGACATACATGCTTTGTTAACTTATATTCATGATAAGTTATTACTAGTTCATTGTGAGTTTAGAACTTATGAAAATATGAATTACTTATATTTTCAATACTCATAACTTATGTCTTCTTTTCATATAACTTATTATGGATGATGACTTCGATCCATTATTCATGCTTCTTATTATCATACTAACTTCATTAATGTAACCATGTTACAAGTTCCTACAAGTTATTATACATTCATTAGTGTTCTTCACAAGGTCTTAACCTATATGATTACGAATAGATTATTCATGACTTATCCGGCTTATTATGACTTAAGCCCTTTGATTCATTATTCCAACCTCTTCTTAGCATGTTAGCTCTACCAATACCCCCTTCTCTAACAATAGAAAAGAAAGAGAAACATGGTTCAAGAACACTTACTCTTTGATGATCACTTGATTCTTTCTTGTGCTTACTTCTTACTTCCAAGTATAACTTTTGCTAACTTATTATCTCTAACCAATAAGCTATAAGTTTATTGGTGGAAAACTTAACAAGAAAAGTGCTTATTCTCTCAACCAAATAAGTTACTTATATATGAGAGGAGTTGGATGAAAATAAAACAACCACAAAATGAACTCCAAGCTCTCTATTTATAGGAAATTCTAGATGAGGGTATAATGGTCAAAAGGCCATCCACCTCCTTACTATTCATTACTTCCTAATTAAGTTAACTTGGTCACACTTCTACTTAGCCACCAAGTCACTTGCTCACCACTTAAGTTATCCATTGCTTAGTCATTAAGTCTCTTGCTAATCACACAATTTGTTTGCCCATCAAGTCTACCCACTTTACACTTGGATTGCTCCATGGATCATGGCTAATTCATTGGGCTTGGTTAATTCATCCAACTACTTCCTTAATGGGCTTGTGCTACATAATTTGGACTCATGATATACCAAACACTTGGGCTTGATTATCACATTATATTGGACTCCTACTATTAAGTTTATAATCCTACAAGTCCCATCCCTTTAAATTACATAACTTAACATTTATACCCCACGTATAATTTTCGTATGCTATCTCGTATATTAATTCTTAATATACGTTATCTCATTCTTCATACATAATAGTACAATACGTTGTATTATACTTACATTCAATACTTGGCTCACATAATACTTAACAAATCCTACCAATTCTACAAATTCATTACAATTGGCTTGAAGCCTTACAACATATAGTCCACATATAATTCTCGTTTTCTAACTCGCATACTTATTCATCGTATTCAACATACCATCATTCATACGTACTCGTATAATACCTCGTATCATACTCATATTCATTACTTCGTATAATACCTACGTATTATACGATCATTACTTAATTCATTAATCGTATTACATTTCCTTCTCGTAAATCATTTTCCTTAAACGTTAGGTTTTAAGTCCGCAGGCGAAAAACTGCGTTTTTCATAACTGAAATATTATTCGATATTCCATCTCACATCGATATTCTATCATTACGTATTTCTCGGAAATTCAAAAATAATTTCCGAGCAGAAATGCATAAATAGTGTTTTTCGAAAAATTTCTCGGAAAGCTTTTATTTTCGTCTTGAAAATTCAAACACTTTAATTCTATCACGTAGCCAAAATACTACAACGTTCTGACATTTCTAGGTCATAGAACGACCTTCGATTAGCTTGCTCCATAAATAATCAATTAAATTCATTTAATAAAAAATAAAAATTTAATTCTCAAAAAATCCGATTTTCTGGGGCGTTACACATTCATTGCATCAAGTGAATATATATAGAATTAGAAAGAGAAAATATCACATTTTAAGCCTCTTTTGCTCACAATACTCCTCCTTGACTCTCTTTCTCTCTCTACAACCTACGAAATAATGTAGTGTATCAGTCCCAAATAACAGCCCCACGATCAACCATAACAAATCATAAGCACAGAATCAAGAAATTCTTCATAAAGGTATAAAACCCTATTCAAAAATTTGACCCTTGATCTTCTGTTAGATGTTGTGTTTTTGTGTTAGAATATATTGTTTATAGTGTTAATCAATGATCTGGGTTGATAGATGTTGGATCCATAACATCTATAAGCTCGGATCAAGTGTTTTTGCAAATCTGGAAATTTTGTTTTTGGTGGTCTGCCAAGGAATGTCAGTGGCTCTAGATCTCTGTGTGTTTTTGGTTTTTGTTGTTTAAAGGTTTATATAGGTAGTCTGACATGTAGTCTTTTATCTGGAGAAAGAATCAGACTTAGATCGGATCTAAGTTGCAAGCAATTGATGGTCAAAGTCGGTTGACCGACCATGACCGGGCCATTTCTGGGCAGCCCAGAAACCGTGAACTAGCGCCTGACAAGTTTTGTTGGCCATGGATCTGTCAGTTTGTTAATGTTTTTGGTTTGATTTTTGTGTCTACATTGTAGTCTGATATATAAACTTCATGTTTATGCCTTACAATTACTTTATTATTGAACGAGTCGATAGTAGTAATTGGTCAAAGTGGTGCAGAAGCTCATGATTTCGTTTTATGGAAATTCCAGAAAACTTCAAGAACGTATTTCTAACAGCAGTTTGACCGGATCTTTTATGATTGATATGTTGTTGTTATGAAGATATTATGTAATGAATCTGTAGTCGTACATGTTTCCTATAACCTGAAATCAATAGATAGCTAAACCATTACATGATCAACAAGTTATGGAAGCCCAAAGTGGTCTGCTTGAACAGTTCTTCATTTATGGGTAACCCAAAAAATGAAGAACAGTTCTGACAGACACTTTGGTGGCTTAGATCTACTTATTGTGATGTAGTTTGAGCATGTTTGTTGTTGGATCTTGTAGTATTGAATTTTTTCTACATGATATGATCAACGAAATGTCCAGGAACAATCTGACCAACAAGTTGCAGACGGTCAAAGTAGGCACCATGTGTGACGCCCCCAAAATTAGGTATACATCACCCATCTTGGGTCGTCAGATACATAGTACAAAATACAAATACAACTTACTAATACAACTGTCGTGTACAATACGACAAAACATAAACTGTGAGTTTGAATACAAATATTATCTTCTAGAGAGTATTCATACTCAAAAGGAGTCCTCATTACATTTATTAACACACCATTACATAGAATAGTGAGGACTACTAACTAATACTATCATTCGGACCATCACTCCATTTCCCGACTTGCCCCAGCTACGTTCTCATTTCCTGAAGAGAACAGTGAAAGAAAGGGTGAGCTCAACTAGCCCAGTAAGAAATATTATGACTAAGATAATGCATAATAAATTATCATTAGCCTTCAACAATGTTAAACTGATAAAATATAATAGACATCATTTAAGACCCCGAATTTTATGAAATAAAAGTATTCAATTTTTCTTATAATTACTATTCAGTAAATGGTTAAATTGATAAAAGTTTAAAGTTATGAGTGAAATATGATTTTTTTTCAAAATAAGCAAGTGGTTATAAAATAATCATTGTTGTCGGGGAATATTCGTTTAGTCGTGGAATATTCTTTCTGTCGGGGAATATTCGTACGACGGCGCAGCCATTTGTGGGCCCCATAACAGAATAACTGTCGAGTGAAGAAAACGACAAATTTAAGTTTTTACAAATAACGGCGTAGTTGTTACCGTTAACACTGTTGGAATACCCGGTGGTTAAAATACAGTAATACGCGTTATTGCACAGTAGCACACGGTATTGCATAGTATTTTTGAAATTATTGATTCTTACGTAAGAAGGCACTACTCAATAATTGTTACAGTAATTACTGTTCAATATTTTATTTTATTGATTCAATAATTGCTACGTTGAAATTTTATATTATTGTTGTTCAATAATTGTTGATGCACAGTATTTTCCTTTATTAGATCAATAATTCATATTATTTGAATAATATTATTAGATAACATTATTGGCAATGTCTAGAAAGTTCTGTCTAAGGAGAGGTTTGGTCATCTAATTGCGCGCCAGTAAGGAGAAATCCTTATTGGAAAGCCCCTCTTTCCTGGGAACGGCCTGGTTGTCATAAATGTGATTCTGTAATATTATTTGTGAATAATTAATTATTGATTCATATGATAAGAAAATATTTATTGTGGATATAAATGAGGGATATATTTTTGTGGTTAAAAATAAAGGAGTTAATGTTGAGATTTTTATCCGTATTTTTGTCGGAATGGAGGTATTAAAAATCAGGGTTTTTTTGAGAAATATTGCGGGTGTTATAATTTTTAATCCGACCGTTGGATCGTGGTAATTTTTGGATATGTTATACATATATAAGTTGAGTATATGTCCACAAATTTTGAACCGTTAAAAATGAACGTATGATTTATTATGAATTTTACGAGATGACTGGTTCAGAAATTGTTGAATTTTTGGAGTTTATCATTTTGGTGGAAAATTCTAGAATTGGTGGGCCCCACTTGTGGTTGGTGAAGAAATGGGCTGAATTATATTTCAAATGTGGTGGGTGGGAATAGTAGCAGGTAAAGCCATCAGGTTGCAGGTCAAACCTACCAAAATTTTCCTATAAATAGAGGGCTAAGTTAGAATTGAAAATCACACCAGAAACATAAGCTTTCTCTCTTTCTCTCTCTATATTATGAAGTATATTTTGTGAGTTTTTAGATACTTGGTGAGTTGCTATTCATTAGTGCAAGTTTCCTTCAGCATCATATCCAATATCCAGTCAGAAGTACTGCTCTTTTGAGGTAAGGGATTGTAAGGGATAGTAAGAGATTTTAAGGGTTGTTATGTTTTTCAATTTCGTAATTTTTCTGACCTTCAAAAATTCTGAAAAAATTTGAAATGATATTTTGATGAGTTTTCTTGATTGTGTCCAAAAATGGTGATTTTTGGATGTATAGATTGAGAGTTATGAATTTTATGAGAAAAGACTATTTTAAAAAGTAACCGCTTATAATTTCTTGTGGTTAACTCCAAAATTGATGAAATTTTTATTGGGGGTACATGTATATGATAGAAGTATACTCTGTAAATTTTAGAATTTTTATTCGGCTATTTTGGCCATATGAAAAATAGTAAATGACTTTTAAAAATTCTAAGAAAAATATATGTTCACTATGGGACTATATTATGCTAAATCCCAGAAAAGAAATATTTTTGGAACTGATTTGGTATTTTTTATGAAAATAGTTTAGTTATGAGTAAATGAATTAAATATGTTTTGTGAAGAAAGAAAATTGGAAAATAGGATTTTATGGCTTGAGAATCCTATATGAGGTATATGCAGATTTTTGATGAGGGTTTTGGTTATTGATGATGAAATTGTAAGAGTTGGCATTTTATGATGATTAAATGCATTAATTAGTAAAGTGTAAACAATTAAAATAAATTGTTTATAAATTTAAGTAATGTTATTCTTTCAATATCATTATACCGAAATATTGGTATGAATTTTATTGTAGAATTTCTATCTTTTGTGTCGGGGTTACTATTCATGAGTTACGAATATTACTCTTGAGATTAAAACTATATGTTGATCATATTATTTTTATCATCATATATAACATTTTTATAACCCTGATGTTGAAATTCTCTTTCACTGGAGTGTAAAGATGGGTAGATTATTGGTATGATCATGACTAGGGTTCTCTTTGGCCTGTAGTGCAAAGTTGAATTGTGATTGGTATGATCATGACCATTGAATTTATAATTGAATATCTTAAGCTTAAGTGCAAAGGTGAATTGATCAACATGGTTATAATTATTGTTTATATAAATTCTGAAATGATTATATATTTCTTTGAGATATGAATATATTTGGCCTGTAGTGCAAATATGAATTGTTGATGAATATCTTTGGCATGTAGTGCAAAGATGGCCTGTTGATGAATATCTTTGGCCCGTAGTGCAAAGATGGATTTGTTAGTATGATTATAAACAGGAACTGTGATTTGGTATAACCATGATCTTTGATGTTTCAGGTAAAGACAGGTGATGAAAATATTCTTCGTCCTGGGTGCGAAGAAAAATTTATAGCCACAATTATGATTATGAGTTATTCATATGATTGTGGAAAGGAACTGTTGAGTGATGTTACATGGATAAAATATTGTTGGTGGATTTTTAACATGGAGAAGATAATAGACTTTATAGTCTATTTGACTCTTCTAATGGATTGCTCGTTCCGCTGCAACTATGGTTGAAATTTTTATCATTTACCATATGTTCTAAATCTCTGATTTATTGTTGATGAAGGCTATTGATAATTGAATTATCTTTAGTCATGATATTCTTTACTGAGCTAGTTGTGCTCACCCTTTTGCTTCACAATTCATTTCAGGTAATAAGAGTGTAGCTGGGTCGAGCGGGGGTAACAAGGGAATAGAACGGTGGTCATCATTTAGTAGTTATATTTGGTGAATCCAATAGGGTAAGGTGTACCCAACGTTGGAAGGGTGTTTTGTCACTATCATACAAGATGTCTAATGACATACAACCTCGTGTCATCATAAGACAGGGTTGTGCTCATCCACTTGCTGAGTATATCTATGGGCACTACCTATATAATCTTGGTGTTTGTTTGAAGTATAATTCTCAATTAGAGACAGTGGAGATAATGATAAGTCAAGAGAAGACTCACCATTGGGAAGAATATGATAGTAATCTTCTCGTTTTTCTTTGGGGTCTATTGGGTCAACCAAGGATAATTCTGTGGCCATATGATATCTATCATAACCTAGACGCGTGGCCTCCCATGTACGAAGGTTTCCTTGAGCACTTCCCAAAGATTCTAATTTCTAAAACAGTTTTTGACTATACCTTTATGTAAGGTGTTATTGTGAGGTGATGTCCACGGTTGGAACATGAGTCACATTTGGTATATATTTGTATCCAAACTCACAGCATATGTGTTGTTGTATTTTGCACGACAATTGTTGTAATAAAGTTGTAGTTATTTTCTGTACCATGTATTTGACGACTCAGAATGGGTTGGGTGGAATGGACCTATTTTGGGGTTGTCACACATCAAGTTTAACTGCAGCGGAACAAGCAATCCATTAAAAGAGTCAAGTAGAAAATAAACTCTACTATCTTTTATGATTTAAAAGATTTTCCAACACTGTGATCGCTGAGACTCAGCTTAATAAAATAATCCACATCATCGAATCACCCCTGCACTACGGCCAAGGATATTCGTATATTCATTAATGGTCATGATCATGCCAACAACTGTCCATCAATGCACTACGGCCAATGAGGACTTTTACCACATCATTTGTAACATTACGGTCATGATTATACCGAATAATCCCTGGTCATAATCATACCAAGTCCATCTATGCACTACAGGCCACAGATGACTTTCAACATTTTATAAACATGAGGATGATGACAATGATATAAGAATTCAATAAAACAAGTTCAAGAATTAATTTATCCAGGAATTAATAACGTCCAAATTGTCAACATGATACTGCTTTGTGGAGTAAAATTCAAGAATGATCAGGAGAATATTTTCATGAATAGAAACTAGATAAAGCGCAAATGTCAAGGATATTCCACAAATTTCATGGAGTATAGAAGTCAAAACTTAACCAACTGAGTATAATAAAGAATGGAATAACAAAAGAAATCACCATGCATGCGATAGACCGCACAGACAGGTTATTCCAACAGAATAATAAATAATAGAACCAGGTCCGGCGTAAACGTACAGACATAATATTCCGACAGAATAATAAATAATGGAACCAGGTCCGGCGTAAACGCACAGACAGGATATTCCGACAGAATAATAAATAATGGAACCAGGTCCGGCGTAAACGCACAGACAGGATATTCCGACAGAATAATAACAAGACGGAACCAGGTCCGGTGTAAAACACACAGACAGGATGTTCCAACAGAATAATAATAAAAACGGAACCAGGTCCGGTATAAAACACACAGACAGGATGTTCCAACAGAATAATAACAAAAACGGAACCAGGTCCGGTGTAAAACACACAGACAGGATGTTCCAACAGAATAATAATAAAAACGGAACCAGGTCCGGTGTAAAACACACAGACAGGATGTTCCAACAGAATAATAACAAAAACGGAACCAGGTCCGGTGTAAAACACACAGACAGGATGTTCCAACAGAATAATAGAAGAATGTCACCAAGTATAGGGTAGACCGCGTATACAGGTTATTCCAACAGAATAATAAAGAATGGAATAACAGAAATTCTGTTCTTGAATACAAAAGAATAATATCCCTTACCGTTTTAAAGACGAGCTGAAATAAGGAAGTAGTTAAGTAGCAGAATACTCTTCTTCTCTCTCTCTAGAGTTCAGTGAATTCGTAAGAAATAATGAAGGAATGAGCTGCTATTTATAGAAAAATAGAATGCATAGTAACTAATCCATGAACGGTCCAGATTGATTACTTTAATCTAACGGTCCATATTTAAAGAAAAATCTTTTAAATAAAATATAATATATTCTATTTATAGAATAACTTTAATAAAGTATTCTGTTTTATATAAAAAGATGTTTCTGTTTTATTACGTTAATAATACGAATAAAACAAAACGTCATTATCGCTAAATAATTCATATTATTAACTGACAATAATTGAATCAAACTGAGTGACTTCTCACATAAGCATTAATAATCAATACCGTGTGCTACTATGCAACCACACGTATTACTGTACTTTTATTACCGAGTAGTTCAACAGTAACAATGGTAAAATTTCCGCCGTTATTTTTAATAAAATATTTTTGTCGTTTTTTTCAATCCGACAATAATTCCGTTGTGGGGTCCACAAATGATTGTGTCGTTGTACGAATATTTCCTGTTAAAACGAATATTCCCCGACCAATCGAATATTATATAACAACTTGCGTACTTTGCAAAATTTATAAATATTACCCACAACTATAACATTATATCAAATTAACTCCATAATATTCAAAAATGATATTTATAGAAAATTCATCTTTATTTATAAAATTTGAGGTCTTACATCATGAACACTGACTGTCAGTGTTCTTGGCCCTCAAGAACATCTATTGCGACAGAAATCGTCGCTAAAGCCTTTAGCGACGGATTTAATTAATTTAATTTTCTAAATTCCGAAAAATGCTTTAAAAATAGAAAATAAATTCTAAAAATTACAAAAATAGTTTTAAAAATTATTTTAAATTCCGAAAATTAGTTTTTAATTATTTTGAATATATTTCATAAATATTTAATATTTTTGGAATATTAAAAGTATTTAATTTATTTAATTATAATATTAAATAAATTATTTAAAAATAATTTTAATACATAAAAAATTATTTAAAATTATATTACGGTATAAGAAAATAATTTAAGTTATTTTTGATAACTTTCAATATTTTGTGATAAAATTTTATTAATTAATTAATATTAATGGTAGTTAAGTTATTTAATAAATGTATTAAATAAATTATGAAAAATAGAATTAATGATATAAAAAGTATAGAAAAATGATTTAAAGGTTATTTAAGTTATAAAAAAATGACTTTTGATATTTTGTCATGAAAAATATTAATATTTTTTTTAATATTAAATTTATTTAATACTTATATTAAATAAATTAGTTTAAAAATGATTTTAATATTAGAAAAATTATTTTAAATGAAAATAAATAGTTTAAAAATATTTTAAGTTATAAATTATAATTTTCAATATTTAAAGTTAAATTTTATTAATTAATTATTATTAATGATATTAAAATTATTTAATAATTAGTTTAAATAAATTAGTTTAAAAATGATTTTAATATTAGGAAAATTATTTTAAATGAAAATAAAGTGTTTAAAGATATTTTAAGTTATAAAATATAACTTTTAATATTTAAAGGATAATTTCATTAATAAATGATATTAATTTAATATTAAATGATATTAGATTTATTTAATAATTATATTAAATAAATAGTTTTAAAATGGTTTTATTAATTTTAAAAATCATTTAAAAATGATATAAAGGAATTAAGAATATTTTAAGTTATAATTAATGATTTTTAATATTTTGATAAATAATACATTAATACTTTAATATTAATGATAATTATTTAAAAATAATTTTAATTCTTTTAAAAATCATTTAAGTGTAATATTAATACTTTAAAAGTATTTTAAGTTATTTTAACATTTTGGCAATAGTTTCATTAATAGTTTAATATTAATTAAATATTAATGATAATAGAATTGATTAGTATTTAAATCATTTAAATATGATTCCGAGGTTTGAAATTTATGATAAATCATAATAAATGTTTTAAAATTATTATAAGTCATTTAAAAATAATATGACTGATACGTACGGATATTGAGTTACAGGACAGTGTCTTAGACTCGGTAATTACCCGATAAAGCTATCGGTACACCAACATGTTTCAGAAATTGATCTGGACTTAGATAATTTATTGAGATATGTGGTTATTTGTGATTCAATGGTTATTAAACATATGTGCCAATGTGATTAGGGTATGTGCTGACTGCAATAAGCAGTGTTATGTGTTATAGTATGTTATTCTAAACGAACGAACAATCTTATTAATGATAGGTCGTGAGATAAGCGATAAATCTAAATTACAAACTGTAAGCAGCGCTTCAGGCAAGTATCTTACATTTGCATTTTCTTTATGCAATGGACATGAGTAAGAATGTTTCTAAATTATATTATTATTGTACAGATTATGAACCTTATATTATATAAGCTCATTGATTATCAACATGTTAGTATATGATAATACAGATATATAGATATTCTGTTTGTTAATTTCTAGAAATGGTTAAACAAGTGTCCCCACTTGGATAATCATTGTATTTCATCACATGTTGATATACCTTTGTCAATTACTCGTATACATATATGTTAAATTATAGATAATTGTTGAACAAGATAAAACCTTTGATTTAGAACCCAGACAAGTATGAACATCCCTACACGGGAAAACTTTTATGCGCCCAAGGCGGAACAGAGTGAACGATCCTATCGTTCGTGTAATGTAGTATTGATCAATACAGGGCCCATGGGAAGTACAACCTAACACCCGTAAGTTATGACAGTTTACAGATGAATTTCTGTTTAACCTTTTCGAAAATGAAAACAATGTTCATGGCATGTCACCTAAACCCTATTTATAGTCAATACGTAGTTTCAAAATTTTGAAAGAGAGTTGTTATATTATTATATTCGGTTCAGAATACTTCACAACTATTGACTTGTTGTAGAAGAATAGTACAAAGAAAATATTTTAATTCTTTCAGATTATATATATATATAATTGCTATTACTTGCTGGGCACTTAAATGCTCATCCTTGCTTAATTTAAATATTTTCAGCTAAGTGTGAACGATCAGAGAGCTCTGCTAAGCAAGGAAAAGGAAAAGGTTGCTGAATGAATGAATGAACGTTATCTTATGTAATAGTTTAATACTATTAAGACAAGTATGATATATATTATCTATCATGGTTTGTAATGAATGTTTAAAGGTTATGTACTTGGGATTAGACTCTGATAAATGTAAGTTAAGTTTGATATTTATATTATTGTTATTATTATTAGTATTATTCCGCTCATAGAAATGGTATCGTGATGAACCGAGTTCGGGTTTCAAGTACCAGAGTTCGGGGTCTTCACATAATTTCTCCGGAGTCAAATTTAAACGTTGAACACAAGTAGGAGAGATAAAATGAATGGGTAGTACCGGTATCTAGTAAGGTATAAACTTCACAAGAATTTATGATTAGCTTACCCGTGATCACCTCGTTTGGGTTCCTCGCATGTTGACCAGTCACAACAAACGCTCTTCTAGGAACCGTTGACTTTGACTTTTCTGGGACAGCCTTTTGAGTCACCGTCACCGCTGAACTTGGTTTCGCTACCGTACAATCTCGAGCGATATGTCCTTCCTTTCCATAATTATAGCATACCTTAAACTGTTGTGGTCAGTTTGGACTAATATGTCCTTCTTTCCCGTATTTATAGCACACGACCGGTGGTCGTTCTCCTCCTTTAGAACCAGTTGCTGCTGGTGCTGACGTCTTCACATTGTCATTGTTGAATCTCCTCTTTTTAAAATCTCCCCCCGACTCGTTTCTTCTATTCTCATGGCCATGATTACCACCAGAGTGGTTGCCGCTCTTGTCTGTCTTCTTCTTTCTCCGCTGGTTATCGTTGTTATGATGACTGCTATCACCGGTATGATCCTGGATGTGGTCCCTCGGTTGACCGTACTCGTTATCTCGCTCTAATAAGTGAGCCATGTTGACAACATCTGAATAGAGAAAAAATTTATGATAAATGAGATATTGACGTATGCCGGGTTTCAAACCTCTCAGAAACATCCTCGTTATACGTTCCTCATTCTCCACTAAATGAGGTACAAATCTGGACAACTCTGCAAACTTCGCCTCGTACTAGGACACCGTCATGTTTTTCTGCTCCAGTCTAATAAACTCTACCTCCTTTATATGACGAACACTTTCAGGAAAATATTTTTCATTGAACAGTTTCTAAAATGTCTCCCAAGACATGCTGAACGCGGCTGGATGGGTGCGCTTCACAGATTCCCACCAGTAATATGCCTCATTAAGAAACATAAAGGTGGCGAATGGAACCTTCTGTTCCTCCGTGCATTCCAAGACGTCGAATATCTTGGTAATTTACTTGACCCACGTCTCTGCCTTAATCGGATCCGGCTTTCCCCAGAATTCTAGTGGTCCCAACTCTTTAAGCTGCTTGGTTGTGACCAGCTGTGCGTTGCCATTGTTTCTTCCTATATTTTGAACAGGAATCTCCTTCGTCTAGTTTTGCATGAACCGCAAAAAGCTTCTAAACATCTCATCGTTCATCGTCTGCTCAGTGGTGTTCTTTACAGGAGGAACATTGCCAGCCTGTTGCACGTTCTCCTCATTGGTGAGCAAAGGTGTCTCCATGGTCTCATTTATTCCACTGTTAACATTCTCAGTTGTCATTCTCAAATACTGCCATAAAATAAGGGTTAATTAAAGAAATTAACAAATCACATAATACCCCTATATTATGACAGACCAACAAATAAGCTTAGGTAGGACACACTAGCGAAGGATTTACTCGTCTCTCCCCTCCTAGTTCTATTCCCCGATCTTCGCCAGAGATCATATCCTTAAGCTCTGATACCAACTGTGACGCCCCCAAAATAGGTATACAACACCCATTCTGAGTCGTCAAAATACATGGTACAGATACATCTACAACTTTATTAATACAACATAAAAACTATGTGTTTAAATACAAATATTGTCATCTAGACAATATCCAGACTCAAATAAGTCCTCATTACAATTATTGATACTTTATTTTACAAAAATAGTGAGGACTACTAAAATGACATTCTAAAACCTTCATTCCATACCCCGACTAATACTCGCTACATTCTCGCCTCCTAAGAAGAAAAATAGAACAAAAAAGAAAAGGGTGAGCTCAACTAGCCCAGTAAAGAATATTATGAATAAGATAATATAAAACAAATGATCGTTAGTCCTCAACAGGAAAAAATTTAATAGAATACAATAGACAACAAATTTTAAATCAATATTTGCAGCGAAAATAATAATTCATTAAAAAAGTAAAGTAGAGAATAAAATCTACAATCTTCTATATATGAATTTTAAAGTTCATCGCCATTATTTTATCCCTGTAACATCAATTAATATTTATCTGGAATCAAATATTCATCTTTGCACTACAGGCCAAAGATATTCATCAGTTGGTCATGTTCATCTCAGCACCTGTTCATCTTTGCACTACGGGCCAAAGATATTCATCATAAAATCATTAATCTTTGCACTACATGCCAAAGCATTTGTGTCATCATTTATGACTGAGAATGATGAAAAATATTTTAAAGAAAATGAATCCAGTGAAACAAAAGAATAATTATTAAGGATTCGTACTTTAAACAATCCAAGTTCAAAAATACTTCGTAAATAATCATAGTGGAGTAAAATTCAAGAATGAAGACCAAAACATGGATACAATCAAAGTTAGTATCCATAATAGATATCTTGGATAAAAACAAAGATTTAATTTTTTTCGGTGAATAGTGCCGTATTCGCCGTATACGTGAATAGTGCCGTATACGTGAATAGTAACTCCGACACAAAAAGTTTTAAATTTGATAAAAATTCAGATTAATATTTCGGCATAATGATATTGAAGAAAATAATATTATTTAAGAAGAAAATAATATCCCTTAACTAAAAAAGACAGTACTTCTAGCTGGAATACCGGATATAGTGCTAAAGGGAACTTGCACCGTATAACAACACTCAAAATATTAAAATACTCACAAGAATACACTCGATAATATAGAGAGAGAAATCTTTAGTTTTTGGTGTGATTTTTAATTCTAACCTAAGCACCCTATTTATAGGAAAATGCTTAAAACACCAAAGCAGAAAATTTAATAAAATATTATTATATATATTAAATTTTCTACGCCAACCTTTGAATCACCAATTTCAGCATGTTTGACAACAAGTGAGCCCACCAATAATAACAAAAACGTTTTTCTAAATATAAATATTTAAAACTTCTAAAAATTAATTATTTCGGAACTTCAATAATTTATAATAAATAGCCCTTTTATCAGAAAAATTTGAACCTTATGTCTTTTTTATAGGAAATTTCATTCTCTACAACTTTGTAAGTTTAAGTTTTTTTAAATTCCAAACAGAAATTGACCGAAATCCATAAACAGACGATTTAACAGGCTATAATCAAATTTCAGTCAAGAAATGGGCCCACGGACATGTTTAACATGTTTTAAACAACTTTTACAACAAAAATATTCTTTCTCCTCATATACTCATATATCCCACATTCATTGTAAAAATATCATCATTATTATATTATAATAATATAATAAAATGTTATTTTATCAGAAAAAAGATAAAATATCGATTTTCAACAATTGTCAGTTTAAAAATTTTCTTTATCTATATCCACATAAAATGAATATTTTTCTCATCATATAAATCAATAATTAATTATTCACAAATAATATTACAGAATCACAATACTGACAACCAGGCAGTTCCCAGGAAAGAGGGGGCTTTCCAATAAGAATTTCTCCTTACTAGCGCGTAATTAGATGACCAAACTTCTCCTTAGACAAAACTTTCTAGATATTGCCAATAATATTATCTAATAATATTATTCAGATAATATGAATTATTGCTTCGATAATAGAAAATACTGTGTAGTGACAATTATTGAAACAACAGTAATATAAAATATCAACGCAACAATTATTGAATCAATAAAATAAAATACTAAACAGTAATTACTGTAACAATTATTGAGTAGTGCCTTCTTACATAAGAATCAACAATTGGTGCAATACCGTGTGCTACTGTGTAATAACGCGTATTACTGTGTTTTAACCACCGGGTATTCCAACAGTATTAACGGTAACAACTACGCCGTTATTTATAAACAACTTATACTTGTCGTTTTCTTCATCCAATCGCTTTCCGTTATGGGGCCCACACAAGGCTGAGCCGTCGTACGAATATTCCCCGACAGTAAGAATATTTCACGACCAAACGAATATTCCCCGACAACAATGAATATTTTATAACCACTTGCTTATTTAAAATATTTGCGCATTTTACCCATAACTAACCACATTAATCAAATCAACCCTTACTATTTTAAAATAATAAATAGAGGAAATATAATTTTATTTATAATAAGTTGGGGTCTTACAGCTTTTGTATAATCAATTGCATTATGTGCTTGTTATCTTTGGAGGTAATTTTTGTTATCAGTGAGTGCGCATTCATATTTCGAAACTGTGGTCTGTAGATATGGTATTTTGGTTCTACCACAAACTTTTGTTTCATAACTTAAAAAGACTTTTTGCTGATAAAAAATAATAATAATTAATTATCAAGTTCCGAAGCAAGTGGTGGTATTAATAATTTCGGGCCGCTTGGTTTAAAAATTTTGACCCCCCTACAAAAACGGTCTGGTTCCGCCACTGACCGTCCATATAGTGTCGAAGGCACGTGACACAACAAGTATAATATACGGAGTAATTTATAAATAGATGCAAGTATATATTTTTGTCGGCTCAAGTTAACACCGCAAAATTTTAAATTTAATGATCTTATTGAATTATTTTTAAATAACTTAAAAACAATAAATACTCCCTCCGTTCCAAAACAAAAGTCTTGGTGGATTTTTCACGCATATTAAGAAGATGAATGAAATGACAAAATTGCCCATAATAATGTCGTTAAATATGGAGAGAAAATTAGAATAAGAAAAGTATGAGATATTTAATGTTACGGGTATAATAGAAAAATATGTGTAAAAGTTTGGTTATGAAAGGAAAATGGACATTTAACATAGGACTACCCAAAATAGTAATAATAACTTTTATCATGGGACGGAGGGAGTAATATTTTACATAATAACTATTGACATTTTAAAAAATATGTAACATGTTAATATATATATATATATATATATATATATATATATATATATATATATATATATATATATATATATATACGGTCCAGATCTTAAGCTCACCCTTATCCAACTCACTCGAGCTCACCCCCCTTTAGTGATGAACCCGACGATGGTTCGGTCATATATACAACAATCGTCGATACTTTTAGCGACAGACAACATATAGCATCGCTAAAAGTATAGACGACGGTTGTATGACCGAACCGTCGCCGGGTCTGTCGCTAAAGGGGGTGAGCTCGGGTGAGTTGGATAAGGGACAAGCTTAAGATCCATACTATATATATATATATATATATATATATATATATATATATATATATATATATATATATATATATATATATATATATATATATATATATATACTACCGGTCCGAATCTTAAACTCTTTCCTTATCTAACATACCTTGTTCACTCCCCCTTTAGCGACGGACCGGACGATGATTCGGTTCGTCGCTATATGTTGTTCGTCGCTAAAAGCTAAGACGATGATTCTATATATAGCGATGAACCGAATCATCGCCCGGTCCGTCGCTAAAGGGGGTGAGCAAGGTATGTTGTGACACCCCCAAAATAGGAATACAACACCCATTCTGAGTCGTCAAAATACATGGTACAGAAATAACTACAACTTTATTAATACAACATAAAAACTGTGAGTTTAAATACAAATATTATGATCTAGACAATATCCACACTCAAATAAGTCCTCATTACAATTATTGATATATTATTTAACAAAAATGGTGAGGACTACTAAAACAACTTTCTAGAACCTTCATTCCATATCTCGACTAGTACTCCCTACATTCTCGCCTCTTGAGAAGAAAAATGGAACAAAAAGAAAAAGGGTGAGCTCAACTAGCCCAGTAAAGAATATTATGACTAAGATAATATAGAACAAATTATTGTTAGTCTTCAACAGGGAAAAAATTTAATAGAATACAATTGACAACAAGTTTTAAATCAATATTCGCAGCGGAAATAATAATTCATTAGAAGAGTTAAGTAGAGGATGAAATCTACTATCATCTATGAATTTAAAAGTTCATCAATAATATTTAATCCCTGTAACATCAATCAATAAACATCTTGAATCAAATATTCATCTTTGCACTACAGGCCAAAGATATTCATCAGTTGGTCATGTTCATCTCAACACATGTTCATCTTTGCACTATGGGCCAAAGATATTCATCAGAAATCATTCATCTTTGCACTACAGGCCAAAGATATTCAGTAATATCATCATTTAGGACTGAGGATGATGAAAAATATTTTAAAGGAAACGAATCCAGTGAAACAAAATAACAAATACTCCCTCTGTCCCAAATTATCTGCTGTTTTAGCAAAAAAAATTTGTCCCACAATATCTGCTTTTTCAAGATTTCAATACATTTTTTTCCTTTATTTTTTAAGTTTGCCCCTTTACCTAATTATTGATAGTCATTACTCTCATCCTCTCTCCACACATATATATGCACTCATACTTTCTCTCTCTACATACTATTTATCTATTTAATACACTCATACTTTCTCTGTCTTCCTCTCTCCACACATATATATACACTCATACATTTTCTCTCTTTAGACTATTTGTCTATTTAATGCACTCATACTTTCTCTATCTTCCTCTTTCTACATACTATTTCATGCACTCTTTTTTAAACACATTTTTCATAATTCTACTAATAAGGGTATTTTAGTATTTTTATCACACATATTGGTATCTGTGTGGAACTCTAAAACAGCAGATAATTTGGGACGGAAGGAGTATTAAGGATTCGTATTTCGGTTTATCCATGTCCAAAAATACCTCATAAGAAATCATAGTGGAGTAAAATTCAAGAATGATCAAAACATGAATACAATCAAAGCTAGTATCCATAATATCATTTATATAAAAAAAATATCCCTTACCTCGAAAGACAGTACTTCTGACTGGAATACTGGATATAGAGCTGAAAGGAACTTGCGCCGTATAGCAACACTCAAAGTCTTAAAATACTCACAAGAATACGCTCGATAATATAGAGAGAGAAAGAGAGAGAAAATTTTAGTTTCTGGTGTGATTTTCAATTCTAACCTAAGCACCCTATTTATAGGAAAATGCTTAGAACACCAAAGCAGAAAATTTAATAAAATATTAATATATATTTATTAAATTCTTATGCACACACAATCTGATTCAAATCAGCCACCACACCTCACCTAAATAAAAAAAACATTTTTCTTATAAAAAATATTTATAACTTCAAAAATCAATTATTTCGGAACTTTGAAACTTCAATAATTCATAATAAATAG
The DNA here is from genome assembly GCA_016801055.1 of Panax notoginseng. Taxonomy (NCBI): domain Eukaryota; kingdom Viridiplantae; phylum Streptophyta; class Magnoliopsida; order Apiales; family Araliaceae; genus Panax; species Panax notoginseng. The sequence continues at coordinate 140,328,254 of CM029021.1, read as the reverse complement.
CTCTTTTGTCAAAAAAATTCAAACCACATGCCTTTTTCATAGAAAATTTCATTATCTACAACTTTGCAAAAGAAAGTTTTTCTAAATTCTAAACAAAAATTGACCGAAATTCACAAACGAGCGATTCTATAGGCTATAATCAAATTTCACTCAAGAAATGGATCCACAAACATGTTTAACATGTTTTAAATAACTTTTACAACAAAAATACTATTTCTTCTCATATACTCATATATCCCACATTCATTGTAAAAATATCATCATTATTATATTATAATAATATAATAAAATATTATTTTATCACAAAAGATAAAATATCAATTTTCAACAATGGTCACTTTAAAAATTTTCTCCATCTATATCCATATAAAATGAATATTTTCCTCATCATATAAATCAATAATTAATTATTCACAAATAATATTACCGAATCACAATACTGACAACCAGGCAGTTTTCAGGAAAGATGGGGCTTTTCAATAAGGATTTCTCCTTACTGGCGCGCAATTAGATGACCAAACCTCTCTTTAGACAGAACTTTCTAGACATTGCTAATAATGTTATCTAATAATATTATTCAGATAATATGAATTATTGCTTCGATAATGGAAAATACTGTGTAGTGACAATTATTGAAACAACAGTAATATAAAATGTGACGCCCCCAAAATTAGGTATACATCACCCATCTTGGGTCGTCAGATACATAGTATAGAATACAAATATAACTTACTAATACAACTGTCGTGTACAATACGACAAAACATAAACTGTGAGTTTGAATATAAATATTATCTTCTAGAGAGTATTCATACTCAAAAGGAATCCTCATTACATTTATTAACACACTATTATATAGAATAGTGAGGACTACTAACTAATACTATCATTCGGACCATCACTCCGTTCCCCGACTTGCCCCAGCTACGTTCTCATTTCCTGAAGAGAACAGTGAAAGAAAGGGTGAGCTCAACTAGCCCAGTAAGAAATATTATGACTAAGATAATGCAGAATAAATTATCATTAGCCTTCAACAATGTTAAACTGATAAAATATAATAGACATCAAGTTTAACTGCAGCGGAACAAGCAATCCATTAAAAGAGTCAAGTAGAAAATAAACTCTACTATCTTTTACGATTTAAAAGGTTTTTCAACATTGTGATCGCTGGGACTCAGCTTAATAAAATAATCCACATCATCGAATCACCCATGCACTACGGCCAAGGATATTCGTGTATTCATTAATGGTCATGATCATGCCAACAACTGTCCATCAATGCACCACGGGCCAATGAGGACTTTTACCACATCATTTGTAATATTACGATCATGATTATACCGAATAATCCCTGGTCATAATCATACCAAGTCCATCTATGCACTACAGGCCACAGATGACTTTTAACATTTTATAAACATGAGGATGATGACAATGATATAAGAATTCAATAAAACAAGTTCAAGAATTAATTTATCCAAGAATTAACAACGTTCAAATTGTCAACATGATACTGCTTTGTGGAGTAAAATTCAAGAATACTTAGAAGAATATTTTCATGAAAAGATACTGGATGAACCGCAATTATCAATGATATTCCACTAATTTCATGGAGTATAGAAGTCAAAATTTAACCAACTGAGTATAATAAAGAATGGAATAACAAAAGAAATCACCCGCCATACGATAGACCGCACAGACAGGTTATTCCAACAGAATAATAAATAATGGAACCAGGTCCGGCGTAAACGCACAGACAGGATATTCCGACAGAATAATAAATAATGGAACCAGGTCCGGTGTAAAACACACAGACAGGATGTTCCAACAGAATAATAACAAGACGGAACCAGGTCCGGTGTAAAACACACAGACAGGATGTTCCAACAGAATAATAATAAAAACAGAACCAAGTCCGGTGTAAAACACACAGACAGGATGTTCCAACAGAATAATAATAAAAACGGAACCAGGTCCGGTGTAAAACACACAGACAGGATGTTCCAACAGAATAATAGAAGAATGTCACCAAGTATAGGGTAGACCGCGTATACAGGTTATTCCAACAGAATAATAAGAAATGGAATAACAACAGTTCTCTTCATGAATAAGAAAGAATAACACCCCTTACCGTTTTAAAGAAGAGCTGAAATAAGGAAGTAGTTAAGTAGTAGAATACTCTTCTTCTCTCTCTCTATTGTTTCTCTATCTAGAGTTCAGTGAATTCGTAAGAAATAATGAAGGAATGAGCTGCTATTTATAGAAAAATAGAATGCATAGTAACTAATCCATGAACGGTCCAGATTGATTACTTTAATCTGACGGTCCATATTTAAAGAAAAATCTTTAAAATAAAATATAATATATTCTATTTATAGAATATCTTTAATAAAGTATTTTATTTTATATAAAAAGATGTTTCTGTTTTATTACGTTAATAATACAAATAAGAAAAACGTCATTACCGCTAAATAATTCATATTATTACCTGACAATAATTGAATCAAACTGAGTGACTTCTCACATAAGTATTAATAATCAATACCGTGTGCTACTATGCAACCACACGTATTACTGTACTTTTACTACCGAGTAGTTCAACAGTATCAATGGTAAAACTTCCGCCGTTATTTTTAATAAAATATTTTTGTCGTTTTCTCAATCCGACAATAATTCCGTTGTGGGGTCCACCAATGATTGTGCCGTTGTACGAATATTTCCTGTTAAAACGAATATTCCCCGACCAATCGAATATTATATAACAACTTGCGTACTTTGTAAAATTTATAAATATTACCCACAAATATAACATTATATCAAATTAACTCCATAATATTCAAAAATGATATTTATAGAAAATTCATCTTTATTTATAAAAGTTGGGGTCTTACAACCTCCCCTTCTTATGAAATTTTGCCATCGAAATTAGGGTACGTACCTGGTATGTCGAAGAGATAAGGATACCTTGATTTCATTTCAGATTCTAACTCCCAAGTCATTTCCTCAACATCGTGGTTTCTCCACAAAACTTTGACTTGAGGTATAACCTTGGAGCGTAGAATATGTTCCTTATTATCCAAGATTTGAACAGGAACTTCTTCATACGTCAAATCCTCCGCTATTTCGTCTGGTTCTAACTCAATAATGTGGTTCGGGTCTTCCACATATTTGCGTAACATGGATATGTGAAAAACGTTATGAACACGAGACATACTTGGCGGTAAAGCGAGTCTATAAGCCACAGTTTCTATTCGATCGAGGATTAAAAATGGACCGATAAATCGAGGATTGAGTTTTTCTCTCTTTCTAAATCTCGTAACTCCTTTCCATGGAGCAACACGTAAGAACACATGATCTCCTATATCAAATTCCATGTCCTTTCGATGAAGATCAGCATAACTCTTTTGTCGATCTTGTGAGGTTTTTATACTTTGTCGGATCTTTTGAATCTTTTCTGTAGTCATACGTACCAACTCCGGTCCCAACAACGTTGCTTCACCCACCTCATCCCAGCATACTGGAGAACGACATTTTCTTCCATACAATGCTTCGAATGGAGCCATGCCAATACTTGCTTGATAACTGTTGTTGTAGAAAAACTCCACCAATGATAAGAACTTATCCCAACTTCCCTTGAAGTCAAGGATATAGAGTCTTAATAAATCTTCCAGAGTTTGAATAGTCCTCTCTGATTGTCCGTCCGTCTGAGGATGATATGCCGAACTAAATCGTAAATCTGTGCCCACAGCTTTTTGTAAGCTAACCCAAAATCGTGAAGTGAATCTTAGGTCTCGATCAGAAACTATGGATACTGGCATACCATGCAGTCTTACAATCTCGTTTATGTACATACGAGCAAGACGTTCAAGTGTATAAGTTTCTCGTATCGGTAAGAAATGAGCAGACTTGGTCAATCTATCAACAATGACCCAAATCGCATCTATACCTTGAGAAACCTTAGGAAGACCGGTAACGAAATCAATGGTAATGTGCTCCCACTTCCATTCTGGAATTTTAAGTGGTTGCAATGGACCTTTTGGTACTTGATGCTCCGCTTTGACTCGTTGACAAGTTAAACACCTTGAGATAAACAGCGCTATCTCTCTCTTCATATTGCTCCACCAAAATGTATGACGAAGATCATGATATATTTTGGTACTTCCAGGATGGATTGCAAATGGTGTGTTGTGAGCCTCCATCATGATTTCATACTTTAAATCAGGGTCGTTAGGAACACAAAGTCTGGAGTTGACTCGAAGTATTACTTCTTCATCGATTCTTGCTTTCGGCATAGCACCTTCTTGCACTTTCTTCCTCATACGCATCAGCTCCAGGTCTGTAGCTTGAGCAGCTTTAACTTTATCGATTAAAGTTGGTTCTACTCGTATATTCACCATCATCACATAGGTCCTTGGAGTCTTTAACTCTATCTCCATCCTTTGCAAGTCACACAAAATGGGTCTTTATGTTGACAATATCGCACTCGTACTTGCATATGATCTTCTACTCAATGCGTCAGCTACCACGTTCGCTTTTCCAGGATGGTATTGAATGGTATGATCATAATCTTTCAACAGTTCAAGCCAACGTCGGTGTCGCATGTTGAGTTTCTTTTGAGTGAAGAAATATTTGAGGCTTTTATGATCCGTAAAGATCTCCACCTTCTCCCCATACAAGTAATGCCTCCAAATTTTAAGTGCAAAGACAACAGCTGCCAACTCTAGATCATGAGTAGGATAATTCCTCTCATACTCCTTGAGTTATCTTGATGAATAGGCTATGACTTTTCCATGTTGCATGAGAACACATCCCAACCCTTTGCTCGAAGCATCACTGTAGATGACAAATCCCTCCGAGCCAGATGGTATTGTTAGAACAGGTGCTGAAATGAGTCTCCTCTTGAGTTCTTGAAAACTCTTCTCACATTCTTCGCTCCAACCGAACTTTGTATCTTTCCGAGTCAGCTGAGTTAATGGAGTAGCGATTCGAGAAAATCCTTCCACGAATCTCCGATAATAACCAGCTAAACCAAGAAAGCTACGTACTTCGGTCACTGATTTAGGTTGCTCCCAGTTTTGAATAGCTTCAATCTTTGCCGGGTCAACCGATATTCCACGACTTGATACTACGTGCCCAAGGAATACTACCTTTTCCAGCCAGAACTCGCATTTCTTCAACTTGGCATAAAGCTTGTATTCACGAAGCTTTTGGAGTAGCAGCCTCAAGTGTTGCTCATGATCTTCACGGCTTTTGGAATAAATAAGGATGTCATCAATAAATGTGACGCCCCCAAAATAAGTATACAACACCCATTCTGAGTCGCCAAATACATGGTACAGAAAGCAAACTACAACTTCAATAATACAATTATCGTGCAAAATACGACAACACATATGTGAGTTTAAATACAAATATTGTCTTCTGGATAATATTCACACTCAAATAAATCCTCATTACAATTATTCAAACACTATTTTACAGAAATAGTGAGGACTGCTAAAACATCTTTCTAGAACCATCACTCCATACCCCGACTAGATCCTGCTATGTTCTCACCTCCTGAGAAGAAAAATGGAACAAAAAAGAAAAGGGTGAGCTCAACTAGCCCAGTAAAGAATATTATGACTAAGATAATATACAAAAAATTATCGTTAGTCTTCAACAGGGAAAATCTGATAGAATATAATCGACAACAAGTTTTAGATCAACAACTGCAGCGGAAACAGCAAACCATTAGAAGAGTCAAGTAGAGAAAGAATTCTACTATCTTATAAGATTTAAAAGTCCATCATCAATATTTTATCCCTGTAACATCAATTAATAATCATCTTTATCCAAATATTCATCTTTGCACTACAGGCCAAAGATATTCATTTGTATCACCTGTCAGTCATGTTCATCTCAACACCTGTTCATCTTTGCACTACAGGCCAAAGATATTCATCAAGTAATCATACATCTTTGCACTACAGGCCAAAGATATTCAGTAATATCATCATTTAGGACTGAGGATGATAAAAAATATCTTAAAGAGAACGAATCCATTGAGACAGAAGGACAAATATTAGGGATTAGTATAACAGTTTATCCAAGATCAATAATACCTCATAATAATCAATTGTGAATCAAAACATGGATACAATCAAAGATAGTAACCATAATAGACATCTTGGACAAAAAGGGAAAATTTTATTTTTCGGTGAATAGTGTCGTATTCGTGAATAGTACCGTATACGTGAATAGTGCCGTATACGTGAATAGTAACTCCGACACAAAAAGTTCCAAATTTGATAAAAACTCATATCAATATTTCAGCATAATGATATTGAAGAAAATAATATCATTAAGAAGAAAATAATATCCCTTACCTCAAAATATCAGTACTTCTGGTCGGAATACCGGTATAAGGCTGAAAGAAACTTGCTCTGATGAATAGAAACTCTCAAAGTATCTAAATACTCACAAAATACACTCAATAATCTAGAGAGAGAAAGAGAGAAAACTTGTTTCTGGTGTGATTTTCAATTCTAACTTAGCCCTCTATTTATAGGAAAATGTTAGCACGCCGAAGCAGACTTAACCTGCAACCTGATGGCTTTACCTGCTACTATTCCCACCCACCACATTTTAATAAAAATCTCAGCACATTTCTTCACCAACCAAAAGTGGGGCCCACCAATTCTAGAATTTTCCACCAAAATGATAAACTCCGAAAATTCAACAATTTCTGAACCAGTCATCTCGTAAAATTCATAATAAATCATACGTTCATTTTTAATAGTCCAAGATTTGTGGATATATACTCAACTTATATATGTATAACATATCCAAAAATTACCACGATCCAACGGTCGGATTAAAATTATAACCCCCGCAAAATATCTCAAAAACCCTGATTTTTAATACCTCCATTCCGACAAAAATACTGATAAAAACCTCAACATTAACTCCTTCATTTTTAACCACAAAAATATATCCCTCATTTATATCCACATAAAATAATTATTTTCTTATCATATGAATCAATAATTAATTATTCACAAATAATATTACAGAATCACATTTATGACAACCAGGCCGTTCCCAAAAAAGAGGGGGCTTTCCAATAAGGATTTCTCCTTACTGGCGCGCAATTAGATGACCAAACCTCTCCTTAGACAGAACTTTCTAGACATTGCCAATAATGTTATCTAATAATATTATTCAAATAATATGAATTATTGATCTGATAATGGAAAATACTGTGCAGCAACAATTATTGAAACAACAATAATATAAAATATCAACGCAGCAATTATTGAATCAATAAAATAAAATATTGAACAATAACTACTGTAACAATTATTGAGTAGTGCCTTCTTACGTAAGAATCAATAATTTTGTGCAATACCGTGTGTGCTAACTACTGTATTTTAACCACCGGGTATTCCAACAGTATTAACGGTAACAACTACGCCGTTATTTATAAACAACTTATACTTGTCGTTTTCTTCATCCAATCGCTTTCCGTTATGGGGCCCACACAAGGCTGCGCCGTCGTACGAATATTCCCCGACAGCAAGAATATTCCACGACCAAACGAATATTCCCGACAAAATGAATATTTTATAACCACTTGCTTATTTTGCAAAATTTGCACATTTCACCCATAACCAAAGTATTATATCAAATTAACCCCTTATTATTCACAATAATATTTAGAGAAAATTTGATTTTATTCATTAATAAGTTGGGGTCTTACAACCTCCCCTCCTTATGAAATTTCGTCCTCGAAATTGACGTACGTACCTGATGTTTCAAAAAGGTGAGGATACCTCGCTTTCATTTCTGATTCCAACTCCCAGGTCATTTCTTCAATAGCATGGTTTCTCCACAAAACCTTAACTTGTGGTATAACCTTCGTGCGTAGGACATGCTCTTTCCTATCCAAGATCTTAACAGGTACCTCCTCGTACGTTAAATCTTCAGCTATCTCGTCTGGTTCTAACTCAATAATGTGGTTCGGGTCTTTAACATATTTACGAAGCATAGATATGTGAAAAATATTATGAACACGAGACATGCTTGGAGGTAATGCGAGTCTATATGCCACATTTCCTATTCGCTCAAGAATCTCAAATGGACCAACAAATCTTGGATTGAGCTTTCCTCTCTTCCCAAATCTTGTAACTCCCTTCCATGGTGCAACACGTAACAATACATGATCCCCAATATTAAATTCCACGTCCTTCCGATGAAGATCCGCATAACTCTTTTGTCGATCCTGTGCCGTTTGTATACGTTGTCGAATCGTTTGGATCTTCTCTGTAGTAATGCGTACCAACTCTGGTCCCAACAATGTTGCTTCACCCACCTCGTCCCAGCATACTGGAGAACGACATTTTCTTCCATACAACGCCTCGAATGGAGCCACACCTATGCTCGCCTGATAACTGTTGTTGTAGGAGAATTCCACCAATGGTAGGTACTTATCCCAACTCCCTTTGAGATCTAGGACACAAAGTCTTAATAGATCTTCAAGAGTTTGAATAGTCCTCTCTGATTGTCCGTCCGTTTGAGGATGGTATGCCGAACTGAATCGTAAATCCGTGCCCATAGCTTTCTGCAAGCTAACCCAAAATCGTGAAGTGAATCTTGGGTCACGATCCGAAACTATGGATACTGGCATGCCATGCAATCTCACAATCTCGTTCACGTACATACTAGCAAGACGTTCAAGGGAATAAGTCTCACGTATCGGCAAGAAATGAGCGGACTTGGTTAATCTATCAACAATAACCCAAATCGCATCTATGCCTTGAGAAACCTTGGGAAGACCTGTAACAAAATCCATAGTAATGTGTTCCCACTTCCATTTCGGAATCTCAAGTGGTTGCAATGGACCCTTTGGTACTTGATGCTCCGCTTTTACACGTTGACAAGTTAAACATCTCGAGATAAACTCCGCGATCTCTCTTTTCATATTGCTCCACCAAAATGTATGTCGAAGATCGTGATACATTTTGGTACTCCCAGGATGGATTGCAAACGGTGTGTTGTGTGCCTCCATCATTATTCTATGCTTCAAGTCAAAATCGTTAGGAACACAAAGTCTGGAGTTGACTCGAAGTATTCCTTCTTCATCGATTCTTGCTTCTGGAATAGCACCTTCTTGCACTTTCTTCTTCATACGCATCAGCTCCATATCCGTAGCTTGAGCAGCTTTAACTTTATCGATTAAAGTCGGTTCTACTCGTATATTTGATATCATCATGTGGGTACTTGGAGCCTTCATCTCTATCTCCATCCTTTGCAAGTCATACAAAATGGGCCTTTGTGTTAACAACATTGCACTCGTACCCGCATATGATCTTCTACTCAATGCGTCAGCTACTACGTTTGCTTTTCCAGGATGATATTGGATGGTATGATCGTAATCTTTCAACAGCTCAAGCCAACGTCGTTGCCGCATGTTGAGTTCCTTTTGGGTGAAGAAATATTTGAGGCTTTTATGATCTGTATAGATCTCCACTTTCTCCCCATACAGGTAGTGTCTCCAGATCTTCAACGCAAAAACGACTGCTGCCAACTCCAAATCATGAGTAGGATAATTCCTCTCATATTCTTTGAGTTGTCGCGAGGCATAGGCTATGACTTTCCCATGTTGCATGAGAACACATCCTAACCCTTTGCCTGAAGCATCGCTGTAGATAACAAATCCATCCGAACCAGATGGTATTGTCAGAACAGGTGCCGAAATGAGTCTCCTCTTGAGTTCTTGGAAACTCTTCTCGCATTCCTCACTCCATACGAATTTTGTATCTTTTCGAGTCAGCTGAGTTAACGGAGTAGCGATTCGAGAAAATCCTTCCACAAATCTCCGATAATAACCAACTAAGCATAGAAAGCTACGTATTTTGATTACTGACTTAGGTTGCTCTCAACTGTGACTCATATCCCAATCTTGGATAGCACGTCACAATGGCACCTATTGTTTTACCACCACACAAATATAGAGTCCCTTACGGAGAGTCTGGCTTTGGTGCATTCTACAAAGAAAGTCACCAGATAGAGGCTCGGGTACCAACTTCTATAGTTGGGTTTTTAACTCCTAAAGTTTAATAGGAGCTATTCAATATGAGATTTTAGAAATGGGTTTTGTATCGGGTTGAAGATCAATACAAAAATTCAATATCACGCTCTGGGTTAGGCCAGGAAATTCTTCAGAAAATACGTCAGGAAATTCATTAACAACAGAAATATCATTCAAATCTGACGTATTTTTGTTCAAGTCCATGACATGGGCTAAGAAAGCTTGACATCCGTTTTTTAATAAACGAATGACTTTACGGCTTGATATGAAAGAGTTTGACTTCAATGATTTGGTTGCTTGAATTCAAATAACAGGTTGCTTAGGAATATGAAAACTAACAACCTTACGAAAGTAATCAATTTTGGCATGATGAGTAGTTAACCAATCAATTCCTAAAATCACATCAAAAGCAAGTATCTTTAAAGAGATAAGATCAACAGGTAATGTGATAGTGCCAACTTGGATCATGCAAGATTTATAAACTGTAGATGTAACGAAAGTTTCACCTAACGGAGTTTCAACAGATAAGTCAAAGTCCAATTTCTCCGGAGTCAAGTTTAAACGTTGAGCACAAGCAGGAGAGATAAAAGAATGGGTAGAACCGGTATCTAGTAAAGTATAAACTTCGCAAAATTCAAATTAGCTTACCCGTGATCACCTCGTTCGGGTTCCTCGCGTTTTGGCCAGTCACGACAAACGCTCTTCCAGGAACCGCTGATTTGACTTATCCGGGACAGCTTTTGGAGTCACCATCCCCGCTGAACTTGGTTTTTTTACAGAACACTCTCGAGCTATATGACCCTCCTTTCCACAGTTATAACATACCTTGGATTGTTGTGGGCAGTTTGGGCTGATATGTCCCTCTTTCCCACATTTGTAACATACGACCGGTGGTCGTTCTCCTCCCCTAGAAACAGTTGATGTTTGTGCTGACGTCTTCACGTTATCATTGTTGTACCTTCTCTTCTTGAAATCTCCTCCCGACTCGCTCCTTCTATTATCACGACCACGATTACCACCAGAGTGGTTACCGCTTTTGTCCGAATGTTTTCCTCCCTGCTGGTTTTCATTGCTTCGATGACTGCCGCCACCGGTATGACCCTGGTTGTGGTCCCTCGGTTGCACATACTCATTATCTCGCTCTAATAATTGAGCCCTGTTTACAACATCTGAATATAAAGAAAATTTATGAGAGATAAGATATTGCCGAATCTCGGGTTTTAGACCTCTCAGAAACATCCTTGTCATTCGTTCCTCATTTTCGACCAAATGAGGTGCAAACCTGGATAACTCTGCAAACTTCGCCTCGTACTGGGACACCGTCATGTTGTTTTGTTCCAGTCTGATAAACTCCACCTCCTTCATATGACGAATACTTTCAGGAAAGTACTTGTCATTGAACAGTTTTTGAAATGTTTCCCAGGACATGTTGAGTGCGTCAGGCTGGGTACGCTTCACAGACTCCCACCAGTAGTCTGCCTCACCGCGGAACATAAAGGTGGCGAATGGAACCTTCTGTTCCTCCGTGCATCCCAAGACATCGAATATCTTGGTAATTTGCTTGACCCACGTTTCCGCCATGATCGGATCCGGCTTTCCCTTAAATTCTGGTGGTCCCAATTCTTTGAACTGCTTAGCTGTGACAAACCGCGCGTTGTTATCATTTCCACCCGTATTCTGCACACGAGTCTCCCTCGTCTGATTTTGCATGAACTGCAAAAAGCTCCTAAACATTCCATCATTCATCGTTTGCTCGGTAACGTTGTTTACAGGAGGAATATTGCCTTCCTGTTGCACGTTCCCCTGGGTGGTGATCAAAGGTGTCTCCACGGTCTGATTTACTCCATTATTAACGTTCTCAGCTGCCATTCTTAAATACTGCCATAAAACAAGGGTTAATAGTCATGTCATATATTATCCCTATACTCTGACCGACCAAATAAACACCAAATAAACTTAGTCAGGTCATACTAGCGAAGGAATTCCCCGTCTCTCCCCTCCTAGTTCTTGTCTCACATCTCAGCCAGGGATCATATCCCTAAGCTCTGATACCAACTGTGACGCCCCCAAAATAGGTATACAACACCCATTCTGAGTCGCCAAATACATGGTACAGAAAGCAAACTACAACTTCAATAATACAATTGTCGTGCAAAATACGACAACACATACTGTGAGTTTAAATACAAATATTGTCTTCTAGACAATATCCACACTCAAATAAATCCTCATTACAATTATTCAAACACTATTTTACAGAAATAGTGAGGACTGCTAAAACATCTTTCTAGAACCATCACTCCATACCCCGACTAGATCCTGCTATGTTCTCACCTCCTGAGAAGAAAAATGGAACAAAAAAGAAAAGGGTGAGCTCAACTAGCCCAGTAAAGAATATTATGACTAAGATAATATACAACAAATTATCGTTAGTCTTCAACAGGGAAAAATCTGATAGAATATAATCGACAACAAGTTTTAGATCAACAACTGCAGCGGAAACAGCAAACCATTAGAAGAGTCAAGTAGAGAAAGAATTCTACTATCTTCTAAGATTTAAAAGTCCATCATCAATATTTTATCCCTGTAACATCAATTAATAATCATCTTTATCCAAATATTCATCTTTGCACTACAGGCCAAAGATATTCATTTGTATCACCTGTCAGTCATGTTCATCTCAACACCTGTTCATCTTTGCACTACAGGCCAAAGATATTCATCAAGTAATCATACATCTTTGCACTACAGGCCAAAGATATTCAGTAATATCATCATTTAGGACTGAGGATGATGAAAAATATCTTAAAGAGAACGAATCCAATGAGACAGAAGGACAAATATTAGGGATTCGTATAACAGTTTATCCAAGATCAATAATACTTCATAATAATCAATTGTGAAGCAGAATTCAAAAATAAAGATCAAAACATGGATACAATCAAAGATAGTAACCATAATAGACATCTTGGACAAAAAGAGAAAATTTTATTTTTCGGTGAATAGTGCCGTATTCGTGAATAGAACCGTATACGTGAATAGTGCCGTATACGTGAATAGTAACCCCGACACAAAAAGTTCCAAATTTGATAAAAACTCATATCAATATTTCAGCATAATGATATTGAAGAAAATAATATCATTAAGAAGAAAATAATATCCCTTACCTCAAAATATCAGTACTTCTGGTCGGAATACCGGTATAAGGCTGAAAGAAACTTGCTCTGATGAATAGAAACTCTCAAAGTATCTAAATACTCACAAAATACACTCAATAATCTAGAGAGAGAAAGAGAGAAAACTTGTTTCTGGTGTGATTTTCAATTCTAACTTAGCCCTCTATTTATAGGAAAATTTTAGCAGGCAGACTTAACCTGCAACCTGATGGCTTTACCTGCTACTATTCCCACCCACCACATTTGAAAAAAAATTCAGCACATTTCTTCACCAACCACAAGTGGGGCCCACCAATTCTAGAATTTTCCACCAAAATGATAAACTCCGAAAATTCAACAATTTCTGAACCAGTCATCTCGTAAAATTCATAATAAATCATACGTTCATTTTTAACGGTTCAAAATTTGTGGACATATACTCAACTTATATATGTATAACATATCCAAAAATTACCACGATCCAACGGTCGGATTAAAAATTATAACCCCCGCAAAATATCTCAAAAACCCTGATTTTTAATACCTCCATTCCGACAAAAATACTGATAAAAACCTCAACATTAACTCCTTCATTTTTAACCACAAAAATATATCCCTCATTTATATCCACATAAAATAAATATTTCCTTATCATATGAATCAATAATTAATTATTCACAAATAATATTACAGAATCACATTTATGACAACCAGGCCGTTCCCAGGAAAGAGGGGGCTTTCCAATAAGGATTTCTCCTTACTGGCGCGCAATTAGATGACCAAACCTCTCCTTAGACAGAACTTTCTAGACATTGCCAATAATGTTATCTAATAATATTATTCAAATAATATGAATTATTGATCTGATAATGGAAAATACTGTGCAGCAACAATTATTGAAACAACAATAATATAAAATATCAACGCAATAATTATTGAATCAATAAAATAAAATATTGAACAATAACTACTGTAACAATTATTGAGTAGTGCCTTCTTACGTAAGAATCAATAATTGGTGCAATACCGTGTGCTACTGTGCAATATTACTGTATTTTAACCACCGGGTATTCCAACAGTATTAACGGTAACAACTACGCCGTTATTTATAAACAACTTATACTTGTCGTTTTCTTCATCCAATCGCTTTCCGTTATGGGGCCCACACAAGGCTGCGCCGTCGTACGAATATTCCCCGACAGCAAGAATATTCCACGACCAAACGAATATTCCCCGACAAAATGAATATTTTATAACCACTTGCTTATTTTGTAAAATTTGCACATTTCACCCATAACCAAAGTATTATATCAAATTAATCCCTTATTATTCACAATAATATTTAGAGAAAATTTGATTTTATTCATTAATAAGTTGGGGTCTTACAATAAAGACGACCACAAAGTGATCCAAATATTCCTTGAATACCCGGTACATTATATCCATGAAGGCAGCAGGAGCATTAGTCAATCCAAAGGACATGACTAGGAATTCATAATGCCCGTACCGAGTTCTAAAAGCCGTCTTTGGAATATCCTCAGTTCTAACCTTCAGCTGATGATATCCAGAACGAAGATCGATCTTTGAAAAGAATTGTGCTCCTTGTAACTGGTCAAACAGGTCATCAATACGTGGCAATGGATACCTGTTTTTGATGGTGACATGATTCAACTCCCGATAATCAATACAAAGTCGCATACTTCCATCTTTCTTCTTCACGAATAGCACAGGAGCACCCCAAGGAGAAGTACTAGGACGAATAAAGCCAATGTCTAACATTTCCTGCAGTTGGATCTTTAACTCCTGAAGTTCAATAGGAGCCATTCGATATGGGGCTTTGGAAATGGGTTTTGTACCGGGTTCATGGTCGATATAAAATTTAATTTCACGCTCTGGGGGTAGGCCAGGAAATTCTTCAGGGAATACGTCAGGGAATTTATTAACAATAGAAATATTATTCAAAATTGACGTATTTTTGTTTAGATCCGTGACATGAGCTAAGAAAGCTTGACATCCATTTTTCAATAAACGAATAGCTTTATGGCTTGAGATGATAGTGATTGATTTTAATGGTTTGGTTGCTTGAATTCGCATAATAGGTCGATTAGGAATATGAAAGCTAACAACCTTACGAAAACAATCAATTTTTGCATGATGAGTAGTTAACCAATCAATCCCTAGAATCACGTCAAATGCAAGTATTTTTAATAAAATAATATTAACAGGTAATGTGTGGGTACCAACTTGAACCAAACAAGACTTATAAACCGTGGATGTAATGAAGGTTTCTCCCAATGGAGTTTCAACAGATAAATCAAAGTCTAATTTCTCCGGAGTGAAATTTAATCGATGAGCGCAAGTAAGAGAAATAAAAGAATGGGTAGAACTGGTATCAAATAAAGTATAGATTTCGTTAGAGTTTATGATAAGCTTACCCGTGATGACCTCATTCGGGTTCCTTGCTTTCTGGGAGGTCACAACAAACGCTCTCCCTTGCACTACCGGTTTTGACTTTTCTGGGACGGCCTTTGGTGTCTCCATCTTGGCTGAACTTATTTTTGGTAAACGACAAAATCGAGCTAAATGACCTTCTCTTCCATAATTATAACATGCTTTAGACGGCATCGCGCAGTTTGGACTGATGTGCCCCTCCCCTCCGCATTTGAAACATATGATAGGTGGTCGATCTCCTTCCTTAACAACGGGTGCTGGTGCTGACGTCTTTCTATCATTGTTGAATCTCCTCTTCTTGAAATGACCATTCTTATTATTTTGGCCCTGATTACCACCGAAGTGGTTACCATTTCTGGCATGTTGATTCCCTCCACACTTGTTGTCACCGCTTCGATGACTGCTCTCACTGGTATTATTATTTTGCTGACTGCTCTCTTTTGGTTGCGTTGACTCGTTATCGCGCTCCACTAACTGAGCCCTATTCACAACATCTGAATACAAACACAGTTTATGAGAAATAAGATGTTGACGTATCTCAGGTTTCAAACCTCGCAAAAACATTCGCGTCATTCGCTCTTCATTATCCACCAAGTGGGACGCAAACCGGGACAACTCAACAAATTTAGCCTCATACTGCGACACGGTCATATTATTCTGTTCTAATTTGATGAACTCTACCTCCTTCATGTGACGAACACTTTCAGGAAAGTATTTGTCATTGAACAGCTCTTGGAACTTCTCCCAAGATATCTTCAGTGCGGCAGGTTGAGTACGCTTAATCGATTCCCACCAGTAATCTGCCTCTCCTCGCAACATAAAGGCGGCAAAGGGAACCTTTTGCTCCTCGGAGCATCCCAAGACATCAAATATCTTGGTAATCTACTTTATCCATGTTTCCGCTATAAGTGGTTTTGGCTCTCCCTTAAACTCTGGTGGTCCCAGCTCCTTGAACTGTTTAGCGGTGACCGTCCGAGAGTTTTCAGTGTTTCCACCTATATTTTGGACAGGAGCCGCTCTCGCCTGCTGTTGCATGAACTGCATAAAGTTTCTGAACATTCCATCATTCATCATCTGGTCAGTGTTGTTGTTTGCATGAGGATTGTCACCTTCTTGCTGTACATTATCCTGATTATTGATATGTGGTGAATCAACAGTCGCCTGTGCTTCATTGCTATTCTCAACATTCTCAGATGCCATTTTCAGATACTGCCACAAAATAAGAGTTAATTGATATGTCATATATTATCCTTATATTATGACCGACCAATTAAATACCATACAAATAAACTTAGGTAGGTCATACTAGCGAAGGAATTCTCCATCTCTCCCCTCCTAGTTCTATTCTCACATCTTAGCCAGGGATCATATCCCTAAGCTCTGATACCAACTGTGACGCCCCCAAAATTAGGTATACATCACCCATCTTGGGTCGTCAGATACATAGTATAGAATACAAATATAACTTACTAATACAACTGTCGTGTACAATACGACAAAACATAAACTGTGAGTTTGAATACAAATATTATCTTCTAGAGAGTATTCATACTCAAAAGAAGTCCTCGTTACATTTATTAACACACTATTACATAGAATAGTGAGGACTACTAACTAATACTATCATTCGGACCATCACTCCGTTCCCCGACTTGCCCCAGCTACGTTCTCATTTCCTGAGGAGAACAGTGAAAGAAAGGGTGAGCTCAATTAGCCCGGTAAGAAATATTATGACTAAGATAATGCAGAATAAATTATCATTAGCCTTCAACAATTTTAAACTGATAAAATATAATAGACATCAAGTTTAACTGTAGCGGAACAAGCAATCCATTAAAAGAGTCAAGTAGAAAATAAATTCTACTATCTTTTATGATTTATAAGGTTTTTCAACATTGTGATCGCTGGGACTCAGCTTAATAAAATAATCCACATCATCGAATCTCCCCTGCACTACGGCCAAGGATATTCGTGTATTCATTAATGGTCATGATCATGCCAACAACTGTCCATCAATGCACCACGGGCCAATGAGGACTTTTACCACATCATTTGTAATATTACGGTCATGATTATACCGAATAATCCCTGGTCATAATCATACCAAGTCCATCTATGCACTACAGGCCACAGATGACTTTCAACATTTTATGAACATGAGGATGATGACAATGATATAAGAATTCAATAAAACAAGTTCAAGAATTAATTTATCCAATAATTAACAACATCCAAATTGTCAACATGATACTGCTTTGTGGAGTAAAATTCAAGAATACTTAGAAGAATATTTTCATGAAAAGATACTGGATGAACCGTAATTATCAAGGATATTCCACTAATTTCATGGAGTATAGAAGTCAAAACTTAACCAACTGAGTATAATAAAGATGGAATAACAAAAGAAATCACCCGCCATGCGATAGACCGCACAGACAGGTTATTCCAACAGAATAATAAATAATGGAACCAGGTCCGGCGTAAACGTACAGACAGGATATTCCGACAGAATAATAAATAATTGAACCAGATCCGGTGTAAAACACACAGACAGGATGTTCCAACAGAATAATAACAAGACGGAACCAGGTCCAGTGTAAAACACACAGACAGGATGTTCCAACAGAATAATAATAAAAACAGAACCAGGTCCGGTGTAAAACACACAGGCAGGATGTTCCAACAGAATAATAATAAAAACGGAACTAGGTCCGATGTAAAACACACAGATAGGATGTTCCAACAGAATAATAAAAAAATGTCACCAAGTATAGTGTAGACCGCGTATACAGGTTATTCCAACAGAATAATAAGAAATGGAATAACAACAGTTCTCTTCATGAATAAGAAAGAATAACACCCCTTACCGTTTTAAAGAAGAGCTGAAATAAGGAAGTAGTTAAGTAGCAGAATACTTTTCTTCTCTCTCTCTCTATAGTTTCTCTCTCTAGAGTTCAGTGAATTCGTAAGAAATAATGAAGGAATGAGCTGCTATTTATAGAAAAATAGAATGCATAGTAACTAATCCATGAACGGTCCAGATTTATTACTTTAATCTGACGGTCCATATTTAAAGAAAAATCTTTTAAATAAAATATAATATATTCTATTTATAGAATAACTTTAATAAAGTATTCTGTTTTATATAAAAAGATGTTTCTGTTTTATTACGTTAATAATACGAATAAAACAAAACGTCATTATCGCTAAATAATTCATATTATTAACTGACAATAATTGAATCAAACTGAGTGACTTCTCACATAAGCATTAATAATCAATACCGTGTGCTACTATGCAACCACACGTATTACTGTACTTTTACTACCGAGTAGTTCAACAGTATCAATGGTAAAACTTCCGCCGTTATATTTAATAAAATATTTTTTTCGTTTTCTCAATCCGACAATAATTCCGTTGTGGGGTCCACCAATGATTGTGCCGTTGTACGAATATTCCCTGTTAAAACGAATATTCCCCGACCAATCGAATATTATATAACAACTTGCGTACTTTGCAAAATTTATAAATATTACCCACAACTATAACATTATATCAAATTAACTCCATAATATTCAAAAATGATATTTATAGAAAATTCATCTTTATTTATAAAAGTTGGGGTCTTACATAAAATATCAACGCAACAATTATTGAATTAATAAAATACTGAACAGTAATTACTGTAACAATTATTGAGTAGTCCTTTCTTACGTAAGAATCCATAATTGGTGCAATACCGTGTGCTACTGTGTAACAACGCGTATTACTGTGTTTTAACCACCGGGTATTCCAACAGTATTAACGGTAACAACTACGCCGTTATTTATAAACAACTTATACTTGTCGTTTTCTTCATCCAATCGCTTTTCGTTATGGGGGCCCACAAAAGACTGCGCCGTCGTACGAATATTCCCCGACAGGAAGAATATTTCACGATCAAACGAATATTCTCCGACAACAATGAATATTTTATAACCACTTGCTTATTTAAAATATTTGTGCATTTTACCCATAACTAACCTCATTAATCAATTCAACCCTTACTATTTCAAAATAATAAATAGAGGAAATTAAATTTCATTTATTAATAATTTAGGGTCTTACAACCTCCCCTCCTTATGAAATTTTGTCCTCGAAATTGACGTACGTACCTGGTGTTTTGAAAAGATGAGGATACCTCGCTTTCATTTCCGTTTCTAACTCCCAGGTCATTTCCTCAATAGCATGGTTCCTCCATAAAACTTTAACTTGTGGTATGACCTTTGTGCGTAGGACATACTCTTTCCTATCCAAGATCTTGACAGGTACCTCTTCGTACGTTAAGTCTTCAGCTATCTAGTCCGGTTCTAACTCAATGACGTGGTTTGGGTCTTTCACATATTTACGAAGCACAAATATATGAAAAATATTATTAACATGAGACATACTCGGAGGTAACGCGAGTCTATAGGCCACATTTTCTACTCGGTTAAGAATCTAAAATGGACCAATAAATCTTGAATTGAGCTTTTCTCTCTTCCCGAATCTTGTAACTTCCTTCCATGGAGCAACACATAACAATACATGATCCCCAATATCAAATTCCACGTCCTTTCGATGAAGATCCGCATAACTCTTTTGTCGATCTTGTGCCGTTTGTATACGTTGTCGAATCATTTGGATATTTTATGTAGTCATACTGTAAGACCCCAACTTATTAATGAATAAAATCAAATTTTCTCTAAATATTATTCTGAATAATAAGGGGTAAATTTGATATAATACTTTGGTTATGGGTGAAATGTGCAAATTTTGCAAAATAAGCAAGTGGTTATAAAATATTTATTTTTGGTCGGTGAATATTCGGTTGGTCGTGGAATATTCTTGCTGTCGGGGAATATTCGTACGACGACGCAGCCTTGTGTGGGCCCCATAACGGAAAGCGATTGGATGAAGAAAACGACAAGTATAAGTTGTTTATAAATAACGGCGTAGTTGTTACCGTTAATACTGTTGGAATACCCGGTGGTTAAAATACAGTAGCACACGGTATTGCACCAATTATTGATTCTTACGTAAGAAGGCACTACTCAATAATTGTTACAGTAGTTATTGTTCAATATTTTATTTTATTGATTCAATAATTGCTGCGTTGATATTTTATATTATTGTTGTTTCAATAATTGTTGCTGCACAGTATTTTCATTTATCAGATCAATAATTCATATTATTTGAATAATATTATTAGATAACATTATTGGCAATGTCTAGAAAGTTCTGTCTAAGGAGAGGTTTGGTCATCTAATTGCGCGCCAGTAAGGAGAAATCCTTATTGGAAAGCCCCCTCTTTCCTGGGAACGGCCTGGTTGTCATAAATGTGATTCTGTAATATTATTTGTGAATAATTAATTATTGATTCATATGATAAGGAAATATTTATTTTATGTGGATATAAATGAGGGATATATTTTTGTGGTTAAAAATGAAGGAGTTAATGTTGAGGTTTTTATCAGTATTTTTGTCGGAATGGAGGTATTAAAAATCAGGGTTTTTGAGATATTTTGCGGGGGTTATAATTTTTAATCCGACCGTTGGATCGTGGTAATTTTTGGATATGTTATACATATATAAGTTGAGTATATGTCCACAAATTTTGAACCGTTAAAAATGAACGTATGATTTATTATGAATTTTACAAGATGACTGGTTCAGAAATTGTTGAATTTTCGGAGTTTATCATTTTGATGGAAAATTCTAGAATTGGTGGGCCCCACTTGTGGTTGGTGAAGAAATGTGCTGAATTATATTTCAAATGTGGTAGGTGGGAATAGTAGCAGGTAAAGCCATCAGGTTGCAGGTCAAACCTACCAAAATTTTCCTATAAATAGAGGGCTAAGTTAGAATTGAAAATCACACCAGAAACAAGTTTTCTCTCTTTCTCTCTCTAGATTATTGAGTGTATTTTGTGAGTATTTAGATACTTTGAGAGTTTCTATTCATCAGAGCAAGTTTCTTTCAGCCTTATACCGGTATTCCGACCAGAAGTACTGATATTTTGAGGTAAGGGATATTATTTTCTTCTTAATGATATTATTTTCTTCAATATCATTATGCTGAAATATTGATATGAGTTTTTATCAAATTTGGAACTTTTTGTGTCGGGGGTTACTATTCACGTATACGGCACTATTCACGTATACGGCACTATTCACGAATACGGCACTATTCACCGAAAAATAAAATTTTTCCTTTTTGTCCAAGATGTCTATTATGGTTACTATCTTTGATTGTATCCATGTTTTGATCTTTATTTTTGAATTCTGCTTCACAATTGATTATTATGAAGTATTATTGATCTTGGATAAACTGTTATACGAATCCCTACTATTTGTCCTTCTGTCTCATTGGATTCGTTCTCTTTAAGATATTTTTCATCATCCTCAGTCCTAAATGATGATATTACTGAATATCTTTGGCCTGTAGTGCAAAGATGTATAATTACTTGATGAATATCTTTGGCCTGTAGTGCAAAGATGAACAGGTGTTGAGATGAACATGACCGACTGATGATACAAATGAATATCTTTGGCCTGTAGTGCAAAGATGAATATTTGGTTAAAGATGATTATTAATTGATGTTACAGGGATAAAATATTGATGATGGACTTTTAAATCTTAGAAGATAGTAGAATTCTTTCTCTACTTGACTCTTCTAATGGTTTGCTGTTTCCGCTGCAGTTGTTGATCTAAAACTTGTTGTCGATTATATTTTATCAGATTTTTCCCTGTTGAAGACTAACGATAATTTGTTGTATATTATCTTAGTCATAATATTCTTTACTGGGCTAGTTGAGCTCACCCTTTTCCTTTTTGTTCCATTTTTCTTCTCAGGAGGTGAGAACATAGCAGGATCTAGTCGGGGTATGGAGTGATGGTTCTAGAAAGATGTATTAGCAGTCCTCACTATTTCTGTAAAATAGTGTTTGAATAATTGTAATGAGGATTTATTTGAGTGTGGATATTGTCTAGAAGACAATATTTGTATTTAAACTCACAGTATGTGTTGTCGTATTTTGCACGACAATTGTATTATTGAAGTTGTAGTTTGCTTTCTGTACCATGTATTTGGCGACTCAGAATGGGTGTTGTATACCTATTCTGGGGGCGTCACAGTTGGTATCAGAGCTTAGGGATATGATCCCTGGCTGAGATGTGAGACAAGAACTAGGAGGGGAGAGACGGGGAATTCCTTCGCTAGTATGACCTGACTAAGTTTATTTGGTGTTTATTTGGTCGGTCAGAGTATAGGGATAATATATGACATGACTATTAACCCTTGTTTTATGGCAGTATTTAAGAATGGCAGCTGAGAACGTTAATAATGGAGTAAATCAGACCGTGGAGACACCTTTGATCACTACCCAGGGGAACGTGCAACAGGAAGGCAATATTCCTCCTGTAAACAACGTTACCGAGCAAACGATGAATGATGGAATGTTTAGGAGCTTTTTGCAGTTCATGCAAAATCAGACGAGGGAGACTCGTGTGCAGAATACGGGTGGAAATGATAACAACGCGCGGTTTGTCACAGCTAAGCAGTTCAAAGAATTGGGACCACCAGAATTTAAGGGAAAGCCGGATCCGATCATGGCGGAAACGTGGGTCAAGCAAATTACCAAGATATTTGATGTCTTGGGATGCACGGAGGAACAGAAGGTTCCATTCGCCACATTTATGTTCCGCGGTGAGGCAGACTACTGGTGGGAGTCTGTGAAGCGTACCCAGCCTGACGCACTCAACATGTCCTGGGAAACATTTCAAAAACTGTTCAATGACAAGTACTTTCCTGAAAGTATTCGTCATATGAAGGAGGTTGAGTTTATTAGACTGGAACAAAACAACATGACGGTGTCCCAGTACGAGGCGAAGTTTGCAGAGTTATCCAGGTTTGCACCTCATTTGGTCGAAAATGAGGAACGAATGACAAGGATGTTTCTGAGAGGTTTAAAACCTGAGATTCGTCAATATCTTATCTCTCATAAATTTTCTTTATATTCAGATGTTGTAAACAGGGCCCAATTATTAGAGCGAGATAATGAGTATACTCAACCGAGGGACCACAACCAGGGTCATACCGGTGACAGCAATCATCAGAGCGATGATAACCAACGAGGAGGGAAAAATACGAACAAAGGCGGTAACCACTCGGGTGGTCATCGTGGCCATGATAATAGGAGAGGTGAGTCAAGTGGAAATTTCAGAAAGAGGAGATTCAACAATGACGGGAAGACATCAGCACCAGCACCAACAACAAATTTTAGGGGAGGAGAACGACCGCCAGTTAGATGTTACAAATGCGGGAAAGAGGGACATATCAGCCCAAACTGCCCACAACAATCCAAGGTATGTTATAACTGTGGGAAGGAAGGCCACATCGCTCGAGATTGTTCTGTAGCAAAACCAAGTTCAGCGGGAGTGGTGACTCCAAGGGCTGTCCCGGATAAGTCGAAATCAGCGGTTCCTGGAAGAGCGTTTGTCGTAACTGGCCAAAACGCGAGAAACCCGAACGAGGTGATCACGGGTAAGCTAATCTTGAATTCTTGCGAAGTTTATACTTTACTAGATACCGGTTCTACCCATTCTTTTATCTCTCCTGCTTGTGCTCAACGTTTAAACTTGACTCCGGAGAAATTGGACTTTAACTTATCTGTTGAAACTCCGTTGGGTGAAACCTTCGTTACATCTACAGTTTATAAATCTTGCATGATCCAAGTTGGCACTATCACATTACCTGTTGATCTTATCTCTTTAAAGATACTTGCTTTTGATGTGATTTTAGGAATTGATTGGTTAACCACTCATCATGCTAAAATTGATTGTTTTCGTAAGGTTGTTAGTTTTCATATTCCTAACCAACCTGTCATACGAATTCAAACTACTAAACCACTAAAATCAGTCACTGTCATATCAAGCCACAAAGCTATTCGTTTATTGAAAAACGGATGTCAAGCTTTCTTAGCCCATGTTATGGATTTGAACAAAGACAAGTCAGATTTGAATAATATTTCTATTGTTAGAGAATTTTCCGATGTATTTCCTGAAGAACTTCCCGGTCTACCCCCGGAACGAGAAATTGAATTCTTTATTGACCTTGAACCCGGTACAAAGCCCATTTCTAAAACCCCATATCGAATGGCTCCTATTGAACTTCAGGAGTTAAAAGTCCAACTACAGGAGTTGTTGGACATCGGTTTTATTCGTCCTAGTACGTCTCCTTGGGGTGCTCCTGTTTTATTCGTAAAGAAGAAAGACGGGAGTATGCGACTTTGTATTGACTATCGAGAATTGAACCATGTCACCATCAAGAATAGGTATCCGCTACCTCGCATTGATGACCTGTTTGACCAGTTGCAAGGAGCACAATTCTTTTCAAAGATCGATCTTCGTTCTGGATATCATCAGCTGAAGATTAAAACTGAGGATATTCCAAAGACTGCCTTCAGAACTCGGTACGGGCATTATGAATTCTTAGTAATGTCTTTTGGATTGACTAATGCTCCTGCTGCCTTCATGGATATGATGAACCGTGTATTCAAAGAATATTTGGATCAGTTCGTTGTTGTCTTTATTGATGACATCCTCATCTATTCCAAAAGCCGTGAAGATCATGAGCGCCATTTGAAGCTGGTACTGCAAAGGCTTCGTGAAAACAAGCTATATGCCAAACTGAAGAAATGCGAGTTCTGGCTTGAGGAAGTAGCATTCCTTGGGCACGTGGTGTCAAAACATGGAGTATCTGTCGACCCGGCGAAGATTGAAGCCATACAAAGTTGGGAGCAACCGAAGTCGGTAACCGAAGTACGTAGCTTTCTGGGCTTAGCTGGTTATTATCGGAGATTTGTGGAAGGATTTTCTCGAATCGCTACTCCGTTAACTCAGCTGACTCGGAAAGATACAAAATTCGTATGGAGTGAGGAATGCGAGAAGAGTTTCCAAGAACTCAAGAGGAGACTCATTTCGGCACCTGTTTTGACAATACCATCTGGTTCGGATGGATTTGTTATCTACAGCGATGCTTCAGGCAAAGGGTTAGGATGTGTTCTCATGCAACATGGGAAAGTCATAGCCTATGCCTCACGACAACTCAAAGAATATGAGAGGAATTATCCTACTCATGATTTGGAGTTGGCAGCAGTCGTTTTTGCGTTGAAGATCTGGAGACACTACCTGTATGGGGAGAAAGTGGAGATCTATACAGATCATAAAAGCCTCAAATATTTCTTCACCCAAAAGGAACTCAACATGCGGCAACGACGTTGGCTTGAGCTGTTGAAAGATTACGATCATACCATCCAATACCATCCTGGAAAAGCAAACGTAGTAGCTGACGCATTGAGTAGAAGATCATATGCGGGTACGAGTGCAATGTTTTTAACACAAAGGCCCATTTTGTATGACTTGCAAAGGATGGAGATAGAGATGAAGGCTCCAAGTACCCACATGATGATATCAAATATACGAGTAGAACCGACTTTAATCGATAAAGTTAAAGCTGCTCAAGCTACGGATATAGAGCTGATGCGTATGAAGAAGAAAGTGCAAGAAGGTGCTATTCCAGAAGCAAGAATCGATGAAGAAGGAATACTTCGAGTCAACTCCAGACTTTGTGTTCCTAACGATTTTGACTTGAAGCATAGAATAATGATGGAGGCACACAACACACCGTTTGCAATCCATCCTGGGAGTACCAAAATGTATCACGATCTTCGACATACATTTTGGTGGAGCAATATGAAAAGAGAGATCGCGGAGTTTATCTCGAGGTGTTTAACTTGTCAACGTGTAAAGGCGGAGCATCAAGTGCCAAAGGGTCCATTGCAACCACTTGAGATCCCGAAATGGAAGTGGGAACACATTACTATGGATTTTGTTACAGGTCTTCCCAAGGTTTCTCAAGGCATAGATGCGATTTGGGTTATTGTTGATAGATTAACCAAGTCCGCTCATTTCTTGCCGATACGTGAGACTTATTCCCTTGAACGTCTTGCTAGTATGTACGTGAACGAGATTGTGAGATTGCATGGCATGCCAGTATCCATAGTTTCGGATCGTGACCCAAGATTCACTTCACGATTTTGGGTTAGCTTGCAGAAAGCTATGGGCACGGATTTACGATTCAGTTCAGCATACCATCCTCAAACGGACGGACAATCAGAGAGGACTATTCAAACTCTTGAAGATCTATTAAGACTTTGTGTCTTAGATCTCAAAGGGAGTTGGGATAAGTACCTACCATTGGTGGAATTCTCCTACAACAACAGTTATCAGGCGAGCATAGGTATGGCTCCATTTGAGGCGTTGTATGGAAGAAAATGTCGTTCTCCAGTATGCTGGGACGAGGTGGGTGAAGCAACATTGTTGGGACCAGAATTGGTACGCATTACTACAGAGAAGATCCAAACGATTCGACAACGTATACAAACGGCACAGGATCGACAAAAGAGTTATGCGGATCTTCATCGGAAGGACGTGGAATTTAATATTGGGGATCATGTATTGTTACGTGTTGCACCATGGAAGGGAGTTACAAGATTTGGGAAGAGAGGAAAGCTCAATCCAAGATTTGTTGGTCCATTTGAGATTCTTGAGCGAATAGGAAATGTGGCATATAGACTCGCATTACCTCCAAGCATGTCTCGTGTTCATAATGTTTTTCACATATCTATGCTTCGTAAATATGTTAAAGACCCGAACCACATTATTGAGTTAGAACCAGACGAGATAGCTGAAGATTTAACGTACGAGGAGGTACCTGTTAAGATCTTGGATAGGAAAGAGCATGTCCTACGCACGAAGGTTATACCACAAGTTAAGGTTTTGTGGAGAAACCATGCTATTGAAGAAATGACCTGGGAGTTGGAATCAGAAATGAAAGCGAGGTATCCTCACCTTTTTGAAACATCAGGTACGTACGTCAATTTCGAGGACGAAATTTCATAAGGAGGGGAGGTTGTAAGACCCCAACTTATTAATGAATAAAATCAAATTTTCTCTAAATATTATTGTGAATAATAAGGGGTTAATTTGATATAATACTTTGGTTATGGGTGAAATGTGCAAATTTTGCAAAATAAGCAAGTGGTTATAAAATATTTATTTTTGGTCGGTGAATATTCGGTTGGTCGTGGAATATTCTTGCTGTCGGGGAATATTCGTACGACGACGCAGCCTTGTGTGGGCCCCATAACGGAAAGCGATTGGATGAAGAAAACGACAAGTATAAGTTGTTTATAAATAACGGCGTAGTTGTTACCGTTAATACTGTTGGAATACCCGGTGGTTAAAATACAGTAGCACACGGTATTGCACCAATTATTGATTCTTACGTAAGAAGGCACTACTCAATAATTGTTACAGTAGTTATTGTTCAATATTTTATTTTATTGATTCAATAATTGCTGCGTTGATATTTTATATTATTGTTGTTTCAATAATTGTTGCTGCACAGTATTTTCATTTATCAGATCAATAATTCATATTATTTGAATAATATTATTAGATAACATTATTGGCAATGTCTAGAAAGTTCTGTCTAAGGAGAGGTTTGGTCATCTAATTGCGCGCCAGTAAGGAGAAATCCTTATTGGAAAGCCCCCTCTTTCCTGGGAACGGCCTGGTTGTCATAAATGTGATTCTGTAATATTATTTGTGAATAATTAATTATTGATTCATATGATAAGGAAATATTTATTTTATGTGGATATAAATGAGGGATATATTTTTGTGGTTAAAAATGAAGGAGTTAATGTTGAGGTTTTTATCAGTATTTTTGTCGGAATGGAGGTATTAAAAATCAGGGTTTTTGAGATATTTTGCGGGGGTTATAATTTTTAATCCGACCGTTGGATCGTGGTAATTTTTGGATATGTTATACATATATAAGTTGAGTATATGTCCACAAATTTTGAACCGTTAAAAATGAACGTATGATTTATTATGAATTTTACGAGATGACTGGTTCAGAAATTGTTGAATTTTCGGAGTTTATCATTTTGATGGAAAATTCTAGAATTGGTGGGCCCCACTTGTGGTTGGTGAAGAAATGTGCTGAATTATATTTCAAATGTGGTGGGTGGGAATAGTAGCAGGTAAAGCCATCAGGTTGCAGGTCAAACCTACCAAAATTTTCCTATAAATAGAGGGCTAAGTTAGAATTGAAAATCACACCAGAAACAAGTTTTCTCTCTTTCTCTCTCTAGATTATTGAGTGTATTTTGTGAGTATTTAGATACTTTGAGAGTTTCTATTCATCAGAGCAAGTTTCTTTCAGCCTTATACCGGTATTCCGACCAGAAGTACTGATATTTTGAGGTAAGGGATATTATTTTCTTCTTAAATGATATTATTTTCTTCAATATCATTATGCTGAAATATTGATATGAGTTTTTATCAAATTTGGAACTTTTTGTGTCGGGGTTACTATTCACGTATACGGCACTATTCACGTATACGGCACTATTCACGAATACGGCACTATTCACCGAAAAATAAAATTTTTCCTTTTTGTCCAAGATGTCTATTATGGTTACTATCTTTGATTGTATCCATGTTTTGATCTTTATTTTTGAATTCTGCTTCACAATTGATTATTATGAAGTATTATTGATCTTGGATAAACTGTTATACGAATCCCTACTATTTGTCCTTCTGTCTCATTGGATTCGTTCTCTTTAAGATATTTTTCATCATCCTCAGTCCTAAATGATGATATTACTGAATATCTTTGGCCTGTAGTGCAAAGATGTATAATTACTTGATGAATATCTTTGGCCTGTAGTGCAAAGATGAACAGGTGTTGAGATGAACATGACCGACTGATGATACAAATGAATATCTTTGGCCTGTAGTGCAAAGATGAATATTTGGTTAAAGATGATTATTAATTGATGTTACAGGGATAAAATATTGATGATGGACTTTTAAATCTTAGAAGATAGTAGAATTCTTTCTCTACTTGACTCTTCTAATGGTTTGCTGTTTCCGCTGCAGTTGTTGATCTAAAACTTGTTGTCGATTATATTTTATCAGATTTTTCCCTGTTGAAGACTAACGATAATTTGTTGTATATTATCTTAGTCATAATATTCTTTACTGGGCTAGTTGAGCTCACCTTTTCCTTTTTGTTCCATTTTTCTTCTCAGGAGGTGAGAACATAGCAGGATCTAGTCGGGGTATGGAGTGATGGTTCTAGAAAGATGTATTAGCAGTCCTCACTATTTCTGTAAAATAGTGTTTGAATAATTGTAATGAGGATTTATTTGAGTGTGGATATTGTCTAGAAGACAATATTTGTATTTAAACTCACAGTATGTGTTGTCGTATTTTGCACGACAATTGTATTATTGAAGTTGTAGTTTGCTTTCTGTACCATATATTTGGCGACTCAGAATGGGTGTTGTATACCTATTCTGGGGGCGTCACACATACGTACCAACTCGGGTCCCAACAATGTTGCTTCACCCACCTCATCCCAACATATTGGAGAGCGACACTTTCGTCCATATAATGCTTCGAATGGAGCCACACCTATACTTGCCTGATAACTGTTGTTGTAAGAGAATTCCACCAATGGTAAATACTTATCCCAACTCCCTTTGAAGTTTAAGACACAGAGTCCTAATAGATCTTCAAGAATTTGAATAGTCCTCTCCGATTGTCCGTCCGTTTGAGGATGGTATGCCGAACTAAATCATAAATCCGTGCCCATAGCTTTTTGCAAGCTAACCCAAAATCTTGAAGTGAATCTTGAGTCACGATCCAAAACTATGGATACTGACATGACATGCAATCTCACAATCTCATTTACATACATATGAGTAAGACGTTCAAGGGAATAAGTCTCCCGTATCGGCAAGAAATGAGCAGACTTGGTTAATCTATCAACAATAACCCAAATAGCATTTATGCCTTGAGAAACCGTGGGAAGACCCGTAACGAAATCCATGGTAATATGTTCTCACTTCTATTTCGAAATCTCAACTGGTTGCAATGGACCCTTTGGCACTTGATGCTCCGCCTTTACACGTTGACAAGTTAAACACCTCGAGATAAACTTTGCAATCTCTCTCTTCATATTGTTCCACCAAAATGTATGTCGAATATCACAATACATTTTTGTACTTCTAGGATGAATTACAAATGGTGTATTATGTGCCTCCATCATGATCTTGTACTTCAAATCAGAATCGTTAGGAACACAAAGTCTGGAGTGGACTCAAAGTATTCCTTCTTCATCGATTCTTGCTTCTGGAATAACACCTTCTTGCACTTTCTTCTTCATACGCATCAGCTCCGGGTCTGTGGCTTGAGCAACTTTAACTTTTTTGATTAAAGTTGGTTCTATACGTATACTTGACATTATTGCATGGGTCCCCGGAGTCTTGAATTCTATCTTCATCTTTTGTAAATCACACCAAATGGCCCTTTGCGTTGACAACATCGCATTCGTTCCCGCGTATGATCTTCTACTCAATGCGTTGGCTACCACGTTCGCTTTTCTAGGATTTTATTGAATAGTATGGTCGTAGTCTTTCAACAACTCGAGCCAACGTCGTTGCCGCATGTTGAGTTCTTTTTGAGTGAAGAAATATTTGAGGCTTTTATGGTCTGAATATATCTCCACTTTCTCCCCATATAGATAGTGTCTCCAGATCTTTAGCGCGAAAACGACTGCTGCCAACTCTAGATCATGAGTAGGATAATTCTTCTCATATTCTTTAAGTTGTCGTGAGGCATAGGCTATGACTTTCCCACGTTGCATGAGAACACATCCTAGCCCTTTGCCTGAAGCATCGCTGTAGATAACAAATCCATCCGAACCAGATGGTATGGTCAAAACAGATGCCGAAATGAGTCTCCTCTTAAGCTCTTGGAAACTTTTCTCGCATTCCTCGCTCCATACGAATTTGATATCTTTCCAAGTCAGCTGAGTTAATAGAGTAGCGATTCGAGAAAATCCTTCCACGAATCTCCGATAATAACCAGCTAAACCCAGAAAGCTACGTACTTCGGTCACCGACTTCGGTTGTTTCCAACTTTGTATTGCTTTAATCTTCTTCGAGTCAACAGATACTCCATGTTTTGACACCACGTGCCCAAGGAATGCTACTTCCTCAAGCCAGAACTCACATTTTTTTAACTTGGCATATAACTTGTTTTCACGAAGCCTTTGGAGTACCAGCTTCAAATGGTGCTCATGATCTTCACGACTTTTGGAATATATGAGGATGTCATCAATAAAAACAACAACGAACTGATCCAAATATTCCTTGAATACTCGGTTCATCATATCCATGAAAGCCGCAGGAGCATTAGTCAATCCAAAAGACATGACTAAGAATTTATAATGTCCGTACCGAGTTCTAAAGGCAGTCTTTGGAATATCCTCAGTTCTAATCTTCAGCTAATGATATCCAGAATGAAGATCGATTTTTGAAAAGAATTGTGCCCCTTGTAACTGGTCAAACAAGTCATCAATACGAGGTAGCGGATACCTATTCTTGATAGTGACATGGTTTAATTCCCGGTAGTCGATACAAAGTCGCATACTCCCGTCTTTCTTCTTTACAAATAAAACAGGAGCACCCCAAGGAGATGTACTAGGACGAATGAAACCGATGTCCAACAACTCCTGTAATTGGACCTTTAACTCCTGAAGTTCAATAGGAGCCATTCGATATGGGGTTTTAGAAATGGGCTTTGTACCAGGTTTAAGATCAATAAAGAATTCAACTTCACGTTATGGGGGTAGACCGGGAAGTTCTTCAGGAAATACGTCAGGAAAGTCAATAACAACAGGAATATTATTCAAATATGACGTGTCTATATTCAAATCCATAACATGGGTTAAGAAAGCTTGACATCCGTTTTTTAATAAACGAATAGCTTTATGACTTGATATAACAGTGATTGATTTTAATGGCTTAGTTGCTTGAATTCGCACAACAGGTTGGTTAGGAATATGAAAACTAACAACCTTACGAAAACAATCAATTTTGGCATGATGAGTAGTTAACCAATCAATTCCTAAAATCACGGCAAATGCAAGTATCTTTAAAGAGATAAGGTCAACAGGTAAGGTGATGGTGCCAACTTGGATCAAACAAGATTTATAAACAGTAGATGTGATGAAAGTTTCTCCTAACGGAGTCTCCACAGATAAATCAAAGTCTAATTTCTCCGGAGTCAAGTTTAAACGTTGAGCACAAGTAGGAGAGATAAATGAATGGGTAGCACCGGTATCTAGTAAGGTATAAACTTCGCAAGATTTTATGATTAGCTTACCCGTGATCACCTCGTTTGGGTTCCTCGCATGTTGACCAATCACGACAAACGCTCTTCTAGGAACCGTTGACTTTGACTTTTCTGGGACAGCCTTTTGAGTCACCATCCCCGCTGGACTTGGTTTCGCTACAGTGCAATCTCGAGCGATATGTCCTTCTTTTTCACAGTTATAACATACCTTAAACTGTTGTGGGCAGTTTGGGCTGATATGTCCTTCTTTTCCGCACTTATAGCATATAACCGGTGGTCATTCTCCTCCCTTGGAACCAGTTGTTGCTGGTGCTGACGTCTTCATATTGTCATTGTTGAATCTCCTCTTTTTAAAATCTCCTCCCGACTCGCTTCTTCTATTCTCATGGCCACAATTACCACCAGAGTGGTTGCCGCTCTTGTCCGTATTTTTCTTTTTCCGCTGGTTATCGTTGTTCTGATGACTACTGTCACTGGTATGATCCTAGTTGTGGTCCCTCGGTTGACCGTACTCGTTATCTCGTTCTAATAATTGAGCCCTGTTGACAACATCTGAATAGAGAGAAAATTTATGTGAAATGAGATATTGACGTATGCCGGGTTTCAAACCTCTTAGAAACATCCGTGTCATACGTTCCTCATTCTCCACCAAATGAGGTGCAAACCTGGACAACTCTACAAACTTCGCCTCGTACTGGGACACTGTCATGTTATTCTGCTCCAGTCTAATAAACTCTACCTCCTTCATATGACGAATACTTTCAGGAAAGTACTTGTCATTGAACAGTTTCTGAAATGTTTTCCAAGACATGCTAAGAGCGGCTGGATGGGTACGCTTTACAGATTTCCACCAGTAATCTGCCTCATTACGGAACATAAAAGTGGCGAATGGAACTTTCTGTTCCTTCGTGCATCCCAAGACATCGAATATCTTGGTAATTTGTTTAACCCACGTCTCTGACTTAATCGGATCCGGCTTTCCCCAGAATTCTGGTGGTCCCAACTCTTTGAACTGCTTGGCTGTGACCAGCTGTGCGTTGCCATTGTTCCTACCTGTATTTTGAACAGGAGTCTCCCTCGTTTGGTTTTGCATGAACCGCAAAAAGCTTCTAAACATCTCATCGTTCATTGTCTGCTCAGTGTTGTTTACAGGAGAAACATTGACAGCCTGTTACATGTTCTCCTCGTTGGTAAGCAAAGGTGTCTCCACGGTCTCATTTACTCCACTGTTAACATTCTCAGTCGACATTCTCAAATACTGCCATAAAACAAGGGTTAATTTAACAAATTAACATATCACATAATATCTCTATATTATGACCGACCAACAAATAAGCTTAGGTAGGACACACTAGCGAAGGATTTACTCGTCTCTCCCCTCCTAGTTCTATTCTCCGATCTCCGCCATAGATTATATCCCTAAGCTCTGATACCAACTGTAACACCCCCAAAATAGGAATACAACACTCATTCTGAGTCGTCAAAATACATGGTACAGAAATAACTATAACTTTATTAATACAACATAAAAATTGTGAGTTTAAATACAAATATTGTCATCTAGACAATATCCATACTCAAATAAGTCCTCATTATAATATTGATATATTATTTTACAAAAATGGTGAGGACTACTAAAACAACTTTCTAGAACCTTCATTCTATACCCCGACTAGTACTCGCTACATTCTCGCCTCCTGAGAAGAAAAATGGAACAAAAAGGAAAAGGGTGAGCTCAACTAGCCCAGTAAAAAATATTATGACTAAGATAATATAGAACAAATTATTGTTAGTCTTCAACAAGGAAAAAATTTAATAAAATACAATTGACAACAAGTTTTAAATCAATATTCGCAGCGAAAATAATAATTCATTAGAAAAGTTAAGTAGAGGATGAAATCTACTATCATCTATGAATTTAAAAGTTCATCAATAATATTTTATCCCTGTAACATCAATCAATAAACATCTTGAATCAAATATTCATCTTTGTACTACTGGCCAAAGATATTCATCAGTTCATCATGTTCATCTCAACACATGTTCATCTTTGCACTACGGGCCAAAGATATTCATCAGAAATCATTCATCTTTGCACTACAGGCCAAAGATATTGAATAATATCATCATTTAGGACTGAGAATGATGAAAAATATTTTAAAGGAAACGAATCTAGTGAAATAAACTAACAAATATTAAGGATTCGTATTTCGGTTTATCCATGTCCAAAAATACCTCATAAGTAATTATAGTGGAGTAAAATTCAAGAATGGTCAAAACATGGATACAGTCAAAGCTAGTATCCATAATAGATATTTTGGACGAAAAATAAAAATTTAATTTTTCTGTGAATAGTGTCGTATTCGTGAATAGTGTCGTATACGTGAATAGTACCGTATACGTGAATAGTAATCCCGACACAAAAAAATTTAAATTTGATAAAAATTTAGATCAATATTTCGAAATAATGATATTGGAAGAAATAATATCATTTATATAAAAAAAATAATATCCCTTACCTCGAAAGACAGTACTTCTGACGGGAATACTGGATATAGAGCTGAGGAGAACTTGCACCGTATAGCAACACTCAAAGTCTTAAAATACTCACAAGAATACGCTCGATAATATAGAGAGAGAAAGAGAGAGAAAACTTTAGTTTCTGGTGTGATTTTTAATTCTAACCTAAGCACCCTATTTATAGGAAAATGCTTAGAACACCAAATCAGAAAATTTAATAAACTATTAATATATATTTATTAAATTCTTACGCACACACAATCTGATTCAAATCAGCCACCACACCCCACCTAAATAAAAAAAACGTTTTTCTTATAAAAATATATTTAAAACTTCAAAAATTAATTATTTCGGAACTTCAATAATTCATAATAAATAACCCTTTTGTCAGAAAAATTCAAATCGCATGTCTTTTTTATAAGAAATTTCATTATCTACAACTTTGCAGAAGAAAGTTTTTTCAAATTCCAAACAGAAATTGACCGAAATCTACAAACGGACGATTTTATAGGCTATAATCAAATTTTAGTCAAGAAATGGGCCCACAGACATGTTTAACATGTTTTAAATAACTTTTACAACAAAAATACTCTTCCTCCTCATATACTCATATATTCCACATTCATTGTAAAAATATCATCATTATTATATTATAATAATATAATAAAATATTATTTTATCAGAAAAGATAAAATATCAATTTTCAACAATGGTCACTTTAAAAATTTTCTCCATCTATGTCCACATAAAATGAATATTTTCCTCATCATATAAATTAATAATTAATTATTCACAAATAATATTATCGAATCACAATACTGACAACCAGGCAGTTCCCAGGAAAGAGGGGGCTTTCCAATAAGGATTTCTCCTTACTGGCGCGCAATTAGATGACCAAACCTTTCCTTAGACAGAACTTTCTAGACATTGCTAATAATGTTATCTAATAATATTATTCAGATAATATGAATTATTGCTTCGATAATAGAAAATACTGTGTAGTGACAATTATTGAAACAACAGTAATATAAAATATTAACGCAACAATTATTGAATTAATAAAATACTGAACAGTAATTACTGTAACAATTATTGAGTAGTGCTTTCTTACGTAAGAATCCATAATTGGTGCAATACTGTGTGCTACTGTGCAACAACGCGTATTACTGTGTTTTAACCACCGGGAATTCCAACAGTATTAACGGTAACAACTACGTCGTTATTTATAAGCAACTTATACTTGTCGTTTTCTTCATCCAATCGCTTTCCGTTATGGGGCCCACAAAAGACTGCGCCGTCGTACGAATATTCCCCGACAAGAAGAATATTCCACGACCAAACGAATATTCCCCGACAACAATGAATATTTTATAACCACTTGCTTATTTAAAATATTTGCGCATTTTACCTGTAAGACCCCAACTTATTAATGAATAAAATCAAATTTTCTCTAAATATTATTGTGAATAATAAGGTGTTAATTTGATATAATGCTTTGGTTATGGGTGAAATGTGCAAATTTTGCAAAATAAACAAGTGGTTATAAAATATTCATTTTATCGGAGAATATTCGTTTGGTCGTGGAATATTCTTTCTGTCAGGGAATATTCGTACGACAGCGCAGTTATTTGTGGGTCCCATAACAGAAAACGATTGGATGAAGATAACGACAAAAATTAAATTTTTATAAATAACGGCGTAGTTGTTACAGTTAACACTGTTAGAATAACCGGTGGTTAAAATACAGTAATACGCGTGGTTGCACAGTAGCACACGGATTGCACAATATTTTTGAATTATTGATTCTTACGAAGGAAGACACTACTCAATAATTGTTACAGTAGTTACTGTCAATATTTTATTTTATTGATTCAATAATTGCTGCATTGATATTTTATATTATTGTTGTTTCAATAATTGTCATTGCACAGTATTTCTTATTATCAGATCAATAATTCATATTATTTGAATAATATTATTAAATAACATTATTGGCAATGTCTAGAAAGTTCTGTCTAAGGAGAGGTTTGGTCATCTAATTGCGCGCCAGTAAGGAGAAATTCTTATTGGAAAGCCCCCTCTTTCCTAGAAACGGCCTGGTTGTCATAAATGTGATTCTGTAATATTAATTGTGAATAATTAATTATTGATTCATATGATAAGAAAATATTTATTTTATGTGAATATAAATGTTGAATATATTTTGTGGTTAAAAATGAAGGAGTTAATGTTGAGGTGTTTTATCAGTATTTTTGTCGGAATGGAGGTATTAAAAATCAATCAGGGTTTTTGAGATATATTGCAGGGGTTATAATTTTTAATCCGACCGTTGGATCGTTGTAATTTTTGGATATGTTATACATATATAAGTTGAGTATATGTCCACAAATTTTGAACCGTTAAAAATGAACGTATGATTTGTTATAAATTTTAAGAGATGACTGGTTCAGAAATTATTGAAGTTTCGGAATTTATCATTTTGATAGAAAATTCTAGAATTGGTGGGCCCCACTTTTGGTTGGTGAGAAATGTGCTGAAATTTTTATTCAAATGTGGTGGGTGAGAATAGTAGCAGGTAAAGCCATCAGGTTGCAGGTCAAGTCTGCTTCGGCGTGCTAACATTTTTCTATAAGTAGAGGGCTAAGTTAGAATTGAAAATCATACAAGAATTCATAAGTTTTCTCTCTTTTTCTCTCTATATTATCGAGCGTATTCTTGTGAGTATACTTTGAGTGTTGCTATACGGTGCAAGTTTCCGTCAGCACTAATCCGAAATTCAGTCAGAAGTACGGTTATTTTGAGGTAAGGGATATTATTTTCTTCTTAAGTGATATTATTTTCTTCAATATCATTATGCTGAAATATTGATATGAGTTTTTTTTATCAAATTTGGAACTTTTTGTGTCGGGGTTACTATTCACGTATACGGCACTATTCACGTATACGGCACTATTCACGAATACGGCACTATTCACCGAAAAATAAAATTTTCTTCTTTTTGTCCAAAATGTCTATTATGATTACTATCTTTGATTGTATCCATGTTTTGATCTTTATTTTTGAATTTTGCTTCACAATTGATTATTATGAAGTATTATTGATCTTGGATAAACTGTTATACGAATCCCTACTATTTGTCCTTCTGTCTCACTGGATTCATTTTTTTAAAGATATTTTTCATCATCCTCAGTCTTAAATGATGATATTACTTAATATCTTTGGCACGTAGTGCAAAGATGAATGATTAACTGATGAATATCTTTGGCCCGTAGTGTTGAGATGAACATGACCGACTGGTGATACATATGAATATCTTTGGCCTGTAGTGCAAAGATGAATATTTGATTAAAGATGGTTATTGATTGTTGTTACAGGGATAAAATATTGATGATGAACTTTTAAATCTTAGAAGATAGTAGAACTCATTCTCTACTTGACTCTTCTAATGGTTTGCTGTTTTCGCTGCAGTTGTTGATCTAAAATTTGTTGTCTATTATATTTTATCAGATTTTTTCCTGTTGAAGACTAATGATAATTTGTTGTATATTATCTTAGTCATAATATTCTTTACTGTGCTAGTTGAGCTCACCCTTTTTTTTGTTCTATTTTTCTTCTCAGGAGGTGAGAACATAGCAGGATCGAGTCGGGGTATGGAGTAATGGTTCTAGAAAGATGTTTTAGCAGTACTCACTAGTTCTGTAAAATAGTGTTTGAATAATTGTAATGAGGACTTATTTGAGTATGGATATTGTCTAGAAGACAATATTGGTATTTAAACTCACAGTATGTATTGTCGTATTTCACACGACATTTGTATTATTGAAGTTATAGTTTGTTTTATGTACCATGTGTTTGGCGACTCAGAATGGGTGTTGTATACCTATTTTGGGGGCGTCACATTACCCATAACTAACCTCATTAATCAATTCAACCCTTACTATTTCAAAATAATAAATAGAGGAAATTAAATTTTATTTATTAATAATTTGGGGTCTTACATATGTTAAATAAGCGGTGAGCTTAAGATCCAGATCGTATATAGTACTCTCTCTATTTTAAATTTAGTAATAAATTTTTGAAACAACAACTTTTTAATTTATTTTTTAAAATGTTTATCCCATTTTAAAATTAGTGATAAATTTTTGAAACAACAACCCTTTAATTTATTTTTTAATATGTTTATCCCCATTTTAAAATTAGTGAATTTTTTTTGAAACAACAACCATTTAATTTATTTTTTAAAATGTTTATCCCCATTTTAAAATTAGTGATAAAATTTTGAAACAATATCTTTTTAATTTATTTTTAATATGTTTATCCCAATTTTAAAATTATTAATAAATTTTTGAAACAATAACTTTTTAAATCACTAATTTTAAAATGGGGAGAGTAATATACATATATATAGCCCGACTCTCTCCAGCGAATTGAAGAGAGCGAGCCGGCTATAGCGACGGTTTTTTTTCATCGCTATAACATAAAAACCGACTTTCTATGCTATAACGACCGAAAAAACCGTCGCTATAGCCGATTCGTTCTTAGTTCGCTCCTTCCAGTTCGCTGGAGAAATGGTATATATATATATATATATATATATATATATATATTAACATGTTACATGTGAATTGGTCAAAATTTTAGCATTTATGATCATTATTTAAAATGTCAATAGTTATTTATGATCATCATTTCAAAAGCATTGGTCTATTCTCCTCTTTTATTTAGTTTCACATTCATTTTGTACTTATTTTTTTGCTTAGAAACAATATAATAGTATCATATTTTCCTTATTGATACTACCATGCATGATCTTATTCATAATAAAGCAAAAATGGCATATATATATATATATATATATATATATATATATATATATATATATATATATATATATATACACACACACACACATACGAAAAAATGTATGTACACGTGTAGGTGTAGTACACAGACAAATATGATGACGGTTTTTTAAGCTATAGCGAAAATCGCCGCCATTGTTATTCTGGGCTACGACGACGGGTGAACCCGTAGTAATAGCCCAAAACACCCGTCGTCATAACTCGACTATATAATAATATAATACACAGTTATATATATATATATATATATATATATATATATATATATATATATATATATATATATATATGGGCTTGTACTAAATTTTTCCACAAATATAGTCGCAATGGCAAAATTTTTAAATATCAAGAATAGTTTTATTCAGTGTTTATTGTTAAAAATAACACGATATTAATTTAGTCATTGTTACATGATAATAAAATTATAATGATAATATATTAATATTGTGTCATTTAATTTATATTATTATTAATAAAAACAAATTTTTTTGTAAAATATATATATTTTAATAAATATGACTTTTTATAGAACGGACTGAGTATCAAATCCGTTTTTAATTATAGACAGGGACGGATTAGGAATATTTTCCAATAAGGACGAATTTTCGCTA
The DNA here is from genome assembly GCA_016801055.1 of Panax notoginseng. Lineage (NCBI taxonomy): Eukaryota > Viridiplantae > Streptophyta > Magnoliopsida > Apiales > Araliaceae > Panax > Panax notoginseng. The sequence continues at coordinate 140,287,288 of CM029021.1, read as the reverse complement.
CAAGAAAAAGTGTCGGCAATGAAGGAATCCTTAACAAGAAATAATATATTACTCACAAAAAATTTATTGTGAAAAAATTTTTGGTTCACACAAATCCTCGTATTAGAGCTCCTCGCTAAAAGTATCATTCGCTAGGTTAGTGGCTAAATATTTTTTGTGATGGATATATTATGAAAAATATGTTTTTTACAAATTATATATTATAAAAAATTATTTTTATTTGGCTAGGATATAATTTCCTCACAATTAATATTTTAAAATAATTAATAAAAATGTCTTACTTCATAAATAACAATTTATGAAGAACATATTTATTTAAATATTAAATTTCCTTCCCTAGTTATATATTGTGATTTTTTTAATTTACCTTAAGAAATTTCCGGATCCTGATCGTCTAGTGAAAGCAACTGTCAGTACCATCCCGGAGCAAATTCGCTAGCTCCGCCGAGCTCCGTCGCAAAAAGTTCCGGTGGAGATGGACGTACTGTTCAAATCAATTGACGTGCGAGATCTTCTCTCATCACACGACCTCGACGACTCATCGCCGCTGTCCGCACCTGATCTCCGCCTCCTGATCGACCGACTACAAGTCCGTTCTCTCCACATCAAGTCTAAAGTCCAACATTATATTCTCTCTCACCACGACGACTTTTATTCTCTCTTCTCCCAATGCTCCGACGCCGTTTCCAGGTCCGAACACATCTCCGTTCAAGTTACCGACCTTCTCCGGCTGATTTCGGACCATCCGATCGACGCAGAGATCCGATACGTAATTGGAGAGATTAGCACTAAGAGGAAAGAGGCCAAGGAGAAGAAGGAGTTGTTGGAATTGATGAAGTTAATTTTGGAATTGACTGAGAAGCTGAAATTTACTAAGGAGGAGCTTAGGGCGGGAAGAGTGGTTGAGGCAGCGGAGGCGGTGAGAGAATTGAAGGCTGCGTTGCGAATTCGAGACAAGGCGGGGGAGGAGGAAGAGGGGAGAGAGCCAGTGGTTTTTCGCTTATTGAGGAAGGAGTGGATGGAGTGCTTCGAAGAGGTTGGTGAACTCGAATTCTGTTTGAGTGCTGAGAATATCGAGGGAAAAATAATTTTCCATGTTGTAGTTTGTCTTCCGACTTTGTTTTTTTGCTTGCTTTACAAATTTTTTGGATGGTAATTTAATTTAGGAGTTTAACTGAATAATTCATGCGTGTGAACTCAATAAACATAATTATGCTGTTTTAGTTACCTTAAGTTTGCCTATTATCAGATTTACTTATTTATTTATTGGCAGTGATTTAGTGGTGATTTTTGTTGAGTTTGTGATTTAGAGGAATTGGATTTGGGTTTGTAGATTCAAGAGGTGCTCGTAAGGTTTATGGAGAATGCTGTGACATTTGACCAGAACTCAAATGCGGTTCGTGTAAAGTATCAGTCCTCTGTGAACAGAACTGATGGGGTTGAACTTCGGACAATTTTGAAAGCAATGGCTGTGAGTTGAACCTCTGCTTTCTGTCTTTTCTGATTCAGTATGTTGGAATTTTAATGGTCCAAGTATATTTATTGATTTCAGTGTGTTAAGAACAGAAACCTTTATGACTGAACTTTGACTGCTCAATGTAAAGGCTGAAGAATTGAAGTTCATACTGTCTTTTGAATTCAAAGAATGTTGGCTTTGAGCCAATGTTTAGAATAAAAACATCTGCTGATTTCGTGTTTTCTCTCTAGCAGTGAGTTTGTCTTTCATGATTATGTCTCTTTTTTGTTTAGGTGGTTGGCATTATGGATTACGGAATAGCAAAAGTAGCAGACTTGATGATTAAGTATGTGATTACTCCTGTCGTGAATTCTGGATTCCTTACTTCATTTTTGGAAGAAATAAAACAAGACTCAGGACAGATCTCTGAGGTGGTTTTGCAGATAGTACCATCTTTTGATGCTAAGGTAAATCTTATATTTGGAATGGTCACATTTATGTAAACTTGGTGCATTTTGCTTTGCTCAAGTACTTACAAAGACAATCATAAAATCGCACAACTGCAATGATACATAATCAGCTCTACAGCTGTGTACTTTAACTATATACCTTAGACTCCACCCCACAATCAACTATTTTCCTCCTTTGCCCCTCTCTCTCGCGCACACACGTACAGATACACACAAGATATTTCTTTTTGCATTTAGTCTTTAATAGTTATTAAATCCATAATCCGTAACATTTTCAGATATCATTCTATAAGGTGCTTTAGAACATAGGGTGTAACTAGCCCCGGCAAATGGGCGGATGCGCATTGCCTTGCAGATTTTTAACATATTATCTGCTTGCAGTTCAATGTAATGTGGATATTATCTGCTTGCATTGAATGTAATGTGGGCGCGCATTGCCTTACAGATTTTTAACATATTACAGATATCATTCTATAAGATGCTTTAGAACATAGGGTGTAACTAGTCCTGGCAAATGGGCGGGTATGTGCGGATGCTCATTGTCTTACAGATTTTTAACATATTATCTGTTTGCAGTTCAATGTAACATATTATCTGCTTGCAGTTCAATGTAATGTGGATGCGCATTGCCTTACAGATTTTTGTTGTAGAATATACTAACGACCTCTTGTATATGCAGGTAGAAAATGTGGATGGTGGAACTATTTATTCTGCAAGCATTCAGGTTGTTAAGTTTATCTATAACTCCTTATGCTTTAAAAATAGTCAATGGACACAATGTTTTGGAAGATTGACTTGGCCAAGGATGTCAGAGTTGATTATATCCAACTTTCTGTCCAAGGTATGTCCACTTTTTCCCATTTTAAATTATTTCCATACGAAGTGAGCACTGTTGATGACTTCAACAATGAAAATAATCTGGTTAGTTACTGTGATATCTTGATCGGCCTCATTTGTTTCTTTAAGCTACTTATTATTTTACAATGAACAATCATTAGTTTGGTCATCAAGAGACTCAAGACTCTAAGCATTTTATGTTTGATCACATATTTTTAATACACACACACACATATATATATAATAATAATAAAATAGAGCGGCTCAAATCCCAAGACTTCAACATCCAACGGCCTCAAATCAATTTAGGCTTCAACATCCAACGATCTAAAATCATTTGGGGCTTCAACATCCGACGACTATTAATTGATTTTTATTAGGATGCAAAATGCAACATTTTGAATTATATTATACAATGTGAAAAATATGATAAATTTGAGAATACAAAGTGCAAATAATTTTATAACTAAAATAAATAAAGTTCCCATTTTCCAAAGAAGATGTAGTTTGTAACTTGTTTTAATTATACATTTACTACTACTAGCAAATATTTTTCCTTGCTATTTGTATTAAATTCGTTGTTCAATTGTCTAAAACAAATGTCTTTATCATCCTTAGGTTTTGGTGGCTTTTTATTTTTATTTTTATTTTTATACAAATAGTGGCTTAAGGAGAAAAATTATCTCCCGGCTTTCCTTCCGTTCCAAATCGTAGAATCACTATCGTCTTTTTAAAAATTAATTTAAGATATTTTTAAATTTAAATTTTCAAAATAATATATACAATATACGGAATCTTTTATTTACTCTCTGTCTTACTGGCTTTTAAAATATATGAAGAAAATAATAATAATAGACGAAAAACTTAAGATTAGGTATTATTATTATTATTATTATTATTATTATTATTATATTTTTAGAAAAGCAGGAAAAAAAATAGACGATAAATTTATTTATTTATGCCAAAATTTACCGTCTAAAAATAGATAAATTTTGATCAAAGCCTAATTAATATAAATAATCATTTTTAATCTCTATTTTTATCCTTTACATTATAAACATACACAAATTGATCTATCCGAAAAAGTTGGTGCTCACAATTTGAGATATGTTTGAAAGTCATACCATTTTTAGAAACAAAAACTATATTTGTACATAAAAATTGGATATAAATATATTTGAATTTTACTTATTTGTATTTTGACCTTCAATGGTGGGTAAAAATACAAATAAGTGAAATTCAAATACATTCATGTCCAATTTTCATGTCTGTCTAGAAGGCACTGTATAGATTGAAATGTAATTAAAATAAAAAGGCTTATAAATAATAAAAATAAATCTTGAAGTGCGGGTGTGTTAAACTTAGTTTAAATTTATGAGAATTTGACTATTAAAGTTGGATATTCTTTATTTATTCGTTGAAATTTGTCTTCATAAGAAATTTTCATTTAAATGCTTTGTGGAGTATGTATGGAAGTGCGGGTGTGTTAAGGATTAATTTAGGCTTTTAATTTAATGCGCTTCCATATTCAGTGCTTCATTTTTTTGTGTTCATGATTTATTATTATTATTTTTTAATTATACAGTGCCTTCAGGCACGAGTTATCACTAGTATATATATAAGCAAGAAAACTCTATTGAAGCATTTAACTCTTTTTCTTTGGTGTTGTTTTTTAAGGGTGTAAGTTGAACAGAACCAATATATCGTGTGTGCTGCTTTGTATTAAATTATATTTAACTCTCTTATATACAACTCCTGCCCTAACAATTACGTTTTTCGGTGCTAGGTTATTCCTGATGATGCTTCCAAACTTGCCGACTTCCAAAAGATCGTACTACTTACATATCAGTTTGAGGCTGATTTAAAGGAAATGATGTTCATTTCTGCATCTGATAACAAGGACGAAAGATTAAGCGCTTTTGCTGACAATGTTGAGGTTCACTTTGCATCTAGGAAGAAGGTTGAGATCTTAGCGAGGGCTAGAAATTTGCTTCTACAATCAGACTTTGTCCTTCCTAAAGTGAGTTTATCATACTGAAACTCTGTATATATTATTTTTTTAGACACGTTAACAATTGAATAGTTATTTCTCTACAGGATTTTACAAGGAAAACCACTGAATTGAAGAATGAGAAAACTGGTGAAAATTCCCATAATCATGTTGTTGACTTGCTTTTCTCATCAGAGAGTTGTGTTATATCTGGAGCAGCTTCTCAGCTGATGGAGTTGGTTCATCAAACACTAAAGGTTAATGTATAACTAAAAAGAATAACATTAATCTTCTCTTCACGATTTAGTAAAAATTAATTGTATATACTGTATAATTTTTTTTGTATGTGTAAGTTAATTCGTTATATAATATTAACAAACTTGTAACCCGTGCGAGGTACGGGCTAGTTTTCAAAACCATATTTTTATGATAAGATATAATTTTAATATGACAATGATTCATTGTAATAAAAAACTTGAATCCACTAATAATTATAATTTTTTTATTTAGCATGTCTATTATAAGTCGATACCATATTATTTAAAATTGACTTTCATCCATAATAATGCAGAGAATTGAAGGAAGAAACTTTTGAACCTCGTCAACCTTCTACTTCGTTGCTATCACTGTTGCTATCATACAATGAATTTCTGCTTAGGTTGGATCAGAATAGGCTATTTTTCAGATCTGTAATATGAAAATTAAGACATATTGTTAGATATTTGTACTAAGTTATACTTTGTTCGTTCTAAATTATACTAACATTTTTCCATTCTTCTGGTCGAATACTCGCTTCAAAAGAGCATTCTTCGTTTTTTTTAGATATAGAGGGTTGTTTAAATAGTGTTGAATGAGTGAAGAGTAATAATAATAATCTATTGTCATTTAATGCATAATTTGTATTTAGTTTGTGAATGTATCTAAGAATGTTTAAAAGATTTGTGACTATTGGTTTTAGGCGCATAATGTATCAAAATTTTAATGATGTTTTTGTGTGTGTGTATTATATGTTTGAGTTATTTTGGGTAAATTAAGAGTAACTATTTAAATACAATGAATATAAGTTAATGACGAAATTACCCTTAAGATAATGACCAACCAAATTAATTTAGATGTGGATCTCTTCTTGGGTTGTTATATACTTGTATTGATATACCATCATTGATGTACTTGTGTTTTTAATCCCACATGCATCCTTGACTATGTTCCCTCTGGTGTGGAGAAGGTACTTTAAGCCATTTATTGAAGAATATCAACATCCAAGTCCGTGTTAATTTCGAAACAAAAAGCTTGTTTTCTTTTTAGTAGCGTAAGTGGCAAAAATTGTTCAAATTGCGTATGAGCCATGATTGTGAGGAGGAGTTGCATAACTCAAATTTTGACTGCAAAGTTACTTTATCATCTTGGCACTAACTAATAAAGGTTTTTTATATGGCTAATCATTGTTCAATATTATTCTTTGAATATTTGATTATGATATATGGAAATGGTTCAGTATGTTTGCCTATCGTCCACAAGAGTGGCCTTGGAGTTCTACCATGCTGCTAGAGATTCTCTACTTCTGTATGAAGCTGTTATTCCTGTTAAGGTCAGTTCATGGAGGCACTTTTTAATAAATCAAAGTTCAGCAACATGAAATTTTCAGATTATTTTTCTTCTCAGCAAAAATTTTGTTTGACAAGACTGCAAGAGAGCTTATTTTTCAGCATTTTCTTACTCTGCAAAGAGCTTTCTATCTCTCGTTTTTATGGACTGCTGTGCTATAATTTTAGTTAAATGTTGCAGTACCTTTTTGACCTGTTTATCATGTCTATCGTAGTAATCTCCTGTTTTGCAATATGAAGTTAGAAAGGCATCTTGATGGCATCAACCAGGTTGCTGTGCTCATTCACAATGACTGCCTTTATCTGTCTCAGGAAATTCTTGGGCTTGCATTTGAGGTATGGATGGATATATGTTTACTGATTTAACTATTTTTTTGTTTGTTTTTAGTGTAGCAGAATGCTGCAACCACTATGCATCTATTAATTTGTGTTTTGTACAGATCAAATTGTCTTTGATTACTTGGTCTTAACATCATATTTAAATGACATTAAGGAATTTTAACTTGATATTAAGATCTAATTGTGACCTATTGTTTAAGATTTGGTGCTTCTCCTAAGTTTGTAGTACAGCATCTCCAGTGGATTCCGGCTAAAAAACCTATTCCAATATTTGTAATTTCAGGAAAGATTTACTTTAAGATGAAATAACTATGCATGCAAATGGTCCGAATTTTTAGTATAATTTGTCCACCTTACGTCCTTAGCCAATGCAGAGGAAACGTATAAACAAAAATTTTGTTGTTTGCTAAAATTTAAAAGTCTAGAAGGAAGTATGACCCTTTTTCCGTTAATGTGATTAGAGTGATGAATAAAAGAGTTAGCATTTGCGATCAGAGTTTAAACCTAGGATGCATTGTTTGGGTGGTGGGCAGAGGGGCAATTTACAATTGCTAGAAAATAATATGGTCTGGTGCACTGCTGAACTGCTACAATTGTGTCCGTCTCTATCTCTGCCTGTGTGTGGATATATATATATATATAGGGAGAAGATTCAAAAATGCCCCTGACGTTTATCGCGATGTCTACCGAGCACCATATATTTTTTTTGTCCAAAAGTACCCTTAACGTTACACTTTTTGGGTCACCCTTGTCCCTGCCTTTAACAGAAGACAAACGGGGTTAAAATTGACTGACGTGGCAGACGCATGAAGGCTTAAAGGGAGAAAGTTCAAAAATGTACCTGACACATGTAAATATGTCATTTAATAAATAAAAAAATTCTAAAATAAAAAAAGCAGAACATATTTACATCATTTAATCAAAATACTAAAATTCAAATTATTTTGTTAACTAATCAAAACAACTAATTAAATAAAACAAGTTGTATAACATATTTACATCATTTAATTAAAAATACTAAAATTCAAAACATAACATATTTACATCAAATACTAATTAAAAAAAATACTAAAAAAAATCAAATTAAAAAATACTAAAATTCAAATTATTTTGTTAATTAATCAAAACAACAAAAATTCAAATTACATAATTAAAATACTAAAATTTTTTGTATTTTGAATATTACAAAATTAACGTTAATATTTTTAGTATTTTGAAAATTCAACTAATATTTTTAGTATTTTGATGATTAACGTTAATATTTTTAAAATTCAAAATTCAAAAATTCAACTAATTTAAAATTTCAAAATAATTAACATTAATTCAACTAAAATCATCAAAAAATAATTAATATTAATATTTTTTACTAAATAACGTTAATTATTTTGAATTAGTTGAATATTTAAATATTTTTAAAATTCAACTAAATAATATTTTTAAAATTCAACTAATTACATCATCAAAAAATGTTAACGTTTTTTAACATATCAATTAATATTAAAAAATATTAACGTTTTTTAATATAAAAAATATTAATAAAATATTAACGTTTTTAATATATAAAAATATTTACGCTTTTTAATATTTTTAATATAAAAAAACTAGCGTTTTTAAAAAAAATTTAAATATTTTTATATTAAAAAATATTAACGTTTTAATATTAATCTCATATCAAAAAAATTTAATATTTTTAAAATATTAACATTTTTTAATATAAAAAAATATTAATAAAATATTAGAAAATATTAACGTTTTTTAATATCAAAAAATATTAACGTTTTTTAATATTAGTTGATATGTTAAAAACGTTAATATTTTATATCAATTAGTATTTAGTATTTTAATGATATTATTTGAATTTTTGTTGTTTTGATTAATTAATAAAATAATTTGAATTTTAGTATTTTATTATTTTTTAATTTGATTTTTTTAGTATTTTAGTATTTTTTTAATTAGTATTTGATGTACATATGTGTTTTGAATTTTAGTATTTTGATTAAATGATGTAAATATGTTATACAACTTATTTTATTTAATTAGTAGTTTTGATTAGTTAACAAAATAATTTGAATTTTAGTATTTTGATTAAATGATGTAAATATGTTATGCTTTTTTTATTTTGAATTTTAGTATTTTTTTTGTTTTGATTAAATGACATATTTACATGTGTTGGGCATTTTTGAACCTTCTCCCTTTAAGCCTCAATGTGTCTGCCACTTCAGCCAATTTTAACCCCGTTTGTCTTCTGTTAACGATAGGGGCACGGGTGACCCAAAAAGTGTAACGTTAAGGGTACTTTTGGACAAAAATAAAGTATAGGGTGCTCGGTAGAAATCGTGGTAAACGTCAAGGGTATTTTTAAACCTTTTTCCTATATATATATATGGGATGTATCCATGGCAACCGGTTGCTATGGATACTATTCGGCAATCAATATCTCCACAGTTGATCAAGTTAATGAATGACTGAGATTTAAAAAAAAAACTACCGCTACTACAATGAGCGGCTTACTAAAATAAAAAAAAAGAGTCAACCGCTCCTCCAATGAGCGGCTTACCCTGCCTTTACCCAATTTATTTGTTTGTCCCATTTTGTTTGTCTCAATTTATATTACTAAATAATTTTATTATTATTAATAATATTTACTAACTAATATTAATATTAAAAATAATATTAACTAGCTAATATTTTTTTGCCCCACTTTTAAAATAAATATTATTACAAAATTATTATCTCAAACTTTTAAATTAAATATTATTACAAAATTATTAGTTAGTTAATATTATTATTAATATTAAATAATATTATTTTTGTAATTTTGTAATAATGAGACAAGTTGCTTTCCATAAATATTATTACAAAATTTTAGTAATAATAAAATAAATATTATTACTAAAACCTACAACAAAGTAAAAAAAATAAAATAAAAATTAAACACCAAGTCGCTACTATGTGTAGCGGTCCAAGTCGCTACTATGTGTAGCGGTTGGCATTTTTAGGGGAGAGAAAATTCAAAGCATTTTGGTGTTTATTATTATTATTTTTTTTACTTTGTTGTAGGTTTTAGTAATAATATTTATTTTATTATTACTAAAATTTTGTAATAATATTTATGGAAAGCAACTTGTCTCATTATTACAAAATTACAAAAATAATATTATTTAATATTAATAATAATATTAACTAACTAATAATTTTGTAATAATATTTAATTTAAAAGTTTGAGATAATAATTTTGTAATAATATTTATTTTGAAAGTGGGACAAAAAAATATTAGCTAGTTAATTTTAATATTAGTTAGTTAATGTGACGCCCCCAAAATAAGTATACAACACCCATTCTGAGTCGCCAAATACATGGTACAGAAAGCAAACTACAACTTCAATAATACAATTGTCGTGCAAAATACGACAACACATACTGTAAGTTTAAGTACAAATATTGTCTTCTGGACAATATCCACACTCAAATAAATCCTCGTTACAATTATTCAAACACTATTTTACAAAAATAGTGGTGACTGCTAAAACATCTTTCTAGAACCATCACTCCATATCCCGACTAGATCCTGCTATGTTCTCACCTCCTGAGAAGAAAAATGGAACAAAAAAGAAAAGGGTGAGCTCAACTAGCCCAGTAAAGAATATTATGACTAAGATAATATACAACAAATTATCGTTAGTCTTCAACAGGGAAAATCTGATAGAATATAATCGACAACAAGTTTTAGATCAACAACGGCAGCAGAAACAGCAAACCATTAGAAGAGTCAAGTAGAGAAAGAATTCTACTATCTTCTAAGATTTAAAAGTCCATCATCAATATTTTATCCCTGTAACATCAATTAATAATCATCTTTATCCAAATATTCATCTTTGCACTACAGGCCAAAGATATTTATTTGTATCACCTGTCAGTCATGTTCATCTCAACACCTGTTCATCTTTGCACTACAGGCCAAAGATATTCATCAAGTAATCATACATCTTTGCACTACAGGCCAAAGATATTCAGTAATATCATCATTTAGGACTGAGGATGATGAAAAATATCTTAAAGAGAACGAATCCAGTGAGACAGAAGGACAAATATTAGGGATTCGTATAACAGTTTATCCAAGATCAATAATACTTTATAATAATCAATTGTGAAGCAGAATTCAAAAATAAAGATCAAAACATGGATACAATCAAAGATAGTAACCATAATAGACATCTTGGACAAAAAGGAAAATTTTTATTTTTCGGTGAAAAGTGCCGTATACGTGAATAGTGCCGTATACGTGAATAGTAACCCCGGCACAAAAAGTTCTAAATTTGATAAAAACTCATATCAATATTTCAGCATAATGATATTGAAGAAAATAATATCATTAAGAAGAAAATAATATCCCTTACATCAAAATATCAGTACTTCTAGTCGGAATACCGGTATAAGGCTGAAAGAAACTTGCTCTGATGAATAGAAACTCTCAAAGTATCTAAATACTCACAAAATACACTCAATAATCTAGAGAGAGAAAGAGAGAACTTGTTTCTGGTGTGATTTTCAATTCTAACTTAGCCCTCTATTTATAGGAAAATGTTAGCACGCCGAAGCAGACTTAACCTGCAACCTGATGACTTTACCTGCTACTATTCCCACCCACCACATTTGAATAAAAATCTCAGCACATTTCTTCACCAACCAAAAGTGGGGCCCACCAATTCTAGAATTTTTCACCAAAATGATAAACTCCGAAAATTCATCAATTTCTGAACCAGTCATCTCGTAAAATTCATAATAAATCATACGTTCATTTTTAACGGTTCAAAATTTGTGGACATATACTCAACTTATATATGTATAACAAATCCAAAAATTACCACGATCCAACGGTCGGATTAAAATTATAACCCCCGCAAAATATCTCAAAAACCCTGATTTTTAATACCTCCATTCCGACAAAAATACTGATAAAAATCTCAACATTAACTCCTTCATTTTTAACCACAAAAATATATCCCTCATTTATATCCACATAAAATAATTATTTCCTTATCATATGAATCAATAATTAATTATTCACAAATAATATTACAGAATCAAATTTATGACAACCAGACTGTTCCCAGGAAAGAGGGGGCTTTCCAATAAGGATTTCTCCTTACTGGCGCGCAATTAGATGACCAAACCTCTCCTTAGACAGAACTTTCTAGACATTGTCAATAATGTTATCTAATAATATTATTCAAATAATATGAATTATTGATCTGATAATGAAAAATACTGTGCAGCAACAATTATTGAAACAACAATAATATAAAATATCAACGCAGCAATTATTGAATCAATAAAATAAAATATTGAACAATAACTACTGTAACAATTATTGAGTAGTGCCTTCTTATGTAAGAATTAATAATTTCAAAAATACTGTGCAATACCGTGTGCTACTGTGCAATAACGCGTAATGTATTTTAACCACCGGGTATTCCAACAGTATTAACGGTAACAACTACGCCGTTATTTATAAACAACTTATACTTGTCGTTTTCTTCATCCAATCGCTTTCCGTTATGGGGCCCACACAAGGCTGCGCCGTCGTACGAATATTTCCCGACAGCAAGAATATTCTACGACCAAACGAATATTCCCCGACAAAATGAATATTTTATAACCACTTGCTTATTTTGCAAAATTTGCACATTTCACCCATAACCAAAGTATTATATCAAATTAATCCCTTATTATTCACAATAATATTTAGAGAAAATTTGATTTTATTCATTAATAAGTTGGGGTCTTACAGTTAATATTATTAATAATAATAAAATTATTTAGTAATATAAATTGGAGTCCTTCTAGGGGGGGACATTTTTTTGCTGACATTCTAGCGACATTATCTTTTTTATTTTATTTTTTGGTTTTTTTTTGTAGTGCTTCTCAAAAAAATGTATAGTATTTATAGACATTCTAGCGACATTATCTGCACAGACACTGTTTCTTGTATGTATCCAAATTACACCTAAAACATTTTTTTTAATAAAAATTTCAGTTGAAATAAATACTATACATTTTTTTGAGAAGCACTACAAAAAAAAAACAAAAAAAAAATAATGTCGCTAGAATGTCAGCAAAAAAATGTCCCCTTAGAATTATTGTATAAATTGAGACAAACAAAATGGGACAAACAAATAAATTGGGTAAAGGCAGGGTAAGCCGCTCAATCAACGGTGGAGATATTGGTTGCTGAATAGTATCTATGGCAACCGGTTGCCATGGATGCATCCCCATATATATATATATATATATATATATATATATATATATATATATATATATATATATATATATAAGAAGGCTTGATAGTCTATCAATCTATCTATATCTATTCAGAAGATGGGGAGCAAACCGGTTTGATGGAGAATAAAAGTTGTCATGATAGCAGCAATTACTTATGAAATTCTGATTCAGTCTTCATCTGTCATGGAATTTGTTTCATTTGTTCATGCTTCATGTATGTATATATTTCTTTATGCTCATACAGACGAACACTATTGTCACAGTATCGCTCAGACTTCCCTAATTCGATTAAGGAACTTGCGGTGTTTATTGATTTGGCTCCAAGATTCCAGCTTGTAGCAGAAGAAATATTGCAGAGACAAATTCAACTCGTCATTTATAACTTGAAAGAGGTATATTTAGTTACCTATAATCAACATGTGATGCTATTTAGTCCTGATATTCATCTACTTCTACTGTAACTAAATTGTTGATTCATTTACTCTGTCAATCTTGAAATTTACAAGGCAGTTGACGGCGCTGATGGATTTCAAAATACCCACCAAATGAAACAATATGAATCTGCGAAATTTAGTATAGATCAGGTAGCCATGTCAATATTTGCACTTGATTTTCTGATTCCTTTTAAGTTATTCCTCTGACCTAGTGATGGCACAACATTTCTTCAGGTTGTTTTTATCCTGGAGAAAGTACATATTATTTGGGAGCCTCTGCTGCTGCCTTCCACTTACGGGAGGAGTATGTGTATGGTCCTAGAGGCAGTTTTTTTGAGAACAACGAAAGACATACTCCTTTTAGATGATATGGCAGCAGAAGAAACTTTACAAGTTCGTCCTATGAAACTTCTAAGTTTTGGTTGGTTAGAAATTGATTGTTTAGCTGATGAGTACTGTTATATTTCCAGCTCCAAAGACTAATTCATTTGATGTTGGAGAACATGTCTTCTTTATTGGAGTCTCTGATTGCTATAGCCGAAAAACGGAAATCACCAGAAGGCTTATCAAGTTCAATTGATGATTTGATACCATCGCTACGTAAAATACGCAAACTGGCAGGCATGATTCCTTTCCTTGTGATTGTTTATGATGGTTAATGATCTTCTTTTGGAAACTAACTGATGATTTCCCCCTCCTATAATCTCAATAGAATTGTTGGACATGCCTTTGAGGTCCATTACAGCAGCCTGGGAAAGTGGGGAACTGGTCAGTTGTGGTTTTACATCATCTGAGGTATAATTAAAAATGAGTTGAAGCACTTCAATTATCTCGGTTTACCATGTGGTGGGGGTACCCTATAGTATCATAATTAAACCATCATAACAACTCTAACAACTCTTATAGGTCAACATAGTTCAATAAGTGAACCATCATATACCATTAAGTGCATTCCCCTTTTTCCTTCTATCAATTATTATGTTGACTAACCATTGTTCACTTTTGCAGGTGGTAGATTTTATCAAAGCAATATTTACAGATTCCCCTCTGAAGCGAGAGTGCTTGTGGAGAATAGAAAATGCTGATTTCGAGAAGTTTTAACTCGCTAATATGACTTGCAAAAAATAGTTGGCCTGTGTCATGCACCTTTACCCTCTATCAAAGAGAAAATTGTAGGTTTATCAGTCCATTTTCCCTCTCTTTTTCCATGTAAAATATGTTTTAGTTTTGTATTTAGTGGGAAACATTCTAAAAGGGGTATATTCTTTGTAAAACATCTCTTGTACTTTCTGAGATGTCAAACTTTGCATTTTGAAAATAACACATCAGCCAACTTCTCAAGCATTTTGACAAGTCTGCAACAAACTTATCAATATTGAGAATGCTTTACAAGAAATCTTATAATCAAGGTAGTATTTCAGTGGATGATGTAACAAGTAAAGAGAACAACATACATTGCCTGTCAGATCATTATCTTTTTCAAAACAATGTTCCACTCCTTTTTTACTCCTGTAATTGTCCAAAAGATTGAAAATCATCCTTGCATTATTCCCCCATAAGTTCTTCAAGAGAAAACTCGTCTTCCACGAGGACTTGTCCATCCTTGCCATCCCATGGTTCAGTCTTGACAATCTCAGGGGAGCTCTGTAGAGGCAGATTACCCTTTCCACCGCGTCCAGCTTCTTTAATAAACTCTCTGAAAAACAAATGTACCGACCATGTTCAGTTGTCACTCAACTTTTGTCCAATTCCGTTGGAATAAATATGGCAATGAGAAGTGCTTACATAATTTGGTCACGTTCAAAAGCACTACGAAGAGGGGCATAAGCTCCTTTCTTAGCATTCAAAGCCACCAAAGCAGGATACCCATAACCACCAACACCTACCTGCTTCTCAAGCTCTGGTTGCTTGCCTGCTGCTGCCCAAACATAGCTGCAAGAAATATTACACCTTAATTTTAGTTGGCTCAAGTAAATAAGAATGCTCATTAATCAATATATATAGTTTTTCTGTCAGCCAACTGAAGGTGTACGAAGTATATACATATCGCATTCCAATAGATTAAATTGGGATATGACAAATTCATGATAAAGGGAACAACATATAATGTTACTTTTAAAAGATAACTGGAACTGAATAAAGGGCAGTTTCTTCTTGCCTATAAGGACTCCTTCTGAACTTCTCTGCAACTGATAACAATAGCTCTAGGTACTTGTTCCTTCCCTCAGCCTTGGAGTCCAAAATGTCGGGGAGGAAGGCAACAAAACAAATTGCAGCTGAACTGCACCTCTCTTCCATTATATCCTATATGGAACAATCACCCAAAAACAGTGTCATACCTGTATAGTTAGCACTTCCCAATACTTGACTAATTAATCAAGCAGAAAGAAGATAAATATTATATATTAACACTATCAACTGCAATACTTGGTTTTAAATTAGCTTACTTGGCCAGACAACTCAGTCACTTCAGGAGGTGAAACATTTGTTTCCAGCTGCTCAACAGCAAATGACTCAATCGCAGAGGCAGATCTTGCTCCTTCATATGGGAATGGGCTGTCTTTGTCTGCACCAAATACCAAGATAGTTGGGAAACCTTGCACATTGAACCTGCCCATTAAAGACTGGTAACTCCAACCCATTAGAACCATGACAACTTCAATAAACAGTGAAATCGACAATTTACCATAATGTAAATGGTGCAGCAACTAATGCTAGCATTCTTCAGTAAGTTGGGTTATGGTATAAATTCGATGTGAAGCATACATTTCATATGCAAAGCCCAACTCAATGAAAACAATCAGCTTGGCTAGTTTCCAAATATTCTTAGAGTTCACGTATGAAGTACATCAGTAAACTTACAATCAATGATAGCAAAAAAACAGAACTTAATTGAACATTACTAAGTAAGAAAACTAGTATACAATATAACACTGCAACATCATAATTAAAAATTACCTTGTCAGCATCACAGTCTACATGACCGAACTTCACCTTACCCTTCAAGTTATTTGAAGCCTTCTTCCACTCTGGAGCAAGCTTCTTACAGTGTCCACACCTTGAAAGAGAGAAAAAGTAGATCACCTTAGAGAAAAGGTTAACTAAGTTATGTATACATACTAAAAACAACTCATTTATTCAAGTATGAACCTTCTTAAACCCTACCGTTATATACGGATCTTGACCGAATATTTGATCAACCACAACTTCTTGAAATAATCTAATGGTGGAGGATGAAACAACCAAAATTTCATAAGCAAGCATTACTTACCAAGGTGCAAAGAACTCCACAACCCAAAGCTCTTTACTTTTAAGCACCAATTCATCAAAATTATGTGAATTTAATTCTACTGATGAACTAGGCTCAGATTTCTCACTTGATCCTCCTGTTGCTTTTCCACTTAATCGTTCCTTCAAAAGTGTCTTGACCTGAATACAGCAGAAACACATCAGTTTTCTGCTTGGAATAATCTCTCAATGGAAGAAACAAGCCATAAGCCAAATGGGCAGTGGTTATACAAGATCTTTGCATGTTTACTAATACTTTAAAATAACCATTGAGCATATAATCACATATTCATCTTCATAAATATGTAGCAATATCATGGAATTCCATAATTACTAAAAGATGCAAACTCTAGCATTGTGAATACTGATCCCACATTTCAATAAAATTGAGCAGATTCATCAGGAATATATATACATATATATATTCAGAATATTTTTTTTAATGGTATTAAAAAATGATGACTCTCTTCACCCATCATAAACAATATGACACTGTAGCAACGTATATAACAGAAGGAAAGAAAGGACAAAGTAAGAGAGTAATGGTTTTCTGACCTGTTGGAGTGCAAATTCTGCAATTGGTTTGACATCCCTAGCTCCTTGGTAATCAACGGGAGGTTTTCCAGGCACAAATACTTTAATCGTTGGAAATCCTCTAATTCCGTACTCCTACAGGTCACAGGGAATAAAGCAAGTGACTTCATCAATATAGTTCATACAGAGAGCTATTTGTAGCAGCTTACACAAGTACAGTTACAATAAAAGTATCTGAATATATATATATATATATATATATATATATATTTATTTATTTATTTATTTATTTATTTATTTATCATCCAATTATGTAGTCTGAAACAACTCTTTCAATTAACAATTTTGTAAGAAAATATTAAAGCTACTTTTTTTTTAAAAAAATGAAATATTCCTGGTTGAGTGATTCAATCATCCATAAATCTTGCAGAAAGAAGCTCGAAGATACTAGTATTTCTAGATGATATGCTTAGAAACCCTATTTAATTTTCTATTAACTTTTCCCTTGTTAATCTCGCCCTACATGACATGGAATCGCAGCTCAAAGTATATTAATTTCTTAATTAATGGAAGATCCGGGGGGGGGAATCTTTCTGACTGAGTAGGGGTGAATGATGAGGATTGAGGACTGAACCCCCTACATTTAGCTATTTATGCTTTAAATATTTCAATTTGATGACATTGATGTAATTAGGTATTTATTGATTAATTCATAATTTAGGTTAATTAATAAGGATTCTAATATTTAGTTAGGGAATTTTAGTTTTTTGGTAAGCTTGTTGCTCCCCAAGTCGAGTAAAGATAGATTTTGTTTCTAAATAATGATGTAATCCCTACAACACAATTAAGAGATTAACTTATAAAATATTGAATGTCTATGAAAAATTTGTGGTTTAATGATTTGATCATTCATTGTTGTGATGCCTTTAAAACTCTGGTGCGAATTCATAAGTGTCATATTGGATGTGAAGCTCGAGAGAGCCTAGTATTTCTAGGTGCGAAGCCTAGAAACCCTCTAATTACTATTTTGTCAATTTTCCCCTTCTCAATCCCGGAACTTCCTATTATTATATATAACCTCATGCTGAACCTCCAACAATGTTACGCCATGAACCCTCATATTACATGTATATCCATGACAAAAAGGATATAAAGACAAACATTTACAAACCTATGCTCCGATTTTGTAATGCATAAACTAACAATTTAAAGAATGAACTTAATATTTTTTATTTGATTGATTTTTTTTGGGGGTGCGGGGGTATTCATGTACAGCAATGGAGTTCAAAATTACAGCAAAAAAATGCACAAAAACTAATTAAAGCATAAAGCCAACAGAAAAGGGAAGAGGACTTATGGATACGTGCATTGTGATATTAAGAGAGGTTTTGCTTTTGCAGGAAAAACTTATTTCCTTAATTCCTGCCATAGATATTACCAAGAACAAGACGACATTACATGAATACCATGGTATCGTTATATGTGAGCCTACTGTTTTCAATTGATTATTTTCCATAAAGTTGACCACATTGCCTATATTATGTATTGGATTTAGCGATGAAAATTTATATATAACCAATCCTAGAAATCAGAAAAAGAAAATTCTTCAAAAAATTAATTTATAGGAAGTATTATCTAAACTATATAGAACCTGAGCAAGAGACTGGTGAGCATCAGCATCAAGAGCTGCCACAGTTGCAACACCTTTCAAAACAGTAGCAGCCTTCTCCCATGTGGGTGTCAGAGCTTTACAATGACCACACCAAGGTGCAAAAAATTCAACTAATACAATCCCATTTGAATTCAGAACCTGCCACCAGTTGAAGAAAAAATAAGTCCGGTTACTTAAAATAGCATGTTATAAACCTTGTCTTTCCTTTATAAAATCTGTGCATTGCCAAGACCTGGAAAAGGACAAGGCTTTCCAGAGAGAAAATTATAGAAAGTCAAGTAAAGCAGAGAATAAAGAAAGAATTCCAAGATTTTGTACTCTTGCCCTATTGATTGGATTTTATAAAACATACATAGTTTTATTATCAGTCATTCATCCATCATTTAAAAACAGAGCTTTGTGGAAAATAAGGTGACTAAAAATAAAAAGCTAATCACCAGCCGTAACTTGTAATAGTATAACAAATTCTCTTAACCAGTAATTCAACACATACAAACTCCAAAAAGAAACAGTGCCCTGTTACATATTTGTAGAACCCATCTCAAAATCTAAAATGAAATAGTATCTCAAATTCTGAATCCAGAACGTACTAAAAGAACACAACGAACAGTGACAAAGAATATCACTTGCTACAGACCATAAAGAATGGGATCTCTCAAGTTTATCATACGTGAGGAATTGGGAACCTCTAACTATCAGACAAATGAACTGAATTATCTCAAATTATCTAAATTGATGCACTGAGTAGGAAATTAAACAGTGGATCAATTATATACCTTGGACTTGAAGTTGGAGGGATTCAGCTGAATCACTGGCGATGAAGATCCATACAATGCCTCAACACTTGTAGCGAGCACCAAAAATAAGAAAACCGAAGAAAGAGCTATTGACACGTCTGAAGATCGATACATTATCTCTCTCCGTCTACTATGAACTAAGAACACAAACCTTCTTCTGGGCAAAAAAGAGTCAATAAACGAAAAACCTTTCCGGTATTATTTGGAGGTCCAGGCCACGTTTGTTAACCAATAGGAGATTTCCACGTCATTTTGGAAAATTTAGTAGCGGTAAAATCTAAATGGATATGGATGGTGCCATGGTGGTAGGTAGGTTGACTTTGACCTGGATGGATGGATGGTTTTGGATTCAGATTCGGACTCGGACTCGGACTCGGACTCGGACTCGGACGAAGTTAGTTTAATAATAAGTTGGTAAATTCATTAATATAGTGTTAACACCGAGATAAATCATTTTTGGATCTTCGTGTTAATATTGTACTAGTATTAATCAATTGATCTAATCACTTTCGTTTGTTTTTGTGAGATCCCATATTTTATGAATAAATATTTAATTTTCTCAAAATAATTTTTTGAATATTATGGTGTGGATTTGATATAATATTATAGTTGTGGGTATTATTTATAAATTTTGCAAAGTAAGCAAGTTGTTATAAAATATTCATTTGGTCGGAGAATATTCTTTTTGTCGGAGAATATTCGTGCGACGGCACAATCATTGGTGGATCCCACAACAGAAGTATAGCCGTAGTTAGAAAACGACAAAATTATCTTTCTATAAAAATAACGGCTGAGGTGTTACCGTTAAAACCGTTAAAACTGTTGAACTACCCGGTAATAAAAGTACAGTAATACGCGTGGTTGTATAGTAGCACACGGTATTGATTATTGATGCTTACGTGAGAAGTCACTCAGCTATACTCAATTATTGCTACAGTAATTGCTGCATCATATCTCTTAAATTATTGTCATAGTATCATCTGTATAATATGTTATATTATTAAATCAATAATTGAGACGTTGTGGAAAGTTTGGTTATTTTTATGGGGGGCCATATGTCATCATCTAAGAGTCTCTTCGTCAATAGTAATTACCGTCGTCAATAGTAATTACCGTCGTCAATAGTATTTATCTTGGTCAATAGTAATTACTTCGTCAATAGTATTTACCTTGGTCAATAATATTTACCTTGGTCAATAGTAATTACCTTCGTCAATAGTATTTACCTTGGTCAATAGTAATTACCTTCGTCAATAGTAGTTGTCCCTTCAATATTACCAAGAGTCATTTGACCCTTCGTTAAGACCAAGAGTCATTTGACCCATCGTTAAGACCAAGAGCCACCCTCAATTTTTCTATAAATAGAGGTCTAGGGCTTCATTATTTTTCACGAATTCATTCAAGCTATAGAGAGAGAAAGTATAGAGAGAATAAGAGAGAGAGAATAAAAGTATTCTGCTACTTCACTTTTTCAATATCCAGTTCTTTTAAGGTAAGGGGTGTTATTCTTTCTTATTCATGAAGAGAACTGTTGTTATTCCATTTCTTATTATTCTGTTGGAATAACCTGTATACGCGGTCTACCCTATACTTGGTGACATTCTTCTATTATTCTGTTGGAACATCTTGTCTGTGTGTTTTACACCGGACTTGGTTCCGTTTTTATTATTATTCTGTTGAAACATCATGTCTGTATGTTTTACACCGGACCTGGTTCCGTCTTGTTATTATTCTGTTGGAACATCCTGTCTGTGTGTTTTACACCGGACCTGGTTCCATTATTTATTATTCTGTCAGAATATCCTGTCTGTGTGTTTTACACTGGACCTGGTTCCGTCTTTATTATTATTCTGTTGGAACATCCTGTCTGTGTGTTTTACACCGGACCTGGTTCCGTCTTTATTATTATTCTGTTGGAACATCCTGTCTGTATGTTTTACACCGGACCTGGTTCTGTTTTTATTATTATTCTGTTGGAACATCCTGTCTGTGCGTTTTACGCCGGACCTGGTTCTATTATTTATTATTCTGTGGGAATAACCTGTCTGTGCGGTTTATCGCATGCATGGTGATTTTTTTTGTTATTTCATTCTTTATTATACTCAGTTGGTTAAGTTTTAACTTCTATACTCCATGAAATTTGTGGAATATCCTTGATAATTGCGTTTCATCCAATATCTTTTCATGAAAATATTCTTCTAAGCATTCTTAAATTTTACTCCACAAAGCAGTATCATGTTGATAATTTGGACGTTGTTAATTCTTGGATAAATTAATTCTTGAACTTGTTTTATTGAATTCTTATATCATTGTCATCATCCTCATGTTTATAAAATGTTAAAAGTCATCTGTGGCCTGTAGTGCATAGATGGATTTGGTATGATTATGATCAGGAATTATTCGATATAATCATGACCGTAATGTTACAAATGATGTGGTAAAAGTCCTCATTGGCCCGTAGTGCATTGATGGACAGTTATTGGCATGATCATGACCATTAATGAATACACGAATATCCTTGGCCGTAGTGCAGGGGTGATTCGATGATGTGGATTATTTTATTAAGCTGAGTCCCAGCGATCACAGTGTTGAAAAACCTTTTAAATCATAAAAGATAGTAGAGTTTATTTTCTACTTGACTCTTTTAATGGATTGCTTGTTCCGCTGCAGTTAAACTTGATGTCTATTATATTTTATCAGTTTAACCTTATTGAAGGCTAATGATAATTTATTCTGCATTATCTTAGTCATAATATTTCTTACTAGGCTAGTTGAGCTCACCCTTTCTTTCACTGTTCTCTTCAAGAAATGAGAACGTAGCTGGGCCAAGTCGGGGAACGGAGTGATGGTCCGAATGATAGTATTAGTTAGTAGTCCTCACTATTCTATGTAATGGTGTGTTAATAAATGTAACGAGGACTCCTTTTGAGTATGAATACTCTCTAGAAGATAATATTTGTATTCAAACTCACAGTTTATGTTTTGTCGTATTGTACACGACAGTTGTATTAGTAAGTTGTATTTGTATTCTGTACAATGTATTTGACGACCCAAGATGGGTGATGTATACCTAATTTTGGGGGCATCACAGTTTTCCTTAAAAAACTTTTTAATACTTCATCCGTCTCAAGATAAAAATTATGATTAATTTTTTGCACATAATTTTTTACACATTATTAGTGATGCTCCGTATACATATTATAACATATAGAATAGAAATATAACAATTAATAATAAGAGTATTACACGTAAATTATTATAAAAAATAGATCATTTAAAGTAAGTAATCATTTAACTTGGGACTATCCGAAATAGTAATAAAAACTTTTATCCTGAGACGGAGGAAGGACTACATTAATCTCTTTTAAAAACATAAAACTGAGAAGATATGCACATTTTTCTCTTCTTTTATTTCACATAACCGTAAATGCTTGATAATTATTACAATAAACTATATTTAGATAATAAGTAGTATTGTTTAAATATTATTTGAGTTGACAGGAAAATTCGACATGAAAATTAAATAAGTGTATTTGAATTTTACATATTTGTATTTTTATGTCTTATATTATTTTGATTATTTTTTTAGTGACTTGTAGAGTATTATTTTTTAAATTAATATTTCTGTTTTCTTATGTACTAAGAGCATTACCTTAAAGAGCAATACTCCCTTAAACAACATTACCCACTTAAGGCTTTCATGTTTTTTCATTTTTAACCTTCTGTCTTCTAAAAGACGAGTTTCAGACTCTCTCCTCAAAGACGAGCTTCAAACTTCCATCTTCAAATCGAACTACAACGAAGCCCGAGAAAGAAACCAAATCAACCCACAAAAACCACTATAGTACTCGGTCTATATATTATGACGCCTTCATCATCTACTACTCCCTACAGAAAATTAGGTACTGAAAGTCGGAATTCCCATCTATCTATATCTAAATCTAGCTTAATTAGGATTCCTCCGATTCCAAGTTTCAACCTTTTTTCGCCTGAATAACTGATCGAATCCTTGGAATGCTCGAGCTCACCTGAGAAAGCTTCATATCTACCAATCCCTGGTGCGGTTTACACTCTTCATTTCTTGCGAGTTGTAAATGTAATTTGTTTTTGCATCTGAACAAGAAACGCTAATTAATGGTTAAATGGAGTATCAAAAGATTACATCTTTATTTAGTTTTCTGTTCTGTTCTACATGTTGGTTGTCCTTGGGATAATATTGTTTTATAATTTTGCAAGAAAATCTTGGTAAATTTTATGGGTTTTGTATTTTCTTAATAATTTTTTAAATTAATTATAAATAAATTTGTTATTAGTAAATTACATGTTTTAACAAAAACAGCCAACTTTCCGAAGGAATAGTGTGACACCCCCAAAATAGATATACAACACCCATTCTGAGTCGCCAAAATACATAGTACAAAAACAACTACATCTTTATTATTACAACACAAGAACTGTGAGTTTAAATATAAATATTGTCATCTAGACAATATCCACACTCAAATAAGTCCTCATTCCAATTATTGATACTTTATTTCACAAAAATGGTGAGGACTACTAAAATAACTTCTAGAACCATCATTCCATACCCCGACTAGTACTCGCTACATTCTCGCCTCCTGAGAAAAATAGAACAAAAAGGAAAAGGGTGAGCTCAACTAGCCCAGTAAAGAATATTATGACTAAGATAATACAGAACAAATTATCGTTAGTCTTCAACAGGGAAAAATCTAATAGAATACAATAGACAACAAGTTTTAAATCAATATTCGCAGCGGAAAATAATAATTCATAGAAGAGTTACGTAGAGAATGAAATTTACTATTATCAATGGATTTAAAAGTCCATCATCAATATTTTATCCTTGTAACATCAATCAATAATCATCTTTGCACTATAAGCCAAAGATATTCATCAGTTGGTCATGTTCTTCTCAACACCTGTTCATCTTTGCACTACGGGCCAAAGATATTCATCAGAAATCATTCATCTTTGCGCTACAGGCCAAAGATATTCACTAATATCATCAATTAGGACTGAGGATGATAAAAAATATTTTAAAAAAAACGAATCCAGTAAAGCAAAAGAACAAATATTAGGGATTCGTATTACAGTTTATCCCTGTCCAAAAATACCTCATAAACAATCATAGTGGAGTAAAATTCAAGAATGATCAAAACATGGATACAATCAAAGCTAGTATCGAGAATAGATATTTTGGACGAAAAGAAAAAAATTTTATTTTTCGGTGAATAGTAACTCGTGAATAGTAACTCGTGAATAGTAACCCCGACATGAAAAGTTCCAAATTTGATAAAGATTTTCAACCAATATAATGATATTGAAGAAATAATATCATTTTCGAATAAAAAACATCCCTTACCTCGAAAGAATAGTACTTCTGGCTGGACTACCGGATATAGTGCTGAAGGAAACTTGCACCGTATAGCAATACTCAAAGTATAAAAATACTCACAAAATACGCTCGATATTATAGAGAGAGAAAGAGAGAGAAATCTGTAGTTTCTGGTGTGATTTTCAATTCTAACCTATTTATAGAAAAATACTTAGAACACCAAAGCAGAAAATTTAATATAATATTAATATATAAATTAAAATTTCCTCCGCCAACCTTTCAAGAACTGAATTCAGCTCATTCAACACACATGTGTAACACACCATAATGAAAAAAACGTTTTTATTATTTAAAATATTTTAAACTTCCAAAAATTAATTATTTCGGAGCTTCGAAACTTCAATAATTCATAATAAATAGCCCTTTTGTCAGAAAAATTCGACCATAGGAAATTCCATTATCAACAACTTTGCAGAAGAAAGTTTTTCCAAATTTCAAACAGAAATTGACCGAAATCCATAAACGGACGATTTTACAAGCTATAATCAAATTTCAGTCAATTATTAGTGTCCACCGACACACAAAACATGTGTTAATCATTTAATGCCACAAAATACTCTTCCTCCTCATATACTCACATATCTCACATTCATTGTAAAAATATCATCATTAATATATTATTAAAATAATATATTTAAATGAATTATTTTATCAAAAAAAGATAAAATATTAATTTTCAACAATTGTCACATTAAAAATTTTCTTCATCTATATCCACATTAAATCAATATTTTCCTCATCATATAAATTAATAATTAATTATTCACAAATAATATTACAGAATCACAATACTGACAACCAAGCAGTTCCCAAGAAAGAGGAGGCTTTCCAATAAGGATCTCTCCTTATTGGCGCGCAATTAGATGACCAAATCTCTCCTTAGACAGAACTTTTTAGACATTGCCAATAATATTATCTAATAATATTATTCAGATAATATGAATTATTGCTCCGATAATAGAAAATACTGTGTAGTGACAATTATTAAAACAACAGTAATATAAAATATCAACGCAGCAATTATTGAATCAATAAAATAAAATACTGAACAGTAATTACTGTAACAATTATTGAGTAATGTCTTCTTACGTAAAAATCAATAATTGGTGCAATACCGTGTGCTACTGTGTAACAACGCGTATTACTGTGTTTTAACCACCGGGTATTCCAACAGTGTTAACGGTAACAACTACGACGTTATTTATAAACAACTTGTTTTTGTCGTTTTCTTCATCCAATCACTTTCCGTTATGGGGCCCACACAAGGCTGCGCCATCGTACGAATATTCCCCGACAACAAGAATATTTCACGACCAAACGAATATTCCCCGACAACAATGAATATTTTATGACCACTTGCTTATTTGAAATATTTGCGTATTTTACCCATAACTAACCTCATTAATCAATTTAACCTTTACTATTTCAAAATAATAAATAGAGGAAATTTAAATTTCATTTATTAATAATTTGGGGTCTTACAACCTCCCTTTCTTATGAAATTTCGTCCTCGAAATTGACGTACGTACCTGGTGTTTCGAAAAGATGAGGATACCTCGCTTTCATTTCCGTTTCCAACTCCCAGGTCATTTCTTCAATAGCATGGTTTCTCCACAAAACTTTAACTTGTGGTATAACCTTCGTGCGTAGGACATGCTCCTTCCTATCCAAGATCTTGACAGGTACCTCTTCGTACGTTAAGTCTTCGGCTATCTCGTCCGGTTCTAACTCAATAACGTGGTTTGGGTCTTTCACATATTTACGTAGCACAGATATATGAAAAACATTATGAACACGAGACATACTTAGAGGTAACGCGAGTCTATAGGCCACATTTCCTACATGGTCAAGAATCTGAAATGGACCAATAAATCGTGGATTGAGCTTTCCTCTCTTTCCAAATCTTGTAAATCCTTTCCATGGAGCCACACGCAACAATACATGATCCCCAATGTCAAATTTCACGTCCTTTCGATGAAGATCCGCATAACTCTTTTGTCGATCATGTGCCGTTTGTATACGTTGTCGAATCGTTTGGATCTTTTCCGTAGTCATACGTACCAACTCGGGTCCCAACAACGTTACTTCTCCCACCTCATCCCAACATATTGGAGAGCGACACTTTCGTCCATATAATGCTTCAAATGGAGCCACACCTATACTTGCCTGATAACTGTTGTTGTAGGAGAATTCCACCAATGGTAAATACTTATCCCAACTGCTTTTCAAGTCTAGGACACAGAGTCTTAATAGATCTTCAAGAGTTTGAATAGTCCTCTCTGATTGCCCGTCCGTTTGAGGATGGTAAGCCGAACTAAATCGTAAATCCGTGCCCATAGCTTTTTGCAAGCTTACCCAAAATCTTGAAGTGAATCTTGGGTCACGATCCGAAACTATGGATACTGGCATGCCATGCAACCTCACAATCTCATTCACGTACATACTAGCAAGACGTTCAAGGGAATAAGTCTCCCGTATCGGTAAGAAATGAGCAGACTTGGTTAATCTATCAACAATTACCCAAATAGCATTTATGCCTTGAGAAACCGTGGGAAGACCCGTAA
This sequence comes from Panax notoginseng, assembly GCA_016801055.1. Lineage (NCBI taxonomy): Eukaryota > Viridiplantae > Streptophyta > Magnoliopsida > Apiales > Araliaceae > Panax > Panax notoginseng. The sequence goes on along the minus strand of CM029021.1, from coordinate 140,259,601 downwards.
CGAAATCTATGGTAATGTGTTTTCACTTCCATTTCGGAATCTCAAGTGGTTGCAATGGACCCTTTGGCACTTGATGTTCCGCCTTTACACGTTGACAAGCTAAACACCTCGAGATAAACTTTGCAATCTCTATCTTCATATTGTTCCACCAAAATATATGTCGAAGATCACGATACATTTTGGTACTTCCAGGATGGATTGCAAATGGTGTATTGTGTGCTTCCATCATGATCTTGTACTTCAAATCAGAATCGTTAGGAACACAAAGTCTGGAGTGGACTCGAAGTATTCCTTCTTCATCGATTCTTGCTTCTAGAATAGCACCTTCTTGCACTTTCTTCTTCATACGCATCAGCTCCGGGTCTGTGGCTTGAGCAACTTTAACTTTATCGATTAAAGTTGGTTCAATGCGTATACTTGACATCATCGCACTTATTCCTGCATATGATCTTCTACTCAACGCGTCAGCTACCACGTTTGCTTTTCCAGGATGGTATTGAATAGTGTGGTCGTAATCTTTCAACAGCTCGAGCCAACGTCGTTGCCGCATGTTGAGTTCTTTTTGAGTGAAGAAATATTTGAGGCTTTTATGGTCTGAATATATCTCCACTTTTTCCCCATATAGATAATGCCTCCAGAACTTTAGCGCGAAAACGACTGCTGCCAACTCTAGATCATGAGTAGGATAATTCCTCTCATATTCTTTAAGTTGTCGCGAGGCATAGGCTATAACTTTCCCACGTTGCATGAGAACACATCCTAACCCTTTGCCTGAAGCATCTCTGTAGATAACAAATCCATCCGAACCAGATGGTATGGTCAAAACAGGTGCCAAAATGAGTCTCCTCTTAAGCTCTTGAAAACTCTTCTCGCATTCCTCGCTCCATATGAATTTGATATCTTTCTGAGTCAGCTGAGTTAACGGGGTAGCGATTTGAGAAAATCCTTCCACGAATCTCCGATAATAACCAGCTAAGCCCAGAAAGCTACGTACTTCGTGTAAGACCCCAAATTATTAATAAATGAAATTTAATTCCTCTATTTATTATTTTAAAATAGTAAGGGTTGATTTGATTAATGTGGTTAGTTATGGGTAAAATGCGTAAATATTTTAAATAAACAAGTGGTCCTAAAATATTCATTGTTGTCGGGGAATATTTGTTTGGTCGTGGAATATTCTTGTTGTCGGGAAATATTCGTACGACGGCGCAGCCTTGTATGGGCCCCATAACAGAAAGCGATTGGATGAAGAAAACGACAAAAATAAGTTGTTTATAAATAACGGTGTAGTTGTTACCGTTAATACTGTTGGAATACCCGGTTGTGACGCCCCCAGAATAGGTATACAACACCCATTCTGAGTCGCCAAATACATGGTACAGAAAGCAAACTACAACTTCAATAATACAATTGTCGTGCAAAATACGACAATACATACTGTGAGTTTAAATACAAATATTGTCTTCTAGACAATATCCACACTCAAATAAATCCTCATTACAATTATTCAAACACTATTTTACAGAAATAGTGAGGACTGCTAATACATCTTTCTAGAACCATCACTCCATACCCCGACTAGATCCTGCTATGTTCTCACCTCCTGAGAAGAAAAATGGAACAAAAAGGAAAAGGGTGAGCTCAACTAGCCCAGTAAAGAATATTATGACTAAGATAATATACAACAAATTATCGTTAGTCTTCAACAGGGAAAAATCTGATAAAATATAATCGACAACAAGTTTTAGATCAACAACTGCAGCGGAAACAGCAAACCATTAGAAGAGTCAAGTAGAGAAAGAATTCTACTATCTTCTAAGATTTAAAAGTCCATCATCAATATTTTATCCCTGTAACATCAATTAATAATCATCTTTAACCAAATATTCATCTTTGCACTACAGGCCAAAGATATTCATTTGTATCATCAGTCGGTCATGTTCATCTCAACACCTGTTCATCTTTGCACTACAGGCCAAAGATATTCATCAAGTAATTATACATCTTTGCACTACAGGCCAAAGATATTCAGTAATATCATCATTTAGGACTGAGGATGATGAAAAATATCTTAAAGAGAACGAATCCAATGAGACAGAAGGACAAATAGTAGGGATTCGTATAACAGTTTATCCAAGATCAATAATACTTCATAATAATCAATTGTGAAGCAGAATTCAAAAATAAAGATCAAAACATGGATACAATCAAAGATAGTAACCATAATAGACATCTTGGACAAAAAGGGAAAATTTTATTTTTCGGTGAATAGTGCCGTATTCGTGAATAGTGCCGTATACGTGAATAGTGCCGTATACGTGAATAGTAACCCCCGACACAAAAAGTTCCAAATTTGATAAAAACTCATATCAATATTTCAGCATAATGATATTGAAGAAAATAATATCATTAAGAAGAAAATAATATCCCTTACCTCAAAATATCAGTACTTCTGGTCGGAATACCGGTATAAGGCTGAAAGAAACTTGCTCTGATGAATAGAAACTCTCAAAGTATCTAAATACTCACAAAATACACTCAATAATCTAGAGAGAGAAAGAGAGAAAACTTGTTTCTGGTGTGATTTTCAATTCTAACTTAGCCCTCTATTTATAGGAAAATTTTGGTAGGTTTGACCTGCAACCTGATGGCTTTACCTGCTACTATTCCCACCCACCACATTTGAAATATAATTCAGCACATTTCTTCACCAACCACAAGTGGGGCCCACCAATTCTAGAATTTTCCACCAAAATGATAAACTCCGAAAATTCAACAATTTCTGAACCAGTCATCTTGTAAAATTCGTAATAAATCATACGTTCATTTTTAACGGTTCAAAATTTGTGGACATATACTCAACTTATATATGTATAACATATCCAAAAATTACCACGATCCAACGGTCGGATTAAAAATTATAACCCCCGCAAACTATCTCAAAAACCCTGATTTTTAATACCTCCATTCCGACAAAAATACTGACAAAAACCTCAACATTAACTCCTTCATTTTTAACCACAAAAATATATCCCTCATTTATATCCACATAAAATAAATATTTCCTTATCATATGAATCAATAATTAATTATTCACAAATAATATTACAGAATCACATTTATGACAACCAGGCCGTTCCCAGGAAAGAGGGGGCTTTCCAATAAGGATTTCTCCTTACTGGCGCGCAATTAGATGACCAAACCTCTCCTTAGACAGAACTTTCTAGACATTGCCAATAATGTTATCTAATAATATTATTCAAATAATATGAATTATTGATCTGATAAATGAAAATACTGTGCAGCAACAATTATTGAAACAACAATAATATAAAATATCAACGCAGCAATTATTGAATCAATAAAATAAAATATTGAATAATAACTACTGTAACAATTATTGAGTAGTGCCTTCTTACGTAAGAATCAATAATTGGTGCAATACCGTGTGCTACTGTATTTTAACCACCGGGTATTCCAACAGTATTAACGGTAACAACTACGCCGTTATTTATAAACAACTTATACTTGTCGTTTTCTTCATCCAATCGCTTTCCGTTATGGGGCCCACACAAGGCTGCGTCGTCGTACGAATATTCCCCGACAGCAAGAATATTCCACGACCAACCGAATATTCACCGACCAAAAATAAATATTTTATAACCACTTGCTTATTTTGCAAAATTTGCACATTTCACCCATAACCAAAGTATTATATCAAATTAACCCCTTATTATTCACAATAATATTTAGAGAAAATTTGATTTTATTCATTAATAAGTTGGGGTCTTACAACCTCCCCTCCTTATGAAATTTCGTCCTCGAAATTGACGTACGTACCTGATGTTTCAAAAAGGTGAGGATACCTCGCTTTCATTTCTGATTCCAACTCCCAGGTCATTTCTTCAATAGCATGGTTTCTCCACAAAACCTTAACTTGTGGTATAACCTTCGTGCGTAGGACATGCTCTTTCCTATCCAAGATCTTAACAGGTACCTCCTCGTACGTTAAATCTTCAGCTATCTCGTCTGGTTCTAACTCAATAATGTGGTTCGGGTCTTTAACATATTTACGAAGCATAGATATGTGAAAAACATTATGAACACGAGACATGCTTGGAGGTAATGCGAGTCTATATGCCACATTTCCTATTCGCTCAAGAATCTCAAATGGACCAACAAATCTTGGATTGAGCTTTCCTCTCTTCCCAAATCTTGTAACTCCCTTCCATGGTGCAACACGTAACAATACATGATCCCCAATATTAAATTCCACGTCCTTCCGATGAAGATCCGCATAACTCTTTTGTCGATCCTGTGCCGTTTGTATACGTTGTCGAATCGTTTGGATCTTCTCTGTAGTAATGCGTACCAATTCTGGTCCCAACAATGTTGCTTCACCCACCTCGTCCCAGCATACTGGAGAACGACATTTTCTTCCATACAACGCCTCAAATGGAGCCATACCTATGCTCGCCTGATAACTGTTGTTGTAGGAGAATTCCACCAATGGTAGGTACTTATCCCAACTCCCTTTGAGATCTAGGACACAAAGTCTTAATAGATCTTCAAGAGTTTGAATAGTCCTCTCTGATTGTCCGTCCGTTTGAGGATGGTATGCTGAACTGAATCGTAAATCCGTGCCCATAGCTTTCTGCAAGCTAACCCAAAATCGTGAAGTGAATCTTGGGTCACGATCCGAAACTATGGATACTGGCATGCCATGCAATCTCACAATCTCGTTCACGTACATACTAGCAAGACGTTCAAGGGAATAAGTCTCACGTATCGGCAAGAAATGAGCGGACTTGGTTAATCTATCAACAATAACCCAAATCGCATCTATGCCTTGAGAAACCTTGGGAAGACCTGTAACAAAATCCATAGTAATGTGTTCCCACTTCCATTTCGGAATCTCAAGTGGTTGCAATGGACCCTTTGGTACTTGATGCTCCGCTTTTACACGTTGACAAGTTAAACACCTCGAGATAAACTCCGCGATCTCTCTTTTCATATTGCTCCACCAAAATGTATGTCGAAGATCGTGATACATTTTGGTACTCCCAGGATGGATTGCAAACGGTGTGTTGTGTGCCTCCATCATTATTCTATGCTTCAAGTCAAAATCGTTAGGAACACAAAGTCTGGAGTTGACTCGAAGTATTCCTTCTTCATCGATTCTTGCTTCTGGAATAGCACCTTCTTGCACTTTCTTCTTCATACGCATCAGCTCCATGTCCGTAGCTTGAGCAGCTTTAACTTTATCGATTAAAGTCGGTTCTACTCGTATATTTGATATCATCATGTGGGTACTTGGAGCCTTCATCTCTATCTCCATCCTTTGCAAGTCATACAAAATGGGCCTTTGTGTTAAAAACATTGCACTCGTACCCGCATATGATCTTCTACTCAATGCGTCAGCTACTACGTTTGCTTTTCCAGGATGATATTGGATGGTATGATCGTAATCTTTCAACAGCTCGAGCCAACGTCGTTGCCGCATGTTGAGTTCCTTTTGGGTGAAGAAATATTTGAGGCTTTTATGATCTGTATAGATCTCCACTTTCTCCCCATACAGGTAGTGTCTCCAGATCTTCAACGCAAAAACGACTGCTGCCAACTCCAAATCATGAGTAGGATAATTCCTCTCATATTCTTTGAGTTGTCGTGAGGCATAGGCTATGACTTTCCCATGTTGCATGAGAACACATCCTAACCCTTTGCCTGAAGCATCGCTGTAGATAACAAATCCATCCGAACCAGATGGTATTGTCAGAACAGGTGCCGAAATGAGTCTCCTCTTGAGTTCTTGGAAACTCTTCTCGCATTCCTCACTCCATACGAATTTTGTATCTTTCCGAGTCAGCTGAGTTAACGGAGTAGCGATTCGAGAAAATCCTTCCACAAATCTCCGATAATAACCAGCTAAGCCCAGAAAGCTACGTACTTCGGTTACCGACTTCGGTTGCTCCCAACTTTGTATGGCTTCAATCTTCGCCGGGTCGACAGATACTCCATGTTTTGACACCACGTGCCCAAGGAATGCTACTTCCTCAAGCCAGAACTCGCATTTCTTCAGTTTGGCATATAGCTTGTTTTCACGAAGCCTTTGCAGTACCAGCTTCAAATGGCGCTCATGATCTTCACGGCTTTTGGAATAGATGAGGATGTCATCAATAAAGACAACAACGAACTGATCCAAATATTCTTTGAATACACGGTTCATCATATCCATGAAGGCAGCAGGAGCATTAGTCAATCCAAAAGACATTACTAAGAATTCATAATGCCCGTACCGAGTTCTGAAGGCAGTCTTTGGAATATCCTCAGTTTTAATCTTCAGCTGATGATATCCAGAACGAAGATCGATCTTTGAAAAGAATTGTGCTCCTTGCAACTGGTCAAACAGGTCATCAATGCGAGGTAGCGGATACCTATTCTTGATGGTGACATGGTTCAATTCTCGATAGTCAATACAAAGTCGCATACTCCCGTCTTTCTTCTTTACGAATAAAACAGGAGCACCCCAAGGAGACGTACTAGGACGAATAAAACCGATGTCCAACAACTCCTGTAGTTGGACTTTTAACTCCTGAAGTTCAATAGGAGCCATTCGATATGGGGTTTTAGAAATGGGCTTTGTACCGGGTTCAAGGTCAATAAAGAATTCAATTTCTCGTTCCGGGGGTAGACCGGGAAGTTCTTCAGGAAATACATCGGAAAATTCTCTAACAATAGAAATATTATTCAAATCTGACTTGTCTTTGTTCAAATCCATAACATGGGCTAAGAAAGCTTGACATCCGTTTTTCAATAAACGAATAGCTTTGTGGCTTGATATGACAGTGACTGATTTTAGTGGTTTAGTAGTTTGAATTCGTATGACAGGTTGGTTAGGAATATGAAAACTAACAACCTTACGAAAACAATCAATTTTAGCATGATGAGTGGTTAACCAATCAATTCCTAAAATCACATCAAAAGCAAGTATCTTTAAAGAGATAAGATCAACAGGTAATGTGATAGTGCCAACTTGGATCATGCAAGATTTATAAACTGTAGATGTAACGAAGGTTTCACCCAACGGAGTTTCAACAGATAAGTTAAAGTCCAATTTCTCCGGAGTCAAGTTTAAACGTTGAGCACAAGCAGGAGAGATAAAAGAATGGGTAGAACCGGTATCTAGTAAAGTATAAACTTCGCAAGAATTCAAGATTAGCTTACCCGTGATCACCTCGTTCGGGTTTCTCGCGTTTTGGCCAGTAACGACAAACGCCCTTCCAGGAACCGCTGATTTCGACTTATCCGGGACAGCTTTTGGAGTCACCATCCCCGCTGAACTTGGTTTTGCTACAGAACACTCTCGAGCTATATGACCCTCCTTTCCACAGTTATAACATACCTTGGATTGTTGTGGGCAGTTTGGGCTGATATGTCCCTCTTTCCCACATTTGTAACATACGACCGGTGGTCGTTCTCCTCCCCTAGAAACAGTTGATGTTTGTGCTGACGTCTTCACGTTATCATTGTTGTACCTTCTCTTCTTGAAATCTCCTCCCGACTCGCTCCTTCTATTATCACGACCACGATTACCACCAGAGTGGTTACCGCTTTTGTCCGAATGTTTTCCTCCCTGCTGGTTTTCATTGCTTCGATGACTGCCGCCACCGGTATGACCCTGGTTGTGGTCCCTCGGTTGCACATACTCATTATCTCGCTCTAATAATTGAGCCCTGTTTACAACATCTGAATATAAAGAAAATTTATGAGAGATAAGATATTGCCGAATCTCGGGTTTTAGACCTCTCAGAAACATCCTTGTCATTCGTTCCTCATTTTCGACCAAATGAGGTGCAAACCTGGATAACTCTGCAAACTTCGCCTCGTACTGGGACACCGTCATGTTGTTTTGTTCCAGTCTAATAAACTCAACCTCCTTCATATGACGAATACTTTCAGGAAAGTACTTGTCATTGAACAGTTTTTGAAATGTTTCCCAGGACATGTTGAGTGCGTCAGGCTGGGTACGCTTCACAGACTCCCACCAGTAGTCTGCCTCACCGCGGAACATAAATGTGGCGAATGGAACCTTCTGTTCCTCTGTGCATCCCAAGACATCAAATATCTTGGTAATTTGCTTGACCCACGTTTCCGCCATGATCGGATCCGGCTTTCCCTTAAATTCTGGTGGTCCCAATTCTTTGAACTGCTTAGCTGTGACAAACCGCGCGTTGTTATCATTTCCACCCGTATTCTGCACACGAGTCTCCCTCGTCTGATTTTGCATGAACTGCAAAAACTCCTAAACATTCCATCATTCATCGTTTGCTCGGTAACGTTGTTTACAGGAGGAATATTGCCTTCCTGTTGCACGTTCCCCTGGGTAGTGATCAAAGGTGTCTCCACGGTCTGATTAACGTTCTCAGCTGCCATTCTTAAATACTGCCATAAAACAAGGGTTAATAGTCATGTCATATATTATCCCTATACTCTGACCGACCAAATAAACACCAAATAAACTTAGTCAGGTCATACTAGCGAAGGAATTCCCCGTCTCTCCCCTCCTAGTTCTTGTCTCACATCTCACCAATCATATCCCTAAGCTCTGATACCAACTGTAGTCAGACAGCGAAGGAATCCCCCTCTCCCCTAGAGTTCTTGTCACATCAACAGTCACAGCAGAACTAAGCTCTGATACCAACTGTGACGCCCCCAGAATAGGTATACAACACCCATTCTGAGTCGCCAAATACATGGTACAGAAAGCAAACTACAACTTCAATAATACAATTGTCGTGCAAAATACGACAACACATACTGTGAGTTTAAATACAAATATTGTCTTCTAGACAATATCCACACTCAAATAAATCCTCATTACAATTATTCAAACACTATTTTACAGAAATAGTGAGGACTGCTAATACATCTTTCTAGAACCATCACTCCATACCCCGACTAGATCCTGCTATGTTCTCACCTCCTGAGAAGAAAAATGGAACAAAAAGGAAAAGGGTGAGCTCAACTAGCCCAGTAAAGAATATTATGACTAAGATAATATACAACAAATTATCGTTAGTCTTCAACAGGGAAAAATCTGATAAAATATAATCGACAACAAGTTTTAGATCAACAACTGCAGCGGAAACAGCAAACCATTAGAAGAGTCAAGTAGAGAAAGAATTCTACTATCTTCTAAGATTTAAAAGTCCATCATCAATATTTTATCCCTGTAACATCAATTAATAATCATCTTTAACCAAATATTCATCTTTGCACTACAGGCCAAAGATATTCATTTGTATCATCAGTCGGTCATGTTCATCTCAACACCTGTTCATCTTTGCACTACAGGCCAAAGATATTCATCAAGTAATTATACATCTTTGCACTACAGGCCAAAGATATTCAGTAATATCATCATTTAGGACTGAGGATGATGAAAAATATCTTAAAGAGAACGAATCCAATGAGACAGAAGGACAAATAGTAGGGATTCGTATAACAGTTTATCCAAGATCAATAATACTTCATAATAATCAATTGTGAAGCAGAATTCAAAAATAAAGATCAAAACATGGATACAATCAAAGATAGTAACCATAATAGACATCTTGGACAAAAAGGGAAAATTTTATTTTTCGGTGAATAGTGCCGTATTCGTGAATAGTGCCGTATACGTGAATAGTGCCGTATACGTGAATAGTAACCCCGACACAAAAAGTTCCAAATTTGATAAAAACTCATATCAATATTTCAGCATAATGATATTGAAGAAAATAATATCATTAAGAAGAAAATAATATCCCTTACCTCAAAATATCAGTACTTCTGGTCGGAATACCGGTATAAGGCTGAAAGAAACTTGCTCTGATGAATAGAAACTCTCAAAGTATCTAAATACTCACAAAATACACTCAATAATCTAGAGAGAGAAAGAGAGAAAACTTGTTTCTGGTGTGATTTTCAATTCTAACTTAGCCCTCTATTTATAGGAAAATTTTGGTAGGTTTGACCTGCAACCTGATGGCTTTACCTGCTACTATTCCCACCTACCACATTTGAAATATAATTCAGCACATTTCTTCACCAACCACAAGTGGGGCCCACCAATTCTAGAATTTTCCATCAAAATGATAAACTCCGAAAATTCAACAATTTCTGAACCAGTCATCTCGTAAAATTCATAATAAATCATACGTTCATTTTTAACGGTTCAAAATTTGTGGACATATACTCAACTTATATATGTATAACATATCCAAAAATTACCACGATCCAACGGTCGGATTAAAAATTATAACCCCCGCAAACTATCTCAAAAACCCTGATTTTTAATACCTCCATTCCGACAAAAATACTGACAAAAACCTCAACATTAACTCCTTCATTTTTAACCACAAAAATATATCCCTCATTTATATCCACATAAAATAAATATTTCCTTATCATATGAATCAATAATTAATTATTCACAAATAATATTACAGAATCACATTTATGACAACCAGGCCGTTCCCAGGAAAGAGGGGGCTTTCCAATAAGGATTTCTCCTTACTGGCGCGCAATTAGATGACCAAACCTCTCCTTAGACAGAACTTTCTAGACATTGCCAATAATGTTATCTAATAATATTATTCAAATAATATGAATTATTGATCTGATAAATGAAAATACTGTGCAGCAACAATTATTGAAACAACAATAATATAAAATATCAACGCAGCAATTATTGAATCAATAAAATAAAATATTGAATAATAACTACTGTAACAATTATTGAGTAGTGCCTTCTTACGTAAGAATCAATAATTGGTGCAATACCGTGTGCTACTGTATTTTAACCACCGGGTATTCCAACAGTATTAACGGTAACAACTACGCCGTTATTTATAAACAACTTATACTTGTCGTTTTCTTCATCCAATCGCTTTCCGTTATGGGGCCCACACAAGGCTGCGTTGTAACGTCCCCAAAACAGGTCCATTCCATCCAACCTATTCTGAGTCGCAAAATACATGGTACAGAAAACAACTACAACTTTATTACAACAATTGTCGTGCAAAATACAACAACACATATGCTGTGAGTTTGGATACAAATATATACCAAATGTGACTCATGTTCCAACCGTGGACATCACCTCACAATAACACCTTACATAAAGGTATAGTCAAAAACTGTTTTAGAAATTAGAATATTTGGGAAGTGCTCAAGGAAACCTTCGTACATGGGAGGCCACGCTTCTAGGTTGTGATAGATATCATATGGCCACAGAATTATCCTTGGTTGACCCAATAGACCCCAAAGAAAAACGAGAAGATTACTATCATATTCTTCCCAATGGTGAGTCTTCTCTTGACTTATCATTATCTCCACTGTCTCTAATTGAGAATTATACTTCAAACAAACACCAAGATTATATAGGTAGTGCTCGTATATATACTCAGCAAGTGGATGAGCACAACCCTGTCTTATGATGACACGAGGTTGTATGTCATTAGACATCTTGTATGATAGTGACAAAACACCCTTCCAACGTTGGGTTCGCCTCACCCTATTTTCTTCACCAAATATAACTACTAAATGATGACCACCGTTCTATTCCCTTGTTACCCTCGCTCGACCCAGCTACACTCTTATTACCTGAAAGGAATTGTGAAGCAAAAGGGTGAGCACAACTAGCTCAGTAAAGAATATCATGACTAAAGATAATTCAATTATCAATAGCCTTCATCAACAATAAATCAGAGATTTAGAACATATGGTAAATGATAAAAATTTTCAACCATAGTTGCAGCGGAACGAGCAATCCATTAGAAGAGTCAAATAGACTATAAAGTCTATTATCTTCTCCATGTTAAAAATCCACCAACAATATTTTATCCATGTAACATCACTCAACAGTTCCTTTCCACAATCATATGAATAACTCATAATCATAATTGTGACTATAAATTTTTCTTCGCACCCAGGACGAAGAATATTTTCATCACCTGTCTTTACCTGAAACATCAAAGATCATGGTTATACCAAATCACAGTTCCTGTTTATAATCATACTAAAAAATCCATCTTTGCACTACGGGCCAAAGATATTCATCAACAAACCATCTTTGCACTACGGGCCAAAGATATTCAACAACAGTTCATCTTTGCACTACAGGCCAAAGATATTCATCAACAGGCCATCTTTGCACTACATGCCAAAGATATTCATCAACAATTCATATTTGCACTACAGGCCAAATATATTCATATCTCAAAGAAATATATAATCATTTCAGAATTTATATAAACAATAATTATAACCATGTTGATCAATTCACCTTTGCACTTAAGCTTAAGATATTCAATTATAAATTCAATGGTCATGATCATACCAGTCACAATTCAACTTTGCACTACAGGCCAAAGAGAACCCTAGTCATGATCATACCAATAATCTACCCATCTTTACACTCCAGTGAAAGAGAATTTCAACATCAGGGTTATAAAAATGTTATATAAGATGATAAAAATAATATGATCAACATATAGTTTTAATCTCAAGAGTAATATTCGTAACTCATGAATAGTAAATCGTGAATAGTAACTCATGAATAGTAACCCCGACACAAAAGATAGAAATTCCACAATAAAATCCATACCAATATTTCGGTATAATGATATTGAAAGAATAATATTCTTAAGCTTATAAACAATTTATTTAAATTGTTTACACTTTACTAATTAATGCATTTAATCATCATAAAATGCCAACTCTTAGATTTCATCATCAATAACCAAAACCCTCATCAAAAATCTGCATATACCTCATATAGGATTCTCAAGCCATAAAATCCTATTTTTCAATTTTCTTACTTCACAAAACATATTTAATTCATTTACTCATAACTAGATCATTTTCATGAAAAATACCAAATCAGTTCCAAAAATATTTCTTTTCTGGGATTTAGCATAATATAGTCCCATAGTGAACATATATTTTTCTCAGAATTTTTAAAAGTCATTTACTATTTTTCATATGGCCAAAATAGCCGAATATTTAGACATTTATCAAAAATTGTACTTTTGTCTAAAAATTCTGAAATTTACAGAGTATACTTCTATCATATACATGTACTCCCAATAAAAATTTCATCAATTTTGGAGTTAACCACAAGGAATTATAAGCTGTTACTTTTAAAATAGTCTTTTCTCATAAAATTCATAACTCTCAATCTATACATCCAAAAATCACCATTTTTGGACACAATCAAGAAAACTCATCAAAATATCATTTCAAATTTTTCCAGAATTTTTGAAGATCAGAAAAATTACGAAACTGAAAATCATAACAACCCTTAAAATCCCTTAATATCCCTTACTATCCCTTACAATCCCTTACTATCCCTTACTATCCCTTACCTCAAAAGAGCAGTACTTCTGACTGGATATCGGATATGATGCTGAAGAAAACTTGCACTGATGAATAGCAACTCACCAAGTATCTAAAAACTCACAAAATATGCTTCATAATATAGAGAGAGAAAGAGAGAAAGCTTATGTTTCTGGTGTGATTTTCAATTCTAACTTAGCCCTCTATTTATAGGAAAATTTTGGTAGGTTTGACCTGCAACCTGATGGCTTTACCTGCTACTATTCCCACCCACCACATTTGAAATATAATTCAGCACATTTCTTCACCAACCACAAGTGGGGCCCACCAATTCTAGAATTTTCCACCAAAATGATAAACTCCGAAAATTCAACAATTTCTGAACCAGTCATCTCGTAAAATTCATAATAAATCATACGTTCATTTTTAACGGTTCAAAATTTGTGGGCATATACTCAACTTATATATGTATAACATATCCAAAAATTACCACGATCCAACGGTCGGATTAAAAATTATAACCCCCGCAAAATATCTCAAAAACCCTGATTTTTAATACCTCCATTCCGACAAAAATACGGATAAAAATCTCAACATTAACTCCTTCATTTTTAACCACAAAAATATATCCCTCATTTATATCCACATAAAATAAATATTTTCTTATCATATGAATCAATAATTAATTATTCACAAATAATATTACAGAATCACATTTATGACAACCAGGCCGTTCCCAGGAAAGAGGGGGCTTTCCAATAAGGATTTCTCCTTACTGGCGCGCAATTAGATGACCAAACCTCTCCTTAGACAGAACTTTCTAGACATTGCCAATAATGTTATCTAATAATATTATTCAAATAATATGAATTATTGATCTGATAAAGGAAAATACTGTGCAGCAACAATTATTGAAACAACAATAATATAAAATATCAACGCAGCAATTATTGAATCAATAAAATAAAATATTGAACAGTAATTACTGTAACAATTATTGAGTAGTGCCTTCTTACGTAAGAATCAATAATTTCAAAAATACTATGCAATACCGTGTGCTACTGTGCAATAACGCGTATTACTGTATTTTAACCACCGGGTATTCCAACAGTGTTAACGGTAACAACTACGCCGTTATTTGTAAAAACTCAAATTTGTCGTTTTCTTCACCCGACAGTTATTCGTTATGGGGCCCACAAATAGCTGCGCCGTCGTACGAATATTCCCCGACAGAAAGAATATTCCACGACCAAACGAATATTCCCCGACAACAATGATTATTTTATAACCACTTGCTTATTTTGAAAAAAATTCATATTTCACCCTTAACTTTAATATTTATCAATTTAACCATTTACTGAATAGTAATTATAAGAAAAATTGAATACTTTTATTTCATAAAATTCGGGGTCTTACAATCTCCCCTCCTTATGAAATTTCGTCCCCGAAATTTACGTACCTGGTATTTCAAAGAGTTGAGAATACCTTGCTTTCATTTCAGATTCCATCTTCCCTGTCATCATGATTTCTCCATTGCTAATCTCCTGTATTTTAGATATCATTCTAGAATACAGCTTCAAAACAAGGGTTAATTGAACAAATTAACATATCACATAATATCCCAATATTATGACTGACCAACAAATAAGCTTAGGTAGGACACACTAGCGAAGGATTTACTCATCTCTCCCCTCCTAGTTGTATTCCCCGATCTCCGCCAGAGATCATATCCCTAAGCTCTGATACCAAATGTAACGACCCCAAAACAGGTCCATTCCATCCAACCTATTCTGAGTCGCCAAATACATGGTACAGAAAACAACTACAACTTTATTACAACAATTGTCGTGCAAAATACAACAACACATATGCTGTGGGTTTGGATACAAATATATACCAAATGTGACTCATGTTCCAACCGTGGACATCACCTCACAATAACACCTTACATAAAGGTATAGTCAAAAACTGTTTTAGAAATTAGAATCTTTGGGAAGTGCTCAAGGAAACCTTCGTACATGGGAGGCCACGCGTCTAGGTTATGATAGATATCATATGGCCACAGAATTATCCTTGGTTGACCCAATAGACCCCAAAGAAAAACGAGAAGATTACTATCATATTCTTCCCAATGGTGAGTCTTCTCTTGACTTATCATTATCTCCACTGTCTCTAATTGAGAATTATACTTCAAACAAACACCAAGATTATATAGGTAGTGCTCGTATATATACTCAGCAAGTGGATGAGCACAACCCTGTCTTATGATGACACGAGGTTGTATGTCATTAGACATCTTGTATGATAGTGACAAAACACCCTTCCAACGTTGGGTTCGCCTCACCCTATTTTCTTCACCAAATATAACTACTAAATGATGACCACCGTTCTATTCCCTTGTTACCCTCGCTCGACCCAGCTACACTCTTATTACCTGAAAGGAATTGTGAAGCAAAAGGGTGAGCACAACTAGCTCAGTAAAGAATATCATGACTAAAGATAATTCAATTATCAATAGCCTTCATCAACAATAAATCAGAGATTTAGAACATATGGTAAATGATAAAAATTTCAACCATAGTTGCAGCGGAACGAGCAATCCATTAGAAGAGTCAAATAGACTATAAAGTCTATTATCTTCTCCATGTTAAAAATCCACCAACAATATTTTATCCATGTAACATCACTCAACAGTTCCTTTCCACAATCATATGAATAACTCATAATCATAATTGTGACTATAAATTTTTCTTCGCACCCAGGACGAAGAATATTTTCATCACCTGTCTTTACCTGAAACATCAAAGATCATGGTTATACCAAATCACAGTTCCTGTTTATAATCATACTAAAAAATCCATCTTTGCACTACGGGCCAAAGATATTCATCAACAAACCATCTTTGCACTACGGGCCAAAGATATTCAACAACAGTTCATCTTTGCACTACAGGCCAAAGATATTCATCAACAGGCCATCTTTGCACTACATGCCAAAGATATTCATCAACAATTCATATTTGCACTACAGGCCAAATATATTCATATCTCAAAGAAATATATAATCATTTCAGAATTTATATAAACAATAATTATAACCATGTTGATCAATTCACCTTTGCACTTAAGCTTAAGATATTCAATTATAAATTCAATGGTCATGATCATACCAGTCACAATTCAACTTTGCACTACAGGCCAAAGAGAACCCTAGTCATGATCATACCAATAATCTACCCATCTTTACACTCCAGTGAAAGAGAATTTCAACATCAGGGTTATAAAAATGTTATATATGATGATAAAAATAATATGATCAACATATAGTTTTAATCTCAAGAGTAATATTCGTAACTCATGAATAGTAAATCGTGAATAGTAACTCATGAATAGTAACCCCGACACAAAAGATAGAAATTCCACAATAAAATCCATACCAATATTTCGGTATAATGATATTGAAAGAATAACATTCTTAAGCTTATAAACAATTTATTTAAATTGTTTACACTTTACTAATTAATGCATTTAATCATCATAAAATGCCAAACTCTTAGATTTCATCATCAATAACCAAAACCCTCATCAAAAATCTGCATATACCTCATATAGGATTCTCAAGCCATAAAATCCTATTTTTCAATTTTCTTACTTCACAAAACATATTTAATTCATTTACTCATAACTAGACCATTTTCATGAAAAATACCAAATCAGTTCCAAAAATATTTCTTTTCTGGGATTTAGCATAATATAGTCCCATAGTGAACATATATTTTTCTCAGAATTTTTAAAAGTCATTTACTATTTTTCATATGGCCAAAATAGCCGAATATTTAGACATTTATCAAAAATTGTACTTTTATCTAAAAATTCTGAAATTTACAGAGTATACTTCTATCATATACATGTACTCCCAATAAAAATTTCATCAATTTTGGAGTTAACCACAAGGAATTATAAGCTGTTACTTTTAAAATAGTCTTTTCTCATAAAATTCATAACTCTCAATCTATACATCCAAAAATCACCATTTTTGGACACAATCAAGAAAACTCATCAAAATATCATTTCAAATTTTTCCAGAATTTTTGAAGATCAGAAAAATTACGAAACTGAAAATCATAACAACCCTTAAAATCCCTTAATATCCCTTACTATCCCTTACAATCCCTTACTATCCCTTACTATCCCTTACCTCAAAAGAGCAGTACTTCTGACTGGATATCGAATATGATGCTGAAGAAAACTTGCACTGATGAATAGCAACTCACCAAGTATCTAAAAACTCACAAAATATGCTTCATAATATAGAGAGAGAAAGAGAGAAAGCTTATGTTTCTGGTGTGATTTTCAATTCTAACTTAGCCCTCTATTTATAGGAAAATTTTGGTAGGTTTGACCTGCAACCTGATGGCTTTACCTGCTACTATTCCCACCCACCACATTTGAAATATAATTCAGCACATTTCTTCACCAACCACAAGTGGGGCCCACCAATTCTAGAATTTTCTACCAAAATGATAAACTCTGAAAATTCAACAATTTCTGAACCAGTCATCTCGTAAAATTCATAATAAATCATACGTTCATTTTTAACGGTTCAAAATTTGTGGGCATATACTCAACTTATATATGTATAACATATCCAAAAATTACCACGATCCAACGGTCGGATTAAAAATTATAACCCCCGCAAAATATCTCAAAAACCCTGATTTTTAATACCTCCATTCCGACAAAAATACGGATAAAAATCTCAACATTAACTCCTTCATTTTTTAACCACAAAAATATATCCCTCATTTATATCCACATAAAATAAATATTTTCTTATCATATGAATCAATAATTAATTATTCACAAATAATATTACAGAATCACATTTATGACAACCAGGCCGTTCCCAGGAAAGAGGGGGCTTTCCAATAAGGATTTCTCCTTACTGGCGCGCAATTAGATGACCAAACCTCTCCTTAGACAGAACTTTCTAGACATTGACAATAATGTTATCTAATAATATTATTCAAATAATATGAATTATTGATCTGATAAAGGAAAATACTGTGCAACAACAATTATTGAAACAACAATAATATAAAATATCAACGCAACAATTATTGAATCAATAAAATAAAATATTGAACAGTAATTACTGTAACAATTATTGAGTAGTGCCTTCTTACGTAAGAATCAATAATTTCAAAAATATTATGCAATACCGTGTGCTACTGTGCAATAACGCGTATTACTGTATTTTAACCACCGGGTATTCCAACAGTGTTAACGGTAACAACTATGCCGTTATTTATAAAAACTCAAATTTGTCGTTTTCTTCACCTGACAGTTATTCGTTATGGGGCCCACAAATAGCTGCGCCGTCGTACGAATATTCCCCGACAGAAAGAATATTCCACGACCAAACGAATATTCCCCGACAACAATGATTATTTTATAACCACTTGCTTATTTTGAAAAAAATTCATATTTCACCCTTAACTTTAATATTTATCAATTTAACCATTTACTGAATAGTAATTATAAGAAAAATTGAATACTTTTATTTCATAAAATTCGGGGTCTTACATGCGTCGTCGTACGAATATTCCCCGACAGCAAGAATATTCCACGACCAACCGAATATTCACCGACCAAAAATAAATATTTTATAACCACTTGCTTATTTTGCAAAATTTGCACATTTCACCCATAACCAAAGTATTATATCAAATTAACCCCTTATTATTCACAATAATATTTAGAGAAAATTTGATTTTATTCATTAATAAGTTGGGGTCTTACACCGGTGGTTAAAACACAGTAATACGCGTTGTTGCACAGTAGCACACGGTATTGCACCAATTATTGATTCTTACGTAAGAAGACACTACCTAATAATTTTTACAGTAATTACTGTTCAATATTGTATTTTATTGATTCAATAGTTACTGTGTTGATATTTTATATTACTGTTGTTTTAATAATTGTCACTACACAGTATTTTCTATTATCGGAACAATAATTCATATTATCTGAATAATATTATTAGATAACATTATTGGTAATGTCTAGAAAGTTCTGTCTAAGGAGAGGTTTGGTCATCTAATTGCGCGCCAGTAAGGAGAGATCCTTATTGGAAAGCCCCCTCTTTCCTGGGAACGGCCTGGTTGCCAGTACTGTGATTCTGTAATATTATTTGTGTATAATTAATTATTGATTTATATGATGAGAAAAATATTGATTTTATGTGGATATAGATGGAAAAAAATTTTAATGTGACAATTGTTGAAAATTAATATTTTATCTTTTTCTGATAAAATAATTCATTTAAATATATTATTTTAATAATATATTGATGGTGGTATTTTTACAATGAATGTGGGATATATGAGTATATGAGGAGGAAGAGTATTTTTGTGGCATTAAATGATTAACACATGTTTTGTGTGTTGGTGGACATAATTCTTGACCGAAAATTTATTATTGACTATAAAATCGCCCGTTTGTGGATTTCGGTCAATTTTTGTTTGGAATTTGGAAAAACTTTCTTCTGCAAAGTTGTAGAGAATTGAATTTCCTATAAAAACTCGCGAGATTCGAATTTTTTGATCAAAGGGCTATTTATTATGAATTATTGAAGTTCTGAAGTTCCGAAATAATTGATTTTTGGAAGTTTTATTTATTATTTTGAAGAAAAACGTTTTTTGGCATTTAAGTGGGCTAACATGTGATATAAATGGGCTGAGATCAGATGTCTAGAGGTGGGCTAAGGAAAATTTGATAAATATATTATTATTATATTAAATTTTCTGCTTTGGTGTTCTAAGCATTTTCTTATAAATAGAGTGCTTAGGTTAGAATTGAAATCACACCAGAAACACAAGTTTCTCTCTATTTCTCTCTCTATAACGAGCGTATTCTTGTGAGTATTTAATACTTTGAGTGTTGCTTTACGGTGCAAGTTTCCTTCAGCACTATATCTAGTATTCCAGTCAGAAGTACCGTCTTTCCGAGGTAAGGGATGTTATTTCTTCTTAAATGATATTATTTTTTTTCAATATCATTATGACGAAGTATTGATCTGAACTTTTTATCAAATTTAGAACTTTTCATGTCGGGGTTACTATTCATGAGTTACTATTCATGAGTTACTATTCACGAGTTACTATTCACCGAAAAATGAAATTTCCTTCTTTTCGTCCAAATATCTATTCTGGATACTAGCTTTGATTGTATCCATGTTTTGATCATTCTTGAATTTTACTTCACTATGATAAGGTATTTTTGGACATGGATAAATCGAAATACGAATCCTTAATATTTGTTATTTTGCTTCACTGGATTCGTTTTCTTTAAAATATTTTTCATCATCCTCAGTCTTAAATGATGATATAACTGAATATCTTTGGCCTGTAGTGCAAAGATGAATAATTTCTGATGAATATCTTTGGCCCGTAGTGCAAAGATGAACAGGTGTTGAGGTGAACATGACCAACTGATGGATATCTTTGGCCTGTAGTGCAAAGATGACTATTTGATTCAAGATATTTATAGATTGATGTTACAGGGATAAAATGTTGATGATGGGCTTTAAAATTTATAGATAATCGTAGATTTCATTCTCTACGTAACTTCTCTATGAATTATTATTTTCCGCTGCGAATAATGAATTAAAACTTGTTGTCTATTGTATTCTATTAAATTTTTCCCTGTTGAAGACTAACGATAATTTGTTGTATATTATCTTAGTCATAATATTCTTTACTGGGCTAGTTGAGCTCACCCTTTTCCTTGTTGTTCCATTTTCTTCTCAGGAGGCGAGAATGTAGCAGGTACTAGTCGGGGTATGGAATGAAGGTTCTAGGAAGTTATTTTAGTAGTCCTCACCATTTTTTTTTGTAAAATATTGTTCCAATAATTGTAATGAGGACTTATTTGAGTGTGGATATTGTCTAGATGACAATATTTGTATTTACACTCACAGTTTTTATGTTGTATTAATAAAGTTGTAGTTATTTCTGTACCATGTTATTGACGACTCAGAATAGGTATTGTATACCTGTTTTGGGGGCGTCACTCTTCGGCCACCGTCTTTGGTTTCTCCCAATTTTGTATTGCTTCAATCTTCGCTGGGTCAACATATACTCCATGTTTTGACACCACGTGCTCTAGGAATGCTACTTCCTCAAGTCAGAACTCGCATTTCTTCAACTTAGCATATAGCTTGTTCAAATGGTGCTCATGATCTTCACGGCTTTTGGAATATATGAGGATGTCATCAATAAAGACAACAACGAATTGATCCAAATAATCCTTGAATACTCGGTTCATCATATCCATGAAAGTCGCAGGAGCATTAGTTAATCCAAAAGACATGACTAGGAATTCATAATGCCCGTACCGAGTTCTGAAGGCAGCCTTTGGAATATCCTTAGTTTTAACCTTCAGCTGATGATATCCAGAATGAAGATCGATCTTTGAAAAGAATTGTGCTCCTTATAACTGGTCAAACAGGTCATCAATACGAGGTAGCGGATACCTATTCTTGATAGTGACATGGTTTAATTCCCGATAATCAATACAAAGTCGCATACTCCCGTCTTTCTTCTTTACAAATAAAACAAGAGCACTCCAAAGAGATGTACTAGGACGAATGAAATCGATGTCCAACAACTCTTGTAGTTGGACCTTTAACTCCTGAAGTTCAATAGAAACCATTCGATATGGGGTTTTCGAAATGAGCTTTGTACCAGGTTCAAGATCAATAAAGAATTCAACTTCACGTTCCGGGGGTAGACCGGGAAGTTCTTCAGGAAATACGTCAGGAAAGTCAATAACAACAGGAATATTATTCAAATATGACGTGTCTTTATTCAAATCCATAACATGGGCTAAGAAAGCTTGACATCCGTTTTTTAATAAACGAATGGCTTTATGGTTTGATATAACAGTGATTGATTTTAATGGCTTAGTTGCTTGAATTCGTACAACAGGTTGGTTAGGAATATGAAAACTAACAACCTTACGAAAATAATCAATTTTGGCATGATGAGTAGTTAACCAATCAATCCCTACAATCACATCAAAAGTAAGTATCTTTAAAGAGATAAGGTCAACAGGTAAGGTGATGGTGCCAACTTGGATCACACAAGATTTATAAATAGTGGATGTGATGAAAGTTTCTCCTAACTGAGTCTCCACAGATAAATCAAAATCTAACTTCTCCGGAGTCAAGTTTAAACGTTGAGCACAAGCAGGAGAAATAAATGAATGGGTAGCACCAGTATCTAGCAAGGTATAAACTTCACATGAATTTATGATTAGCTTACCTGTGATCACCTCGTTTGGGTTCCTCGCATGTTAACCAGTCACAACAAACGCTCTTCCAGGAACCGTTGACTTTGTCTTTTCTGGGACATCTTTTTGAGTCACCATCCCCGCTGGACTTGGTTTCGCTACAGTGCAATCTCGAGCGATATGTCCTTCCTTTCCACAATTATAACATACCTTAAACTGTTGTGGGCAGTTTGGGCTGATATGTCCTTCTTTTCCGCACTTATAACATATAACCGGTGGGCGTTCTCCTCCCTTGGAACCAGTTGCTGCTGGTGCTGACGTCTTCGTATTGTCATTGTTGAATCTCCTATTTTTAAAATCTCATCCCGACTCGCTTCTTCTATTTTCATAGCCACGATTACCACCAGAGTGGTTGCCGTTCTTGTCTGTATTTTTCTTTCTCCGCTGGTTATCATTGTTCTGATGACTGATGTCACCGATATGATCCTGGTTGTGGTCCCTCGGTTGACCGTACTCGTTATCTCGCTCTAATAATTGAGCCCTGTTGACAACATCTGAATAGAGAGAAAATTTATGAGAAATGAGATATTGACGTATGCCGGGTTTCAAACCTCTCAGAAATATCCGCGTCATACGTTCCTCATTCTCCACCAAATGAGGTGCAAACCTGGATAACTCTGCAAACTTCGCCTCGTACTGGGACACCGTCATGTTATTCTGCTCCAGTCTAATAAACTCTACCTCCTTCATATGACGAATACTTTCAGGGAAGTTCTTGTCATTGAACAGTTTCTGAAATGTCTCCCAAGACATGCTGAGTGAGGCTGGATGGGTACGCTTCACAGATTCTCACCAGTAGTCTGCCTCGCCACGGAACATAAAGGTGGCGAATGGAACCTTCTGTTCCTCCATGCATCCCAAGACATCGAATATCTTGGTAATTTTCTTGACCCATGTCTCCGCCTTAATCGGATCCGGCTTTCCCCAGAATTCTAGTGGTCCCAACTCTTTGAACTGCTTGGCTGTAACCAGCTGTGCGTTGTCATTGTTTCTTCCTATATTTTGAACAGGAATCTCATTCGTCTGGTTTTGCATGAATCGCAAAAACCTTCTAAACATCTCATCGTTCATCGTCTGCTCAGTGGTGTTGTTCACAGGAAGAACATTGCCAGCCTGTTGCACGTTCTCCTCGTTGGTGAGTATAGGCATCTCCACCGTCTCATTTACTCCACTGTTAACAATCTCAGTCGACATTCTCAAATATTGTCATAAAACAAGGGTTAATTTAACAAATTAACATATCACACAGTATCCCTATATTATGACCGACCAACAAATAAGCTTAGGTAGGACACACTAGCGAAGGATTTACTCGTCTCACCCCTCCTAGTTCTATTCCCCGATCTCCGCCAGAGATCATATCCCTAAGCTCTGATACCAACTGTGACGCCCCCAAAATAGGTATACAACACCCATTCTAAGTCGCCAAAATACATGGTACAGAAACAACACAGTTCTTGTGTTGTAATAATAAAGATGTAGTTGTTTCTGTACCATGTATTTTGGCGACTTAGAATGGGTGTTGTATACCTATTTTGGGGGCGTCACAGTTGGTATCAGAGCTTAGGGATATGATCTCTGGCGGAGATCGGGGAATAGAACTAGGAGGGGTGAGACGAGTAAATCCTTCGCTAGTGTGTCCTACCTAAGCTTATTTGTTGGTCGGTCATAATATAGGGATATTATGTGATATGTTAATTTGTTAAATTAACCCTTGTTTTATGACAATATTTGAGAATGTCGACTGAGATTGTTAACAGTGGAGTAAATGAGACGGTGGAGATGCCTATACTCACCAACGAGGAGAACGTGCAACAGGCTGGCAATGTTCTTCCTGTGAACAACACCACTGAGCAGACGATGAACGATGAGATGTTTAGAAGGTTTTTGCGATTCATGCAAAACCAGACGAATGAGATTCCTGTTCAAAATATAGGAAGAAACAATGACAACGCACAGCTGGTTACAGCCAAGCAGTTCAAAGAGTTGGGACCACTAGAATTCTGGGGAAAGCCGGATCCGATTAAGGCGGAGACATGGGTCAAGAAAATTACCAAGATATTCGATGTCTTGGGATGCATGGAGGAACAGAAGGTTCCATTCGCCACCTTTATGTTCCGTGGCGAGGCAGACTACTGGTGAGAATCTGTGAAGCGTACCCATCCAGCCTCACTCAGCATGTCTTGGGAGACATTTCAGAAACTGTTCAATGACAAGAACTTCCCTGAAAGTATTCGTCATATGAAGGAGGTAGAGTTTATTAGACTGGAGCAGAATAACATGACGGTGTCCCAGTACGAGGCGAAGTTTGCAGAGTTATCCAGGTTTGCACCTCATTTGGTGGAGAATGAGGAACGTATGACGCGGATATTTCTGAGAGGTTTGAAACCCGGCATACGTCAATATCTCATTTCTCATAAATTTTCTCTCTATTCAGATGTTGTCAACAGGGCTCAATTATTAGAGCGAGATAACGAGTACGGTCAACCGAGGGACCACAACCAGGATCATATCGGTGACATCAGTCATCAGAACAATGATAACCAGCGGAGAAAGAAAAATACAGACAAGAACGGCAACCACTCTGGTGGTAATCGTGGCTATGAAAATAGAAGAAGCGAGTCGGGATGAGATTTTAAAAAGAGGAGATTCAACAATGACAATACGAAGACGTCAGCACCAGCAGCAACTGGTTCCAAGGGAGGAGAACGCCCACCGGTTATATGTTATAAGTGCGGAAAAGAAGGACATATCAGCCCAAACTGCCCACAACAGTTTAAGGTATGTTATAATTGTGGAAAGGAAGGACATATCGCTCGAGATTGCACTGTAGCGAAACCAAGTCCAGCGGGGATGGTGACTCAAAAAGATGTCCCAGAAAAGACAAAGTCAACGGTTCCTGGAAGAGCGTTTGTTGTGACTGGTTAACATGCGAGGAACCCAAACGAGGTGATCACAGGTAAGCTAATCATAAATTCATGTGAAGTTTATACCTTGCTAGATACTGGTGCTACCCATTCATTTATTTCTCCTGCTTGTGCTCAACGTTTAAACTTGACTCCGGAGAAGTTAGATTTTGATTTATCTGTGGAGACTCAGTTAGGAGAAACTTTCATCACATCCACTATTTATAAATCTTGTGTGATCCAAGTTGGCACCATCACCTTACCTGTTGACCTTATCTCTTTAAAGATACTTACTTTTGATGTGATTGTAGGGATTGATTGGTTAACTACTCATCATGCCAAAATTGATTATTTTCGTAAGGTTGTTAGTTTTCATATTCCTAACCAACCTGTTGTACGAATTCAAGCAACTAAGCCATTAAAATCAATCACTGTTATATCAAACCATAAAGCCATTCGTTTATTAAAAAACGGATGTCAAGCTTTCTTAGCCCATGTTATGGATTTGAATAAAGACACGTCATATTTGAATAATATTCCTGTTGTTATTGACTTTCCTGACGTATTTCCTGAAGAACTTCCCGGTCTACCCCCGGAACGTGAAGTTGAATTCTTTATTGATCTTGAACCTGGTACAAAGCTCATTTCGAAAACCCCATATCGAATGGTTTCTATTGAACTTCAGGAGTTAAAGGTCCAACTACAAGAGTTGTTGGACATCGATTTCATTCGTCCTAGTACATCTCTTTGGAGTGCTCTTGTTTTATTTGTAAAGAAGAAAGACGGGAGTATGCGACTTTGTATTGATTATCGGGAATTAAACCATGTCACTATCAAGAATAGGTATCCGCTACCTCGTATTGATGACCTGTTTGACCAGTTATAAGGAGCACAATTCTTTTCAAAGATCGATCTTCATTCTGGATATCATCAGCTGAAGGTTAAAACTAAGGATATTCCAAAGGCTGCCTTCAGAACTCGGTACGGGCATTATGAATTCCTAGTCATGTCTTTTGGATTAACTAATGCTCCTGCGACTTTCATGGATATGATGAACCGAGTATTCAAGGATTATTTGGATCAATTCGTTGTTGTCTTTATTGATGACATCCTCATATATTCCAAAAGCCGTGAAGATCATGAGCACCATTTGAACAAGCTATATGCTAAGTTGAAGAAATGCGAGTTCTGACTTGAGGAAGTAGCATTCCTAGAGCACGTGGTGTCAAAACATGGAGTATATGTTGACCCAGCGAAGATTGAAGCAATACAAAATTGGGAGAAACCAAAGACGGTGGCCGAAGAGTGACGCCCCCAAAACAGGTATACAATACCTATTCTGAGTCGTCAATAACATGGTACAGAAATAACTACAACTTTATTAATACAACATAAAAACTGTGAGTGTAAATACAAATATTGTCATCTAGACAATATCCACACTCAAATAAGTCCTCATTACAATTATTGGAACAATATTTTACAAAAAAAAATGGTGAGGACTACTAAAATAACTTCCTAGAACCTTCATTCCATACCCCGACTAGTACCTGCTACATTCTCGCCTCCTGAGAAGAAAATGGAACAACAAGGAAAAGGGTGAGCTCAACTAGCCCAGTAAAGAATATTATGACTAAGATAATATACAACAAATTATCGTTAGTCTTCAACAGGGAAAAATTTAATAGAATACAATAGACAACAAGTTTTAATTCATTATTCGCAGCGGAAAATAATAATTCATAGAGAAGTTACGTAGAGAATGAAATCTACGATTATCTATAAATTTTAAAGCCCATCATCAACATTTTATCCCTGTAACATCAATCTATAAATATCTTGAATCAAATAGTCATCTTTGCACTACAGGCCAAAGATATCCATCAGTTGGTCATGTTCACCTCAACACCTGTTCATCTTTGCACTACGGGCCAAAGATATTCATCAGAAATTATTCATCTTTGCACTACAGGCCAAAGATATTCAGTTATATCATCATTTAAGACTGAGGATGATGAAAAATATTTTAAAGAAAACGAATCCAGTGAAGCAAAATAACAAATATTAAGGATTCGTATTTCGATTTATCCATGTCCAAAAATACCTTATCATAGTGAAGTAAAATTCAAGAATGATCAAAATATGGATACAATCAAAGCTAATATCCAGAATAGATATTTGGACGAAAAGAAGAAAATTTTATTTTTTGGTGAATAGTAACTCGTGAATAGTAACTCGTGAATAGTAACTCATGAATAGTAACTCATGAATAGTAACCCCGACATGAAAAGTTCTAAATTTGATAAAAAGTTCAGATCAATACTTCGGCATAATGATATTGAAAAAAATAATATCATTTAAGAAGAAATAACATCCCTTACCTCGGAAAGACGGTACTTCTGACTGGAATACTAGATATAGTGCTGAAGGAAACTTGCACCGTATAGCAACACTCAAAGTATCAAATACTCACAAGAATACGCTCGATATAGAGAGAGAAATAGAGAGAAACTTGTGTTTCTGGTGTGATTTTCAATTCTAACCTAAGCACTCTATTTATAGGAAAATGCTTAGAACACCAAAGCAGAAAATTTAATATAATAATAATATATTTATCAAATTTTCCTTAGCCCACCTCTAGACATCTGATCTCAGCCCATTTATATCACATGTTAGCCCACTTAAATGCCAAAAAACGTTTTTCTTCAAAATAATAAATAAAACTTCCAAAAATCAATTATTTCGAAACTTCAGAACTTCAATAATTCATAATAAATAGCCCTTTGATCAAAAAATTCGAATCTCGCGAGTTTTTATAGGAAATTCAATTCTCTACAACTTTGCAGAAGAAAGTTTTTCCAAATTCCAAATAAAAATTGACCGAAATCCACAAACGGGCGATTTTATAGTCAATAATAAATTTTCGGTCAAGAATTATGTCCACCAACACACAAAACATGTGTTAATCATTTAATGCCACAAAAATACTCTTCCTCCTCATATACTCATATATCCCACATTCATTGTAAAAATACCACCATCAATATATTATTAAAATAATATATTTAAATGAATTATTTTATCAGAAAAAGATAAAATATTAATTTTCAACAATTGTCACATTAAAAATTTTCTCCATCTATATCCACATAAAATCAATATTTTTCTCATCATATAAATCAATAATTAATTATACACAAATAATATTACAGAATCACAGTACTGGCAACCAGGCCGTTCCCAGGAAAGAGGGGGCTTTCCAATAAGGATCTCTCCTTACTGGCGCGCAATTAGATGACCAAACCTCTCCTTAGACAGAACTTTCTAGACATTGCCAATAATGTTATCTAATAATATTATTCAGATAATATGAATTATTGTTCCGATAATAGAAAATACTGTGTAGTGACAATTTTTAAAACAACAGTAATATAAAATATCAACACAGTAACTATTGAATCAATAAAATACAATATTGATCAGTAATTACTGTAACAATTATTGAGTAGTGTCTTCTTCCGTAAGAATCAATAATTGGTGCAATACCGTGTGCTACTGTGCAACAACGCGTATTACTGTGTTTTAACCACCGGGTATTCCAACAGTATTAACGGTAACAACTACGCCGTTATTTATAAACAACTTATTTTTGTCGTTTTCTTCATCCAATCGCTTTCTGTTATGGGGCCCACACAAGGCTGCGCCGTCGTACGAATATTCCCCGACAACAAGAATATTCCACGACCAAACAAATATTCCCCGACAACAATGAATATTTTAGGACCACTTGGTTATTTAAAATATTTGCGCATTTTACCCATAACTAACCACATTAATCAAATCAACCCTTACTATTTTAAAATAATAAATAGAGGAATTAAATTTCATTTATTAATAATTTGGGGTCTTATATTGAATACAAATATTATCTTCTAGAGAGTATTCATACTCAAAAGGAGTCCTCATTACATTTATTAACACACCATTACATAGAATAGTGAGGACTACTAACTAATAATATCATTCGGACCATCACCCCGTTCCCCGACTTGCCCCAGCCACGTTCTCATTTCCTGAAGAGAACAGTGAAAGAAAGGGTGAGCTCAACTAGCCCAGTAAGAAATATTATGACTAAGATAATGCAGAATAAATTATCATTAGCCTTCAACAATGTTAAAACTGTTAAAATATAATAGACATCAAGTTTAACTGCAGCGGAACAAGCAATCCATTAAAAGAGTCAAGTAGAAAATAAACTCTACTATCTTTTATGATTTAAAAGGTTTTTCAACACTGTGATCGCTGGGACTCAGCTTAATAAAATAATCCACATTATCGAATCACCCCTGCACTACGGCCAAGGATATTCGTATATTCATTAATGGTCATGATCATGCCAACAACTGTCCATCAACGCACTACGGACCAATGAGGACTTTTACCACATCATTTGTAACATTACAGTCATGATTATACCGAATAATCCCTGGTTATAATCATACCAAGTCCATCTATGCACTACAGGCCACGGATGACTTTTAATATTTTATAAACATGAGGATGATGACAATGATATAAGAATTCAATAAAACAAGTTCAAGAATTAATTTATCCAAGAATTAACAACGTCCAAATTGTCAACATGATACTGCTTTGTGGAGTAAAATTCAAGAATGCTTAGAAGAATATTTTCATGAAAAGATACTGGATGAAACGCAATTATCAAGGATATTCCACAAATTTCATGGAGTATAGAAGTCAAAACTTAACCAACTTAGTATAATAAAGAATGGAATAACAAAAGAAATCACCATGCATGCGATAGACCGCACAGACAGGTTATTCCCACAGAATAATAAATAATGGAATCAGGACCGGCGTAAAACGCACAGACAGGATATTCCAACAGAATAATAATAAAGACGGAACCAGGTCCGGTGTAAAACATACAGACAGAATGTTCCAACAGAATAATAGAAGAATGCCACCAAGTATAGGGTAGACCGCGTATACAGGTTATTCCAACAGAATAATAAGAAATGGAATAACAACAGTTCTCTTCATGAATAAGAAAGAATAGCACCCCTTACCGTTTTAAAGAAGAGCTGAAATAAGGAAGTAGTTAAGTAGTAGAATACTCTTCTTCTCTCTCTCTCTATAGTCTCTCTCTATAGTTTCTCTCTATAGTTTCTCTCTCTAGAGTTCAGTGAATTCGTAAGAAATAATGAAATGAGCTGCTATTTATAGAAAAATAGAATGCATAGTAACTAATCCATGAACGGTCCAGATTGATTACTTTAATCTGACGGTCCATATTTAAAGAAAAATCTTTTAAATAAAATATAATATATTCTATTTATAGAATTACTTTAATAAAGTATTTTGTTTTATATAAAAAGATGTTTCTGTTTTATTACGTTAATAATACGAATAAAACAAAACGTCATTATCGCTAAATAATTCATATTATTAACTGACAATAATTGAATCAAACTGAGTGACTTCTCACATAAGCATTAATAATCAATATCGTGTGCTACTATGCAACCACACGTATTACTGTACTTTTACTACCGAGTAGTTCAACAGTATCAATGGTAAAACTTCCGCCGTTATTTTTAATAAAATATTTTTGTCATTTTCTCAATCCGACAATAATTCCGTTGTGGGGTCCACCAATGATTGTGCCGTTGTACGAATATTCCCTGTTAAAACGAATATTCCCCGACCAATCGAATATTATATAACAACTTGCGTACTTTGCAAAATTTATAAATATTACCCACAACTATAACATTATATCAAATTAACTCCATAATATTCAAAAATGATATTTATAGAAAATTCATCTTTATTTATAAAAGTTGGGGTCTTACATGATTTATATGATTATATCTAATAAATACCTGACTGAAAGTACTCCAATTACGCTCACACCCCGAAGATGAGCAAGTTAAACTCATAATCTTCACTGCAAAGTTTCTTAATTCTGGAGCTTCATCTCCATATGCGATCCACCAATCAGCTGGATCAATATTAAAACATATGTCAATCTTACTGGTACATGTTTAATCAAAATGAAAGCATAACCAAACATTAATCAACGGTACTTACCGGGAGCACGTTTCTTACACGTGTTTCTGGCATTTGTGTAGTCAAATAAGCCTTGCCTCAATCGGAATGCATCCAATTGCAAATCAACTTTCTCTCTTTCCACAGCATCAGGAATAAGCTTGTCCATACATGAGTACAATCCCACTTTAACTTCCGCATTGGCATAAAAATTATCTTCATATTGAAACTGAGGATTCAAATAATATGCAGCAGCGTGCAAATGCCGATGTAACTGATTATCCCACTTAGCATCTATTATGCTCCACATCTCTTTATAGGCCCCCTCCTCATTATCCAGATGTTTTGCAATCTCTTCTTTTGCATTGTTCATGGCGCCATATAAAAATCTCATTCCCGGCACCTTCTCTGAATCTGCCATCCTCAATACACCTACTAGAGGTTTTGTGGTCTTAATTGCATATCCCACGTTACCCCAAAGATTCCTATCACTCAGTATGATTTTTCTCGCCTCCTTACCTTCAGGTTTTTTTGTCCAAGCACAATTTGCCCACTCCCTAGATGTAAACATAGCCTCCAAAGGCTGTCTCAAACTATGCATACTCTGCAAAGTTAAATAAGCAATGGCAAATCTAGTGGCGGCTAGCCGAACAAGGTCTTTATTAGTGTTTGTCCTCATCAATGCCAAGACCCATCCATGATTATATATGAAGTTCCATACCTACATAATGAATAAAAATAATAATAATTCAAGTATTCATTGAATAAAAAAATTAGATCCAAATAATAATAATAGAATTACCTTCTTTGCCTTTGTCAAAGCATTTTTATGTTAAGGCAACTCTCCAAGCTTCTCAAGCATCAAATCAATGCAATGTGCGGCACACGGTGTCCACCACATACGTGGCCTCTTCTCCATTAACATCCTTCCCGCCGCCTTATAATTTGATGCATTGTCCGTGACTACTTGAATGACAAGGTCTTCTCCCACTTCCTCAACAACCTCATCAAGTAGTTTAAACATCAAAGCAGCATCTTTAATTGCATCAGATTCATCAACAGATTTCAAAAATACAGTTCTATGGGGGTTGTTTACAAGAAAATTTATTAGTTGTCTTCCCCTAATATCTTTCCAACCATCCGACAAGATTGACACCCCCGTATGTGCCCAAGTCTTTTTTACCTCATCAACAAAGGCATTTGTAGTCTTCTCTTCCTCCTTTAATATCCAAGAGCTAAGCTCGTATGGGGTAGGTGTGACGCCCCCAAAACAGGTATACAACACCTATTCTGAGTCGTCAATAACATGGTACAAAAACAACTACAACTTTATTAATACAACATAAAAACTGTGAGTGTAAATACAAATATTGTCATCTAGACAATATCCACACTCAAATAAGTCTCCATTACAATTATTGGAACAATATTTTACAAAAAAAATGGTGAGGACTACTAAAACAACTTCCTAGAACCTTCATTCCATACCCCGACTAGTACCTGCTACATTCTCGCCTCCTGAGAAGAAAATGGAACAACAAGGAAAAGGGTGAGCTCAACTAGCCCAGTAAAGAATATTATGACTAAGATAATATACAACAAATTATCGTTTGTCTTCAACAGGGAAAAATTTAATAGAATACAATAGACAACAAGTTTTAATTCATTATTCGCAGCGGAAAATAATAATTCATAGAGAAGTTACGTAGAGAATGAAATCTACGATTATCTATGAATTTTAAAGCCCATCATCAACATTTTATCCCTGTAACATCAATCAATAAATATCTTGAATCAAATAGTCATCTTTGCACTACAGGCCAAAGATATCCATCAGTTGGTCATGTTCACCTCAACACCTGTTCATCTTTGCACTACGGGCCAAAGATATTCATCAGAAATTATTCATCTTTGCACTACAGGCCAAAGATATTCAGTTATATCATCATTTAAGACTGAGGATGATGAAAAATATTTTAAAGGAAACGAATCCAGTGAAACAAAATAATAAATATTAAGGATTCGTATTTCAGCTATTCCATGTCCAAAAATACCTCATAAATAATCATAGTGGAGTAAAATTCAAGAATGATCAAAACATGGATACAATCAAAGCTAGTATCCAGAATAGATATTTGGACAAAAAGAAGAAAATTTTATTTTTCAGTGAATAGTAACTCGTGAATAGTAACTCATGAATAGTAACCCCGACATGAAAAGTTCTAAATTTGATAAAAAGTTCAGATCAATACTTCGGCATAATGATATTGAAGAAATAATATCATTTAAGAAGAAATAACATCCCTTACCTCAGCAAAAACAGTACTTCTAGTTGAAACACCGGATATAGGTTATGACTTGAACTTGCACCGCATAGCAATACTCAAAGTATTAGAATACTCACAAGAATACGCTCACTAATATAGAGAGAGAAAGAGAGAGAAACTTGTGTTTCTGGTGTGATTTTCAATTCTAACCTAAGCACCCTATTTATAGGAAAATGCTTAGAACACCAAAGCAGAAAATTGAATATAATATTAATATAATTATACAAATTTTTCTTAGCCCACCTTTAGACATCTGATCTCAGCCCATTTATATCACATGTTAGCCCACTTAAATGCCAAAAAATGTTTTTCTTCAAAATAATAAATAAAACTTCCAAAAATCAATTATTTCGGAACTTCAGAACTTCAATAATTCATAATAAATAGCCCTTTTATCAGAAAATTCGAATCTCGCGAATTTTTATAGGAAATTCAATTCTCTACAACTTTGCAGAAGAAAGTTTTTCCAAATTCCAAACAGAAATTGACCGAAATCCACAAACGGACGATTTTACAGTCAATAATAAATTTTCAGTCAAGAATTGTGTCCACCAACACACAAAACATGTGTTAATCATTTAATGCCACAAAAAAACTCTTCCTTCTCATATACTCATATATCCCACATTCATTGTAAAAATATCACCATCAATATATTATTAAAATAATATATTTAAATGAATTATTTTATCAGAAAAAGATAAAATATTAATTTTCAACAATTGTCACATTAAAAATTTTCTCCATCTATATCCACATAAAATCAATATTTTCCTCATCATATAAATCAATAATTAATTATACACAAATAATATTACAGAACCACAGTACTGGCAACTAGGCCGTTCCCAGGAAAGAGGGGGCTTTCCAATAAGAATTTCTCCTTACTGGCGTGCAATTAGATGACCAAACCTCTCCTTAGACAGAACTTTCTAGACATTACCAATAATGTTATCTAATAATATTATTCAGATAATATGAATTATTGTTCCGATAATAGAAAATACTGTGTAGTGACAATTATTAAAACAACAGTAATATAAAATATCAACGCAGCAATTATTGAATCAATAAAATAAAATATTGAACAGTAATTACTGTAATAATTATTGAGTAGTGCCTTCTTACGTAAGAATCAATAATTGGTACAATACCGTGTGCTACTGTGCAACAACGCGTATTACTATGTTTTAACCACCGTGTATTCCAACAGTATTAACGGTAACAACTACGCCGTTATTTATAAACAACTTATTTTTGTCGTTTTCTTCATCCAATCGCTTTTCGTTATGGGGCCCACAAAAGACTGCGCCGTCGTACGAATATTCTCCGACAGTAAGAATATTCCACGACCAAGCGAATATTCCCCAACAACAACGAATATTTTATAACCACCTGGTTATTTGAAATATTTTCGCATTTCACCCATAACTAACCACATTAATCAAATCAACCCTTACTATTTCAAAATAATAAATAGAGGAAATTAAATTTCATTTATTAATAATTTGGGGTCTTACAGTAGGGGGTTTCAAAGCACGACCATAGTTCCCAATACATCGACACATATTTATAAATGAAGGACTATCAGCAACATTGAAGGGAATCCCATTTTCAAAGAAGAATTGACCTATATTAAGACAGACTACATTACGAGCCTCCTTTGAAAATACGGTACGCCTTGTAGTAACATCATCATCACCAGCATCAACATCCACAACAAATCTGTCCATGGGTCCCCGAACTCCCCTCTCAGAGGCACTACCCACACTTGAACCTCCCATTCCCAAGGATGGATGACTACCATAATAAGACCAGCTTTGTACTTTTTCAGCTTCATCTCTTTGTCTTTCCTCTTTGGAGTCCATATTTTTTTTCATATATGAAGTAAGCTCTTCCTTCACTTCGCTTAGTACTTTTTTGCAAGCCTCGACGTTACTATGATTTCCCACAAGATGATTTTTTAACCTTGTAATCCTTCCTTTGCAAATTTTCTTACAAAAATTGCATTCTACATATAAATGAGCTTTATTAACTCCAGGGGCTGCGGTGCCATATTTCCATGTAGGATCTTTCTTACCCATAATCTTAATTCACTGTAAGTTTGTAATAAAAA
Source organism: Panax notoginseng (assembly GCA_016801055.1). Lineage (NCBI taxonomy): Eukaryota > Viridiplantae > Streptophyta > Magnoliopsida > Apiales > Araliaceae > Panax > Panax notoginseng. The sequence goes on along the minus strand of CM029021.1, from coordinate 140,223,444 downwards.
AACCAAATATATGAATACAATATATGTTACTCACATAATATATAACAGGACTTTGTTAATATATCATATACGTTATTTTGTTAATACTTAATATATAACAGAACTTAAAAACCCATAATAGGAATTTAAAATATTAACAGAACTTAAAAAAAACTTAACAGAAATTAAATTTTTTTAACAGAAATTAAATTTGTTTAACAGAAATTAAATTAAATTTGTTTAACAGAAATTAAATTAAAACTATAACAGAAATTAAATTAAAACTATAACAGAAATTAAATTTGTTTAACAGAAATTAAAAATCCTTAACAAAAATTAAAAAAGTTTAATAGAAATTAAAGAAAAAGAAAACCGAATAAGATATAGAAAAAGAAAACAGTCGATCACAGAACACCGAATAAGATGAAGAAAAAGAAACAGTCAATCACAGAACAGGAGAAGAAAACAGTCGATCGAGAATAGGAGAAGAAAGAGGAGACGCGACTCAGAGTCGCAAAGACAGTCGCGCGGAGGAGAGGCGAAGTCGATCTCGAAGAGGAGAAGAAAGAGGAGAAGAGAAGAAGATACGATCGATGAGGAGAAGAAAGAGGAGACGAGAAGAAAAATACATGTTCAAGTCGCGCAGAGGATGAGAGGAGAGCAGTCGAAGATACCTGTTCAAGTAAGCCCAAATGAATTTTTGCATCAAATATGTGTTTTAGGATTTTTTTAAGTCAATTTGAGGCGCACGCCTCGCGACGCCTTGAGGCGCACGCCTCGCGACGCCTTGAGGCGCGACGCCACGAGGCTTAAGCTTCAGTCGAAAAAGGCCCAAGCCTCACCCATTCCAGAAAATGCGCACGCCTCGCAAGAACTTTCTCCCGTCTCGCAACAAGGCGCGCCTCGAGGCGCACGCCTCGAGCGCTATTTCGAACCTTGTATCCCACATTCATTGTAAAAATATCACCATTAATATATTATTAAAATAATATATTTAAATGAATTATTTTATCAGAAAAAGATAAACTATTAATTTTCAACAATTGTCACATTAAAAATTTTCTCCATCTATATCCACATAAAATCAATATTTTCCTCATCATATAAATCAATAATTAATTATTCACAAATAATATTACAGAATCACAATACTGACAACTAGACAGTTCCCAGGAAAGAGGGGGCTTTCCAATAAGGATCTCTCCTTATTGGCGCACAATTAGATGACCAAACCTCTCCTTAGACATAACTTTCTAGACATTGCCAATAATGTTATCTAATAATATTATTCAGATAATATGAATTATTGCTCCGATAATAAAAAATACTGTGTAGTGACAATTATTAAAATAACAGTAATATAAAATATCAACGCAGCAATTATTGAATCAATAAAATAAAATACTGAACAGTAATTACTGTAACAATTATTGAGTAATGCTTTCTTACATAAAAATCAATAATTGGTGCAATACCGTGTGCTATTGTGTAACAATGCGTATTACTGTGTTTTAACCACCGGGTATTCCAACAGTGTTAACGGTAACAACTACGCCGTTATTTATAAACAACTTATTTTTGTCGTTTTCTTCATCCAATCGCTTTCCGTTATGGGGCCCACACAAGGCTGCGCCGTCGTACGAATATTCCCCGACAACAAGAATATTCCACGACCAAACGAATATTCCCCGATAACAATGAATATTTTATGATCACTTGCTTATTTGAAATATTTGCGCATTTTACCCATAACTAACCTCATTAATCAATTTAACCCTTACTATTTTAAAATAATAAATAGAAGAAATTTAAATTTTATTTATTAATAATTTGAGGTCTTACAAATAGGAATGCGAGAGTATAAAAATATTTTGTTTTTGTGCATAATTCGACATATTTTTCATCAAAGTAGAAATTAAACCAGACCCGAATCCAAAGAATCGGGGAACCGGGTTGTCACAGACCTCCTAGTGGCTAGCAGATACAGAATTCGGAGGTTCAAATTACTAAAGCATGGAGGAAAATTAGGGCAACGACGTCTTCTAGTTCAAAATCAAGGTCAATTCCGAAGCTTTGTACCAATTACGTGTGTTCTATTCTTTTAACTTTTCATGTGTGTATGTGTATGTATAGCTTTTACTTAAAGCAGAACATTACGAATCAATACTGGGCTACTATGCTTTTATTTAATTAATTTATACTGATTAATAGGATTGGAAAAAAAATGGGTATAAACGAATTATCGAATCGAAATAATTTAACTGAAATTTTCTAATAATTTGTTTTTTTTAACATTTCGATTATATCCAAAATTTATTACAATTTTCGATTAAGTTGTATGGATTTTACTTTTGGCTTATTCGGGTAAACCGAATAACCGAACAAGCTAAGCAAAGTCTACAGATCTACACGACTACACTCATCTTAGTCATCTACTTTACTAAATTAGTGCCGATAGGCGAATAGGAGAATGGGCAATAGCTCACTCTCTCAAGTTCAACCCTCAACCTCAACTCTCAACTGATCTACAGACTACAGATCTCGATCGAATTCTCAATCTCTGTCCTCTGAAGTTTCAACTCTCAACAGTCAACAGATCTCGATCGAATTCTCTTAGAGTCGGACTCTCAGAGATCTCGAACTCTCATCGCCTCATCGGTCGACGCCGACGGCATCGGGTACGATTTTCCTTCAACTTCCTTCACCATCTCTATCTTACTCTCTAATGGCTGCTCTGAATCATGTTTAGCTAAATTTATCAATCATATAGTTGAGTCATGGTCTAGAGAGCAAGCAGCACTTGTCTGCGGTTTTGGTGGCCTATTGAACAATTTCCCCCAAAACATCTCCTTTAATTTGTTGAACTCAAGGGGGCTCTGTTTCTTGGGAAGAGTCCCTTTAGCAGCAACCATCTTTCTGAGCTTCAGCCTTCACATTATCTTCCTTAAGCATGTGCATGTCCACGGCAAAACTGAGTGCTCCTAAATTTATCAATCATATAGTTGAGCTCCTAAAAATTGATTTCATGGTTTTGTTAGTTGCAACTTGTGGGTTTCCAGTTATCATTAAAAAACTAGTAATATGTTTTAATAGCAACTTTTTCCTATAATAATACGGTTGGAGTTTAAGACTGGTTCACTAATGTAATTACTAATTAAAATGGTTTAGAAAAAATTAAAGAATTTTATCAGTTGCACGATATTATCAAATAGGTAGTAATTGAAGTGTATTAACAATTGTGGTGGCTATTAACTTTCTTGTCTCTGTTTGCATTTGAAGAATAGCTTGTTCTCTCCTAAAATTTGGTTTCTATGGTTTACTGAATTCTGATTGTGTGTTGGCAGGCTGAAATTGGAGACTTGTCTAGTATTTTCTATAGTGACCTAATTTGAATTTTGAAGGCATAGCCTATTTTTGGGGTGATATTCTACTTTCAATTGTGCAGCACATCATATAAAGATAATCTGTCTTGACAAGTATAGAAGTTAGTTCATAGGTATTATTGAATAGTTTTGTTTTATTGGCTATTTTAATAATCCCAAAAGATGAGGTATTGTTGTGTTAATGTTGTCAGGGTTGTGCAATGAATAAAATTGACCAAAATCTGAAGTCACATTGTTATGATTAGCCAATAATAATAAATATGTTTGGTGGCGTGACCGACGTGGATTTGTATGCTAGGCATATAGTATTGTATATGGTCGTATATTTTTGTACTTTATTTGATTTTCTAATGATCCCCTTAAACAATATGAAATGTATACATTCTTGATTATATATATATATATAGTTTTAATTAACATACTAGTAGTACGTAGGTATCATCAATTAGTAAAGTAGTACTGTAGTAGTAAGTAACCATGTTTTCAAGGTGCAATATGCTAATCATGGTGTATACTGTATATCCCATTGTTATTATAGATTATACTAGAAGTCTGGCTGTATCATGCACATTACTTGCTAAAACTGAAGGCCGTGTATTAAGGCAACAAAATTTTGAAAACTTAAAGTGGAAATTGGTTTTACCTTCATCTCCCCTTGATTTTCTTGAGCAGCCCCAGATGACACTTGGACCACATTTCATGTCAGGTAAGACTGAATAAGACCCCAACTCAACGCCATGTTTAATATTAGTTATTGGTTGCGAATTGTTGATACTTGAATTTCTTTATACCTGCCTTTGTTTTGTGTACATCATGCTTTTTGTGCATTTTGAAATGTATATTTGTGTTCATCTTCTCCTAATATTTTTTATATGAAGTTGAGGGAAAAAAATGCTCTGTATTGACTCTCACAGTGGGAATATTAATCCAAATATTAATTTAATTTATATCAACTGCAGGAGCACCCATACTTGAACAGGCCGTGGTATGCATTACATATGAGTCATTGAAGAAAATATGAGTTGAATTCATTCTTATCTTCTAAGCTCAAGTCTCTGTCATTACTGTTGAAGTTTCCCAATGTAATGGATAGAAGGAAACTACTAATTCTGGTTTGATTTTGTAATGTACTCTACATTTTAGTTACTGCATGAGTTTTTGCTTTTGGTTCCAAAATGTAGCATAATTGCCATTTTTCTCTTGTAAAGTAGTACTGTAGTTGTTGAATGTTGTCTGTACTCTGTTGGAAATTCATGCTGTGCTGTAAGTTGGTGTATTCATGCTGTGTTGTCAGTATTTCAGTTGGACTTGGTGTTGTTGATTGTTGTTGAATGTTGTCTCAGTTGGTGTTGAAGAATGTTGACTGTAGACATATAACACTGTTAGGATAATTCATGCTGATTGCTGTGTAGCGTCTGTGTATTACATTCGGTTATTAACCGAATAACCGAATAATTAATTCGGTTATTCGGTTATCAGCCAATTCGGGTAGTTGTTCGGATACCCAAAACAGCATAAATTCGGTTTTCGGTTATAACCGAAATGTGTATTCGGTTCGGTTAATAACCGAATGCTCACTCCTACTGATTAATTTACTCTTATCTGGAAGGACTTCTTATTCCAAATGCGAGGAAATTTACTGTAAATCATTTTATTTATTTTTTTAATTTTTGTGGAGCGTCCACCAACTGATTGTCTAAATTCTTGATTGGACAGATACAAAAATATGGGCAAAAAAGGATCACATAAGAAAGGGCAGAATTTAAGTAGTTTGCCTCAGAGTTCAATAACGCTAAGACAAGAATCTACTGGAAAGAGACAAACCAATGTCAGTGCAAAGTCCATATTGAAATTACAGCATATAAAGAACCTCGCAACTTGGGCAAGTGGCGAAGCCTCGGTACCTTCATTGGGCGCCTTCTTCGGCCACCGCTTGGCTGCCTGTGCTGAAGTTTTAGGGACACCTGCTGATCCATCATTGTTTACTTGCCAGAGGTTTGTTTGGGTTTCTCTTCCATTCTATAAACGTCAGACTTATTGTCTACTTCGGTGTGTTATGAGTGCTTTTTCAGCAGTTAGGGAAAGACTTTTTTGGTTTTAAAGACCTTATGCTATGTTTGGATTTAAGGAATGGAATTGGTGAAGGAATGGAATTGGTGAAGGAATGATTGATTTCATTTCTAGTTGGAATAAGTTATTCCATACTCTCCCTTTTGGGAGAAATGAGAATGGTTCATTTTATTCCAATAGAGCAACCAAACACAATTTTTTTCAAAGTCATTCTATTCCCACATTCATTTATTCAATCCAAACATAGCATTTAGAATCTCGATATTTGGTCAATCGTTAGAGGTAATGTTGTAATGGTTTGTTTTACACGATGGCCATTAATTTGGTTAACAATATCGAGACTGCAATTTCATGTTCTTCTTGTGCGTTTTCTTTCATTTCTAGTATAGGAGTATATGGCAACTTTACCAACTTTTGGAGCTGAAATGCCATTGATTAATTATGTACATCAACCTTTCGTTCACCTGTTTCTCTAAATGTGGTTTACATCTGTTTAATTTGTTGATATATATGACATGCTGAAAGTTTTAATTTATTTGAGGAAGTACTTGGTATTCTTGATTATACTTCTAATCTTGTATATTCTTGATTATACTTCTAATCTTGTACAGTTGTGAATCTATTCTTCGACCTGGCTGTAATTGTACAATCCGAATTGAAAAGAACAGGGGAAAGGTGAAGGGTAGACTCAAGAACTCTAAACTTCCCTTGCAGAACAATGTTGTCTACACGTGTCATTTCTGTTCACATCGTAATTTGGTAAGAGGGACGCCTAAAGGTCACATGAAAGAGTTATATCCACCAAAAGCTAAAGCACTTTCAAAATCAGAACCTGCTAATAACACACTTCCAAAGACTGCAATATCTGGGGTTGGCTCTATGGGGAATGCCGAGGTTAATAAGAAGGGTGAGACTGCTTCAGTGAGGTGTACTATGGAGAACGTTGAGGTTGCTGCGACAGATGTTCTGAAAGACGATCAGGTGACGGATAGTCCAGCAACTCCACTGGTTAGGGTAGGCGCTACTTTGTTGGAGGCAAGGAGTAAAAAGAGGAGTAGATCAAAAACAAAGAAAGCAGCTGAATCCGAAAGCAGTTCTGCAGTGGTGGATGCAGAAAAAGCTGTCAGCGCGTCCAGTAAGCGGAGGAGAAAATCTTGGACTAGTCTTAAAGAAAAGGCAGAGAGTAGTGATCATGTTAATCGCCGGAACTTGACCAACTTAACAATCCCGTTCTTCATATAAGTGTTTCATGTGTTAATTTTATGGAATGCTGTTGAGATTTAAGAATTCAAAGGAACTCCAACTTTGACTCCTTTTTTATCTTTCTTTTTTTCCTTCATTTTTTATATGTTTTTTTTTTGGCTATACTAGATTGGAATTAGTGACCTTTCAGGTTATTTTCAAGGGATCTGCCATTTCCCCCAACATTTGATGTTAACTTTGTTTCCTGAATTTTCAAACAACAGTCTTGATTTCCCTTCTCTTATGCTTTGTTTAGGCGTACTTATACTGATTTCCTGAATGTATTCCGTCTATCCTTATATCTCAGTGTTTATAGAAGTTGCTGAATTAATTGATTAGAATGGTGATGGTGTTGAACACTGATGAATGAAAATCATGTGCTAGGGGACCTATCATATCAAGGACTGCTATTAATATAGACATGTAGTTCTTCCCCTCCAGTAAAGAACTCAAAAATACTCTTGTTTTGATAGGGAAATTCCACGAGTCCACTGGTGATTTTTTCTTCTAATACACACTGATTGCTTGCTCTAAATATTTTGATCTGTAACGTCCTGGGCATTAAGACCATAACAAGTTCTATAAGCAAGAAAAAGATGATCAATGACAGTGAGGCATCTCATAGAGTTTGAACTCAACTGGCACTAATCACCAAATTGGAATCTAGGTTTATATGTCGAGAGTGAACGATATCAGCTTGTGATGGGAAATTTAAGAGAGAAGTCAGTGGTGGCAATGCATAAGATTATAATAAAATGCTGTAAAAAGTTGAAGAAGATGTTAGCATCATCATCATCTCATTGTCATGGTAACAAGAGCTCTGATGATCATCATAAACAACCAAATCCTGCTACTACTTCAATTTCACCTTCTCGTCCTATTCATTAAGTATCAACTATCTCTTGTAGCAAGTACTGAGAGAGATTGAGAGAGAGAGAGAGAGAGAGAGAATGTTTGTAAAAGGGTTGTAAGTGACTTGCAGCTAATTGTGCTCCAACGTTTCATCTTATTCTAGTTTTGAAAATGCTCAAAAATTATTATCATGGTTCAATGCTAGTCCCTTCGATCTTCTATATGTTACAAATTTCGATGACATCGTTCAAGTCCTATAAATCAATTAATCCCCAAAACTCATATTTTAAGTTCTATTCCATATTTAGCATCAAGATACATAGCAACATTGGATTGCTGAACAGAACAAAGTTAATTAGAGAAACTCAGATGTATGGAAAATAAAAGGGAATTTACATTTCATGGAGTATTGAATTAAAGGTTATAGTTACGTTTAGAGTATGCTTATTGGCAACAAAATCAAACGATACATAAAAGAAGAGACATTATTTGGGACAATGGCATAAAAATTCACACAGCTTTTCCAAGTCCATGTTATCATTGAATCTTAAAGAAAGCCATAAGAGGATCATAAACAGCTTGCTTAGCATTCACAGCCATGACATAATCTGCATGAGCGTAATCCTCTCTATATTGAAAGACCAACTTGTCTCCATCATGATTTTTTAGGCTATCGTGCAAAAGCTGCACATCATTGACATCAGAAAGAGCATCCGCCCCTCCATAAGCAAGGAACATAGGAAGGTCATTCGGAATGCTTGTCATGTCGTAGGCTGGAGGAGTGGGCTGCCCATAATGTTTCCTGTTCTCATCCTCATCGTCATAATCGTACATTTGTATAGTTCCATGTCTAATCACTGTTCATACAAGCTCACAATCAGATCCTAGCAGCTGGTTTTTGCTACAATCTGATTTTGTAGTTAATTTTCAAATCACTGCAAAATCTTGGCTATTAAGTTTTTATCTTTTCTTTCTTTTTTCTCTTCTGCAGAGATTGACTTAGCTCGTGACAAACTCAAGTGGTCCGATTTCAATTAACTTTAACCTATCTACTTCACTTGTGGCAGTTATATGGATCCTTGTTCTTTTGTCTACATTGTGCAAATTCATTTCCATAATAAATCAAAGTATCAAGTTTTCCTTACCAGGGCCTTGTTAACATAGAACAGAAAATTAGTTATACTTACTCTGGGAGACATGAATCATGTTCTTCGTTGACGTTGGCTGCGGCTCGTGTTCCAGAAAAAAGTTGACTACTGAAGAATTCAGGCAACAGTTCTGACCTACAGTCATAATACCACGTTATCTCAGTAATAGAAGCTTATGTTTTCAAGGTCAAGGAGCTAATATGAAAACTTGGACACACACACACACACTACCTGTGAAAGAAGTGAGCAAGTCTGTGCAGTCAACACCTGGTTTAGCACAAATACTTTTGAGAAGATTGATTACAGCATCCCTGGTCAACCAAGAATAAAACACTGTTTTCACAAATCTCATTCAGCAAGCATAATACATTAGCATGTATTTTCTCTATGGATTTACAGAAAATGGACGTAATCATTAACTAAATTGAAACATTATGGACAGTTTGGGAATCTGAGAAATTCAATAGGCTTATTTTTAAACTACAGAGTTGGGCAAGAAGTCTGAAATTAACATTCCATATATAATATATAACCATCTCAAGCTTAACAGTGACATGAACATGATAGTGGTAAAAATGTTAAGATTCTTATACCAGAAACAATAATCAGATAAAGAAGTTATCAAAAGAGAATGGTTCTTACCCCCTTGGATTAAATTCATGAAACCCCAACCACTTCAAAGCCTATAAGAATAAAATAAATAAAGATTTTCAAAGCTATGTTGCATTAAAAACTTAAAACATAGGGGGGGGGGAATGGTCTATACTTCGGCAAGAAAGTGGTCAGCAGCGTTTCTTGCTAGTGGGGAGGTCATCTGACTGACATAAGCAATTGGACTAAGAAGTGCAGCTGATCTTAGCATGCTGACAAGCTGCCCTTTCGAGAATGAAGCCAGAGCAATCAAAGTTCCCTACGAAGGATAAAAAAAGTAGACATAGCCACTATCAATTAATAGGCTCAAGGAGCAAATGAAGAAACACAATCAAAGCACAAATTTACCAGGGAATGCCCAACATAATGCAGTTGCTGCCTTGTTTGATCATTAACATACTTAAATGTAGCAGGAAGATCATATGCTACCAATTCATCCCATGTCCAATCCCAATAAGCCTACAAAAAAATATACAAGAAACTTATTTATAAAAAGAATTTGAGAGACGAAAAAGGAGAAGTACGTAGTGGACTCCGGAAAGAAAGCTAACTGCATCATCAGTACTCAGAGATGTATGCCCACGGCTGTATTTAGTTCCACGGGTGCTAGCAATCCACACATCGAACCCATTATCTGCCAAGAGCAATGCCAAAGATTGATATGGAGGACTCAACAGCCATGTTATCCCATCCTGCCACCACAATCATTACTTTTTCTCTTAACACGGTTTATCAAAACAAATTGCAAGAAAACACAATAAATTCGCTTACCATCAAGAGCCCATGCTGCAGTAGGACTGGTGGTCTGTTCCCTGTACTACCACCTGACCGTCCCTGTGGAATATTCTGCATGCTGAGAATATAACCATCTTCTGTTGTCACCTGAAACCAAGTGTATTACATCAGATTAAAGCGATAGTTTCTGTAATAAACCTCGTAATTTGAACAATATAAAGATTTGGGATATTACTGTGTGTTCTTGACAGACGTAGCCTTGAGGATCAACCACTGATTTGCAAATGCCATCATCAGATACTGCAGATATGCCATTCTGGCCTTTGACTGAGAACAACTTTGTTCTGGTTCCGACAGCTGACCCACAGAACAGAATCAATAGAATTATGGAGGCTAAACTGTTGGCCATATTTAGTGGCTTTGCTCCTGCTATATGTCAACACTTAACCACCATGAATTCTTTATAGTCGATGAAAGACATATACAAACAAGAAAGAGTATATGATTATAAAAATTCTTTCAAAACATCCTATGTAAAAGACATGCACTTTCACTTCAATTGAGGCATCTAATGGAGACTTCAAATCAAAAGCTGCTTGTTAGTTTTCATCGATTCAACAATCCCATATTTAAAAAAAAATCATAGTTTACTTTCATCACTGTAGTTGATCAGGCCAATGTGGTTGGATATGTATTGAAAAACATGCGCACAACGAATATAATATTACGTCTGTTGCTTTTGTCTCCAGACCAAGTGTTGAATGTTACTTCCAATTTCTAGATAAAACACAGATACCCAACCCATCACCATCTTTCAAAATATTTTACATGACAGCAGTCAACAGACCTTTTCCCCTTGAATGCTGTCTTGGTCATTTTTGCATCAACAACAAATCAACTTGTACTCCATTGCAAGAAAGGTTCTTTATTCTTCTTTTCCAATCCAATTCAAATAAAGTAAACAGTCCTGCACCGGAGCTACACGGTTACCTGTCAGATACATCTATTTCTCTTGAAGAGTTATTGCAGTCATGAAAATGAGAAGTGTTTTTGTAAAGCACATACAAGAAAATCTGCAACTGTCAGTGGTAGGAGTAGATTGCAATCCATATAAAGAAATACAGAATGACATGTATGTAAGCGGACAGGGGAATGGAAATTTAAGTCTAAAAATCAAACATTTGATTTATAAATGAATTATAGACATTATAAGAGTCCTGGGGGAAAATGTGGCTGTTAGAATCAAGACAATAAAACAAACACGATTATGAAGTAGTTACAGACAATCACAATTCGATCGGATATAGGGAAGCAAATTGATGGAATGGAAAAAACTAAAGACAATTAAAAGAAAAAGTTTCTCCATTTTGACAGATATAACGCATTGTCTTCAGAGAGCGAAGGAATGTAAGAAAACTAGAAAAGTAAATATACATCTATGTTAAAATTTAAAAAATGAATCGCAACTACAAAAAATAAAAATAAAGTCCCAACAGAAAACAAAGAAATAAAACACACTGAGACAAAATTCAGTGAAAGACAAAACAGTAGATTATATTTCTTTCTCCGCAGTTGAGTACAAAAACATTCAATGTTTTAATAAAAAAATCAGCTATAATTCACAGCATTTTCTGCAAATCTCAGTATCCATTAACACACAGGATGAGCTTCGCTGGGAATACGTGCATTGCGAGCATCCTTTGCCAGTGATTCTGATGATTTTACTGCAATTTCTGGCAATTTGGGTCTTGTCAATGGTCTTCTAAGGAACCTGAGGGGCCACCTTCTAGGTCTTTTCTGTCCCAACAACTTCATCTGTTCCTTTCTGAACTTCCTATTTGCATACCATTTCCCACCTTGCCAACCCAAGCCATACCTGCAAAAATTCAACAAGGTGAAAAACAGAAATTGCAAGGCAAATTGAAACACATAATATTCATTTTGAAAATGAAATATTGACAATTGAAAGCACTTATCAAACAGACCACCTGTCAATAAAAGTAAAAGGAACTTGATGAACTTAACCGGAATCGCTTTTTAGAATCTGATTATCATTTTTTTGAGTAAAAAATAAACTTAAGACTTTTGGATTCCCTTATTTGGTCAAAATGATCAGATTTAAAATTTGAGAAGGGGGAGTGGGGAGGGAGTGTAGAAGAGGAGTTCCTTTTTCAGATTTTTAGGATCCAGATTATTTGTTTTTAGCTTTTTAGTACAGAAGTGACTCAAATAAGTGAATCCACACTGTTTTTTAAATTATTTGTCCTGATTCAACAATTATGAAAAGGAGAATCCAAACACTTTTCCAGATTTTTTGACAATCCCAATAATCAGATTATTTCGATAATCTGCATAATTCAAATAAGTAATAATCAGGGGTGGAATACCTTTCATTATTAGTAACTTCACTAATCAACATAATCATATATTTGTATTGCATGACTACAAGCATTACATGGTGCAAGAAAAGTATAGCCATAATCCAATTTTAAAACTTTAGTCATTCATAAGAAACATATTCTGCTTCTGTACATATAGAAATACCAGATCTCCCGTAGAATTAGACATTAGACATTAGACGATTGCTAACATTAAAAAGCCTAAACATGTCAAATATCCACAAACACCCTTGTGCGCACAATTTGACCATTTCTTTTTCTAATTCCTTTTGTATCATACATGTTAAACCTTCTTAATTTTTAGCACAAAAATATTATGATAGTCTATAAATATGTTTGAGATACTTCAAGATTACTAATATAATAAATAATTCAGGAAGTGCAATTGAAGTAGAGTAGGTAAGCCCAGTTGTAAAAGGTAAGAAAGCATTTCTAAGCTCCCTTATCCTATTCTCCACCTCCAAGCCTCAGAAAACATGTAGGGCTCAAACCCCCAACTTTAGGAGGAGAATAGTTATACATTTGTATTAAATTATAAGGCACCAGAATTTCACTTGATCATCAAGAAATCACAAATTTGGAATCTGTGAAGTAGGTTTTGGAGCAAATATCATATACCAACACACACAAGAACGGGGTACAAGTAGCACTGAACTAAAGCTTCAATTGAAGCTGAAATTGTCCATGAGCATTCCCATATTTCTTTTCGTCTACTTATTGCTCTGCTATTCTGGTCTTTTTTCTTTTAAATGAAACATAACACTAGAAATACATGTACTGCTAGAAATGAATCAACAGATTCGTGAATAAACTATGCATGAATACAAACATATTTGTTATTAAGATATTTTATTACTACTTTCGCATATGCAATTCAAGTCAAAAGCACTTCTTCTAGAGGTTGTGTTCATTAAGGGATCAACCTTGGAATCCCATAAATTAGAATGACTACAAAAGAGTATCTGACTAGTCACTTCATACACATAATCCAAAAGGTCAGCTCTAACTGATCTACCCTCACAGGCTTGCATCACCCATTAGTATGTAAACACTGGGGTGGCCAAAAAGTCTGTGTTGATTAGGAGGAAAACGTCCAAAATCCATTAACCATGTTTATTTATTATAAGCTCCATTTCAACCAAAAATATTTTTTAACAATAGATAATAGCAATAAGAGTTGTAAGAAATAAATAGCGTGTTCAATCTTCAAAAAATTAGAAACAATGAAAAGAAAAGGTGACAAACCCAATAATTAAACTGATTCCAGCTGTGACAACATGAGCTGTAGTAGAACTGCTCGAGCCCACAAGTTTTTTAAACTCATTATGTTCGATGTGATAATTGCTTTTCATCTACAATAAAACAAGAAGATACATCTCAGACCCAATTCTATCGAAAGGGAGAAAAGGAAGCAGGAGGCAGTTAGGAGACGAGATAGAACTTCAACAACATGTATGAAACCCACAAGCATGAAGCAGGTTCCAATTGGAACCAACCGAACCCTTAATATGTGACAGCAGGTTCCACAGAAGCATACTACATGCAAGCAGATTCATTATGTTGAAGTCTGTAGTATGTGAGAGCAGATTCATTATGTTGAAGTCTGCAGTATGTGTGAGAAGATTCATAATATCAGCCTATCAGTTAAGGGACTAATCGTAGAGTTTTACAACACAAGATTGCAATGTCAAAACTCAATATGGTTCTTCTAACTCTTGGACGAAAGAATAGTGAAGGGTGATACTGGCACTCCATAATTTATTAGAAAGACAAAAGCATCCTGAACATATTTAGTATTCAAGAAAAGAGTAATGTAACTAAGAGAACTATGCCAAATTTTGCTTCCTACCCGCCCAAGTTGATGTTGCTCCTTCTCCTAATGATGAAATTTGACGATTATATGTGCTGAAAAATATAAACAAGACAAAATGAGGTGTTGACGAGTTGAGTTGAGTTGAGTTGAGATGTGCTAAAAATTGTTAGTAATACACAGGATAATCAAGAACATAATATATCTCCTAATCTCCATAATAAAGCTTTGATGTGTTTCATAAATATGGACTAGTGACCACCTAAGGTTATCTTGATTGGAACCTATAAATTGTGAAGGAGAATGAATATCGCATGTTGATGACAAAATAAAGAGTTCATATATATGTCAAATAGAACAATATAGCCAAACAATTATATGACTATAGCCAGTTCCTATTTTCCTTGCACTGTTTGCTTATTGCAGAAACAAAAACATACACCACTGAATTGCTTACGTGGATGTGTGGTATATTTAGAGAAGATAAAATTAGAAATAAATACATATGTGAGTAATATATGCCTCATCAATAAGAGATATATTAAGGGTGAATTTTCCTAGTTGAGTTAATTGGGACACATAAAAAGAGAACTTGTAACTAAACGAAATGCTCAGAATTATCAGGAAGGAGAAAGATCAAAACATGAATGTTAAATCTTAAGGCCCTAGACAGAGTTCCGAGAAGACCAAAATCAACATGAATGTTAAATAAGGCCCTAGACAGAGTTCCCAAAGAAATAAGATTTTAGAAGATGATCTTAAGTAACTATGTAATTGAGATAAGATTCCATTGAGTTAAGTTGAGTTAATGCCACAGACCACAAGAATGTTAAATCCAACTAGACATACATAATAGAGTAGAGACTTATTCATAGGAAATGATAAATTAAGTTAATATTGCAAACTTTTTTGGTAAGTTAACCCTTCTAATTCAGTATGTGTTATGATCCTCACCCTTATTTTTAGTCTTAGGCTAAATGTCTATATTTAAATCTCTATCATATATAAGAAGCTCAGGTCGCCATTGTTAACAAATGTAAGCAGCCACCAAGAGAGTTGTATGATGGAAAGTATACTTACAGCATTCTCAATCAAGCAAGCCTCCGTTCAACTTTTGTTTCATGAAGGTGATGTAAAGTATAACCTGCACCATCATCACATATTGTGTCACAACTAACTCTTAATCAAAGATCGATCAATTTTGCAACAATCTACATAGATAAAACCACTAATGTACCTTGAAAATACTCGTATCATACAGAATCATTGGTTATCAATTGACATAGAAAATTTCGCATTCATGTGACCAAATTATTCACAAAGAATTGAGCTTTAGGACATCAGTCTATGTCCGTTACATGCCATCCATTCAAATCTCGTGCATTGACAATCCAACTTCAAACATCTATAGATTGCCATTCCCATATAAAATCATGTAATTATAGCGTAGTTGTAATCTTTATAGTCATTCAAGAGATGTATACACTTCCTAGTTCCTCCATGTTATACCATAGACAAACAACATGTAAAATATTCAGAAAACTGTAAAAACTCTAACTTGACTTTCATAATTTATAGGATGTACACAAAGTAAAAGGAACTAATATTTGTGCTCCAAATTTCTCTTTTTTTGCTCCACTACAAGGATAAAAAATTTAGGAGCATAATTTTTGTCCTACATTGGAGCAAAAAATTTGAAGCATTTCCAAGAGTTAACTCAAATAAATTAGGATACTTTTGGTATTGTTATACAAGTGGCATCAACAACTAAAACCCATAATTTCAATACAAAAATAAAATAAAAAAACTTTGAAAAAAATAAATAAACAGTAATTCAGCTAACCAGTCCATGCTGTAGCAACAGATGCCACAGACGTTGAGATCGTAAATACCATTTTATGCCTCTCAAAAGTATCAAAACCACGAAAAAAGACAGCACATAAGAAACCCGAAAGCATACATCCAAGCCCTAAATTATTTCATTCTCAGTTCACTATATGTAAAAAGGATAAATCTATACAAACATCTAATCTACACTCTTCTTACCGAAACGCTAGTCCCTTCGTCGTTTTGTGTATTTTTTTAATTCTTTAACTCCTTCTCCTTCCACCAGCAATTCACAGCTCCATAATCTCCTCCTCCTCTCTCTCTCTCTCCTCCCCCTCCTCCTCCTCAAAATCAGCCGCCAATTGGGTACCACCGCCCTCAACCTCTTCCAATTTCACCACATTAGCTCTGCTTCTCCACCAAATCCACTCTCTCTCTTCCACATTTTAAGCCATATTGAGCTTGCAACTCATGAACGACCCAGTTCGTTACTTATCTAGAAGAAAGAAAAGGTAAAGTCCAATTCTCTCAAAAAGCTCTCTGAACTATTTTCCATGTCTTAAGAACTTAACATTCTTCCTACTATCAATTCTGCTACCCTTCTTGTTCGAACCTTTGGCCGAGCCAAAATGGTTGAAGAAGCCCTTCTTGCGTATGCTCATCTCGACCCAGAGTTGAGAAAAACTCATGTACTCAATGTAGTAATAGATGTTTTATTGGATTCGGGGGTGTTGATGATGCCTTGAAGCTGCTCGACGAAATGCTTGAACCGGGAGCTAATGATTTGAGAAAAAGAATGGTTTGAGAAAAAACTGTGGGTTAGCTAATTGATTACGAAGTTTTGTTGAAAGGGGAATACTAATAGCGCTTGGGACTTGTCTAATTGGGTTTTAGTTTGTTTTGAGTTTTGCCATCTCTTTTCTAGTCTACATTTTCTCACAAATGGCTACTCCATTTCGCTTTCCTGTTACTGCTGTGCATGTGCCTCTTTATCATCATTTTTTTAGTTACTTGGGGTATGCCCCTTCCTTGTAAACATTTAAATCTTGATTATAATGTTTATGAAATGACATACGGTGTTTTGCTAGCCTTAAATCTTGTAATATGGGGTTTTGCTAGCCTTAAATCTTGTATTACATAAAAGTTTTGCTAGCCATATGAGGGTCTGAGAAAAAGGAAAAATTAGAAAAAGAAGATATAGATAGCCCTTGTATGCCAAAAGAGCTCTGCTTCTATCAACTTTGCATAATATAAAGAATGGTTTGCTACGACCATCCTAGGTAAATCATGGGTATGTAGTAAAGGCTCTTTCTTCTTAATAGTTCAAAGAAAGCCTATTAAGTCCATGAAACTTGTAAGTTGCAATGTTAGCATGTACTTGTAATTTACTGTCTCCCATAGAGATGAATCTCATAAAATATATGGATAGATTTTGCCGCTGTTAGTTAATTTTGTGTGTGTGATTGTTTGTTCTTTAAGATAAGAAGATTAGTACTTATTTAATATCCCTTTAATAATTCCAAAAATAAATGAATGATAACAATACAAGGCCAAATGTTCCAAGAAATAAGCAATAATTTCATTCCAACAAACCCAAAAACAAAACATAATGTATGTGAATCAATCACAGGACCGGAATGTAGTAATATATATATATATATATATATATATATATATATATATATATATATATATATATATATATATATATCCAAATCAAGAACAAGTTTTGAAATGAAAATAAATAACCACCACATACTAAAACTTATACTTCATTAGTACCACATCAAAACAATAGTATATAGATCAAACTGTCGATACTAATGTAATAAAAAATAAACATCAGAATAATCCTTTCTATGCGCTCATATACTCTAAAAAATAAGCAAAAGCTCGTGTTTTCTTAGAATAACGAGGATGCAAAGACTAGGCCGAGAAAAAGGGTCATAGCAGAGATTGCAAGTGCAGAGGAAGATGAGCTTCCTGGAGGTGGTGCTGGTGCAAGATCATTAGCTCCCAAAGACATTGAGTTAGTTTTTTCTCAAACCATTCTTTTTCTCAAATCATTATTCAAACATTTCGTCGAGCAATTTCAAGGCATCATCAACACCCCCGAATCCAATAAAACATCTATTACTACATTGACTACATGAGTATTTCTCAACTCTGTGTCGAGATGATTATACGCAAGAATGGCTTCTGCAACCATTTTGGCTCGGCCAAAGGTTCGAAACAAGAAGGGTAGCAGAATTGATAGCAGGAAGAATGTTAAGTTCTTAAAACATGGAAAATAGTTCAGAGAGCTTGTTGAGAGAATTGGACCTTTTCTTTCTTCTAGATAAGTAACGAACTGGGTCGTTCATGAGTTGCAACTCAATATGGCTTGAAATGTCGAAGAGAGAGAAAGTGGATTTGGTGGAGGAGCAGAGCTAATGCGGAGAAATTGGAAGAGGATGAGGGCGGTGGTACCCAATTGGCGGAGGAGAGGGAGGAGAGAGAGAGGAGATGATCGAATTGTGAATCGCTGGTAGAAGGAGAACGAGTCAAAGAATTAAAAAAAATAGGTTTAAATATGAATCAGTACCCTAATAGGGCATATTCTACTTCGGTGATTCATATTTTAATTTTGTTAATTAGGTTATTAAATTATCAATTTTTTCTAATTACACAAATTGAACAATGGCCATATTAGCAATTACTGACGTGACTAATTTAAGTGTAGTCTTAACAAGCTTACATGACAAATAAATAATTTAATATTCGTTACATAATCAAATCATTTTATCAGCATGGGCAAAATGGTCAAGATCTTTCTCACTCCTCCCAACAATATAATCATCAAAATCCAAATATTTCTTCGTCTGCTACTGCCGCCATGGAGTCAGTTTACCCAAATATTTTTTCTATTTTGTTGCATAATTGCACTTTTTGATTCATTTGCGTGTGCAATGAAAGGCGTTGAGTCGGTGAAAGGAGTCGACGGCGACATGAAAAAGCTCACGGTCATCGGAACTGTAGATTCGTCGAAATTTCGGGAAAAGATCGAACATAAAACTAGGAAGAAAGTTGAAATTATCTCTCCGGTGCCGAAGAAAGACAAGGACAAACATCATCACCACCCTTTCTGTCGCCCACTCTCCTCCCATCCTTTCCAATTCCCCCACCACTCTCCGCCGCCACCACCATCACCACCTCCACCTCAACCACCAACACCCTCCATTTCAGCCTGATAGAACCATCTCCGACTCCTCCTCTTCGCCGATTGATGGCACTTGGGCCTGCCGTGACCCTCCGAATGCAGTAGCGGGCCTAGCGACACTGGGGCTATAGTCCTCGCGGCCGTGGCTGTCGACACCGACGGGTCGAGAGGGTGGTGGTCGTCGGTTTGGTGGTGGGTCTGAGATGGACTTTGGGTTGCGGCCATTGTTACTACTGTGATCTCTGTGATCTGGAGATCTAAGTCGCGGCCATTGTTGGTGGTGGGTTGATCTACAGATCTAAGTAGAGAGAAAATATAAGGATTTTGATTTGCAAGTAGAGAGAAATTTTAAGGATTTGTTTTATTTTAATTAATTATGTTAATTTGTATTTTGACCATTTTGCCTTCTATTAAATTTGACTTAATGGAATATGCCCTATAGTTTAAAATACTAATTCATATTTAAGCCAAAAAAATACAAGGGACTAATGTTTTGATAAGAAAAGTGCATATTAGATGTTTGTATAGATTTATTCATGTAAAAAACAATCGTCCCGCCACCCATTAAACTAAATTTTACTGAAAACATAATCAACGCAAAGAAAAGGACTGTACCTTGGTTAAATAGAATGTGTCCTGAATAGCAGACCATGAATTCAAAGCTCTTTTCCTTATTTGAGGGAGTGAGAATTTCCCAATTATTGATAAACCCAAGGTCCCAAAACGAGACATGTTGCTAAACCCGTCAAGACCTGTTGAGTTTGATTCAACTTCTCGGATATTTCAATTAAAAGTTTGAATCTCGACACGTAAGAGGGGAAAGCTATTAATAGAATTATTATTATTATTATTTGAAAGCTTCATTTTTTTTAGAGTATAATAGTATAACTAGTAATTGAATCCGTGGGATGTATGGGAATTAAAATATAATAATTTTTAATATTAAATAGGCAATAATATTAAAGAAATAAATACTGTAGTTTTTTTTGTTAAACGTGTAAAAGTATATGAGATGATTTGGGGGGGGGGATTTTTTTGTTTTGGAGGGAAAAATTAAACTCAAGTGTATTCTATTTTTATATATAGTATGTTTTTATAATAACTAAAAACAAAACAAATAAATCTCATAATAAAAAAAATAAACTTACTTAAGAACATGGTTATTTGAGTTTTTTCTTACAGATTTTAAGTTCGTCAGCTAACAAATTAATATCAATATATTTATTTTGGTGGACACTATAATATGGAATCCCTAATATTATTCTTATAAAAGTAGCTTTTGATGTCGAAAATATTTTAATATTTATATATATAAATTATTTACTGTAAAATTTTAGGACTCTTTGATTAAGAGTTTAACATTCTTAATTAGATTTCCAAATAAAATGTAAACATGAATATTGTATATAAAAGGAGTCTCATTTATATTATTTTTATAAAAAAAATCACAAAAAAGTCTATTTTATTTTGTTAGTGATGACAGTATAAATTATAATAATACTATTAAATTTGTCACTATAATTTCATTAACATACCACAATGAGCTCTTCTAGGCGGAGATAAAAATTAAACATTAGTGAATTTGAATTTCACATATTTGTATTTTTATCCATCATTGAAAATCAAAATATAAATAAATAAAATTTAAATACATTCATATTCAATTTTCATATACACGCAGAGTTTTTGCAAGACAATACTAAACTAACAATTAAATATTTTTTAAAATACCCAAAAGTAACTTAATATCCGGTCCCCTGAATATACCCAATTTACACACCACCGTAACACTACCGTCATCGACACCCACCAGCATTGTCACTCACTACCATTCATCGTCACCATCCACCATCATCCGGTATCACTAATTTATCACCACCACCAACCAAATCACAACCACCATTTACTCAACTACCTAATTTTGAGATAGGATTTGCTGGCTTGAAATTGAATGATAGAAGGCTCTCGGAAGATACGACCAAAAGATGGGTCTTGTGTTATAGTAATTGACCAATACAAACACTTAGGCGAGAGGTGATATATGTCAGTATCAACACTTGACCAACTTACTATTAAGTTGAAATATAATCTTCTCTAAAACAAAAATATACCGTAATATTTGCAACTTTTGGAAGTAGAACCTTCTTTCTTTCTTTTTTTTTTTTTTGGAAACGTGATAACTGCAAATTTTTTAAATAGAACCTTCCTTCTTTCTTTCTTATTTTGTTGTGGAAAGCAGAGTGAATGAGAATTCATTTTAGGGGCAGTAAAACATTACTATTACATAGTACTATAGATGTCAAAAAAATTCAAAGAGAAAAAGAAAAAAAAAGACAAGTAGCAGTAGTGCCAAAAGCACTAATATTGTAAAGACTAAACCACAATCACATGAATGATCCTCAGATAGGTAGATATACATTAGAGTTCCGTCCATATGAGAAAATATTATGTGAGCAACTAATTAAATTAGAACCCGCACTAAAAATTGCATAAATCGTATCAATTAAAACTGTACCAACAGTTTCGGCGTATGTGACGGTTTTAGGTGGGTTAAAAAATCAAATTTACGGTTTCAATTTGGTTACTAGTCAAAACCGCACGTATAAAACCGAAACCGTACCAAATAATCATCATGTTTTCTCAAATTTGCTACAAGTATATATAATTTATCTATTATAAAATATTCTCCTCATTTTATTTTAGAAGACAAATATTGAAAGATTGAATGAAGAATAAATAGTATCAATTATGTTTACAAATCAAAAGTAGCTTAGTATTTATTAAATCAAATGTGATAATATAGTATTAATCAATCATATTAATTGTTGATGCCTAGAACTATTTTGCTAAATTAGCTCCATGATTATGTTCACTGCGTAATACGCTTGCGTGAATAATTTTACTAACTATTTTACGAATTTTGCTAACTATTTTACGAATTTGTTATTTCAATTAATTTTAGACCGAAACCCCACCAAATAAAACCAAACCACACGGGTCAAAACCACATTACATCAATCATAAACAATTTCATGTGCAATTTTAAAATTTTCAAACCACACTTGGACGATTTCATATGCAATTTGAGCTTTAAACGTTACCATGCTCACCCTCTACCATCCACTAGGGATGTGGGCATTCCCATTTCCATACCACTCTCTCACAATTCCCAATTGTCTGATCTTCCACACTAGAAAAAACCCATGAATCAAAAAGCTTAACAATAATCGATACTACTGTGAGAAAGTTAATTTTCATTATATTCATTATACAGTGGGAAATGTTTTTAAAAAGAATGTAAGGGAAATCACATAATGAGAGAGTAAACTCAAGTTCAGATCCCCAATGGTTTTCTGTGGTACACAAACATAAACATACAAATGGTGCTCACTGTGTCTATAACTCCAGTCAAAGCAAACCCCAAATCGAATACACTAATTACAAATCATCTAACAATTTTTTTAAAAAAATTAAAAAGAAAATTCAAGGAACAAAAACCCAGTTTATCTCTCATTAAAACAAAGCAGAAACAATCAGTAAATCTTTCATCATCGTCCATTAGAGGCACAAGGCAGTTGCTCGTAAATCTTCGGGATTCCCAACATCCATATCATCATCCAACGGCGGAGGCAGGTTTAGATCGAATGAAAAGGGTTTGTGGTACAAAGCCGTGTCACAATCTTCAACCACAGATGACGACGAGTCGCAATCGCTATGAAATTCCTCTACCTGAATCGGCTGTTTGAACCGGTGGTTGGTTTTAATCCGCGGCGGTGCCGGCGGATTCGACGCCTTGAGCCCGCAGGAGGATTCCACGGTGCTGCTCAGGCTGCTCGATGTCGGCCTGGAAATGTTAAAGGGTTGACTAAAATCTTTGGGGTCGCCGCCGTGAGGAATATCTTGAAAAGGGAGAGGTAACAACGGAAAATTGGTTTTCGCCTTGGGGCCGCGAAGTGATCTAGCGGCGGCATCGTAGGCGCGAGCGGCGTCCTCGGCCGTGTCAAAAGTACCCAGCCAGACCCGGTTTTTCTTCCACGGGCCGCGGATCTCGGCGGCGAATCGGCCCCACGGACGCTTACGGACGCCGCGATATCTTGGCTCGTTTGGCGGCGATCCTTTGCCGATCTCTTCCGCCGCAACTGCCGGTTTTGATCTGTTGCGCCGCATGACCTTGAACGAATCCGCAGCGATTTGATTGATAGATCGGAGATGGTAAAGTGGAGGACTTTGATGCGATCTTGGTAAATTACAGGCCACCAACTACCTTGATTTGATATATCAGTCTTGTTCTCTCTCCATTTCTAGTTTCTTGAACCCTCTTTTCTATCTTCTTGGATTTCTCTCTCCTCGTTTATCCTTTATTTTATCTCTCCCAGCAAAAGGAGAACCGGCTTCATTGTATTTTCCTTCTCTTTATTTTATTTGGCGGATAGGAAATAAAATTTGTGAATGTACCAAAATACCTCTTTTAGTCTTATCCTCCTTTGGTGGTATGGCTTTTTTTTTCCTTTTTTTTTTTAATTTTTTTAAGTATTGTTGGGGCTGGGGAGGAGGAATTTCTTTCCTATTTTGTGTTATTGCTGATGAACTCTTTTTATTTATTTTTGAGTAGTTTATAGTAGTATTAAATAAGAGCCACGTGTTAGTGTATTATATGCCATCTATTTTACAAAACAGTTTTATCTATAAATTTTGTAAATATTAGTGTATATATATATATATATATATATATATATATATATATATATATTTTGTAATACCCCAACTTTTATGAATAAAGAATAATTTTCTCGAAATATATTTTTTTAAAATATTATGGTGTGGATTTGATATAATGTTATAGTTGTGGATAATATTTATAAATTTTACAAAGTAAGCAAGTGGTTATATAATATTCGATTGGTCGGGGAATATTCGTTTTAACAGAGAATATTCGTAAGTCGGCACAATCATTGTTGGACCCTACAACGGAAGTATTGTCGTGGTTAGAAAACGACAGAATTATCTTTTTATAAAAATAACGGCGAAAGTGTTACCGTTAAAACTGTTGAACTACCCGGTAGTAAAAGTACAGTAATACGCGTGGTTGCATAGTAGCACACGGTATTGATTATTGATGCTTACGTGAGAAGTTACTTAGTTATACTCAATTATTGCTATAGTAATTGCTGCATCATATCTCTCATATTATTGATTCAATTATTATCACAGTATCATCTGCATAATATTTTATATTATTAAATCAATAATTGAGACGACAAAGTTATTCATATTATTAGTTACAATATTGACAATGTCTAGAAAGTTCTGTCAAGGAGAGGTTTGGTCACCTAATTGCGCGCCAATAAGAAGAAATCCTCATTGGAAAGCCCCCTCTTTCTTGGAAATGATCTGATTGTTAAATATTATGAGTTATGATATTAATGATGAATAAGTTCGTGTTGATTAAATATAAAATTGATAGTTCCATTGTGTGAGAATTATTTCTGTTAGTAAAAATTGACATTTATTTCGATATTAATTGATGTCTGAAAGTTATACTGACTAATCGGGTAATTAATCGGATAAATAAACAATTAATTGCTATATATTCACATGATTATAACTATTTGATCACGTGTGTGTATTATTGATTCACATTCTTGTACTATTAGGGGTGGTGGTGCAAAATTGATAATACTTGCATGACTAAGTTAAAGATGGAGGTATAGATGGAGGTACTATACTGTAATTCGTATTTTTACATGTCTAAAACTATTGATTCACATGATTTACTATTAATTCACATTATTTACTATTAGGGGAGGTGGTGCAAGTTTGATAATACTTGCATGACTAAATTAAAAAAAAAAGAAGAGGAAGGTATTATACTGTAATATTTCGAGTCCCAAAACGTGCAATTATCGAAACTATATTTTCCTATAAATAGAAGCTCATTCTTCATTCATTTCTCACCAATTCACAAAAACTATAGAACAATTATTATAGAGAGAAAGAAGAAGAGAAGTTTGCTACCTCACTATTTCAGTATCCAGTTTTTCTAAGGTAAGGGGTATTATTCCTTCGTATTTATGAAGAGAGTTATTTTCTTTCAATACTCGTAAGGGTTATTATTCCATTCTTTATTATTATGTTGGAATAATCTGTCTATGAGAAGTACCGCATACATGGTGAAATTCTTCTGTTATTCCATTCTTTATTATTCTGTTGGAATAACCTGTCTGTGCGGTCTATCACATGCCTGGTGAATTCTGTTGTTATTCCATTCTTTATTATTCTGTTGGAATATCCTGTCTGTGCGGATTACACATAACATGGTTCTCTTCTTTATTATTCTGTTGGAATATCCTGTCTGTGCGGATTACGCATGACCTGGTTCCATTCTTTATTATTCTGTTGGAATAACCTGTCTGTGCGGTCTATCGCATGCCTGGTGAATTTTTTGTTATTTTATTCTTTATTATTCTGTTGGAATAACCTGTCTGTGTGGACTACCGCATGCATGGTGAATGATCCTTCGTATTCATTCCTTATTAAATTGTGGAAATGATCTGTCTACGTGGATTATCACATGGCGGGTGAAAATCTATGTACTGTTTCATATATTCTATTATACTCATTTGGTTAAAGTTTTGGCTTCTATACTCCATGAAATTAGTAGAATATCCTGGATATTTGCGCTTCATCCAGTATATTTTCATGGAAATATTTTTCTGAGCATTCTTGAATTTTACTCCACAAAGCAGTATCATGTTGACAATTTGGACGTTATTGATTTCTGGATAAATTAAATTATAAAATCTTTAAAATTTATCTTGAACTTGTTTTATTGAATTATTATGTCATTGTCATCATCCACATGCTTATATTGTGATGAAAGTCATCTTTGGCTTACGTGCATAGATGGACTTGGTATGATTATGACCAGGGATTATTCGGTATAATCATGACCGTAATGTAACGAATGATGTGATGAAAGTCCTCATTGGCCTGTAGTTCATTGATGGACAGTTGTTGGTATGATTATGACCAGAGATTATTCGGTATAATCATGACCATTGATGATTACATGAATATCCTTGGTCGTGGTGCAGGGATGATTTAATTTTATTTATTAAGCTGAGTCTCAACGATAAAGTTGATGAAAAACTTTTTAAATCATAAAAGATAGTAGATTTTATGCTCTAGCTACTTGACTCTTCTAATGGATTGCTTGTTCCGCTGCAGTTAAACTTGTTGTCTATTATATTCTATCAGTTTAACATTGTTGAGGGCTAATGATACTTTATTCTGCATTATTTTAGTCATAATATTTCTTACTGAGCTAGTTGAGCTCACCCTTTTACTTTCATTGTTCTCTTCAGGAAATGAGATCGTAGCTGGGACTAGTCGGAGAATGGAGTGATGGTCCGAGATGTTGTCATAGTAGTCCTCACTATTCTATAAAATAGTGTGATAATAAAAGTAATGAGAACTCCATTGAGTGTGTATATTGTCTAGATGACAATATTTGTATTAAAACTCATAGCATATGTTTTGTCGTATTTTACACGACAGTTGTATAATTAAGTTTTTATTTATATTTTGTACCATATATTTGACGACTCAAGATGGGTGATGTATACCTGTTTTGGGGGCGTCACATATTTATTGCTCATAATATTCTTTAAAATATTGGTTATTAATTTAATAACATAACTTTTTATAAGTTTCTTTCTCATCATCTTTTTTTTCTTTTCTTGGCAATTAAAATTTATTCAATTTAGATTATTTTTTTTTAATTTTTTTTATAGTTATCTACTAATTTTATGATCAATCAAATTAGTTCAATTGAAAGATCCTCTCTATCGTTATTGTGACGCTCTCAAATTTGAATACCTTCAGACCTTGATATGGTGTTCTACAGTACTATTCATTCAACACATCTATCTATGAATCTTACACACATAAATGTAATTACAATAATATTACAAAATGTCTTACTCTAATCCCAGTGTTGTTAGACCTTTACATAAACAAAACATAATATTCTTCAATATTTTACATCGTTACTATTTTATAATTAATACAAAAATCTTATAATATCTAGCTTTTCGTTCTTCTTGATTTTACCGGATCTTTCGGTTCACTCTAGAGTAACTGAAACTATTAATTTTAAGTAAGAATGAGCAACTAATTGTTTAACAAGTAATAAAGCAGTTAAATAAATAATAATCTAATGAGTAGAATAATATTCTTCTAAAACCTTCAACAATTGAATAATAATTGTGAAACAACTCGAATAAATAGGAATAAAAAATTTCCCTCACTTTAACGTCTTTAGCATCATACTGAAGATCGTTAGGACCATCTATCTTTTCATAACTACTAAGAAGTCGTTAGGACTATTAACCTTTAAATACTTATTAAGGGGTCGCTAGGAACTTGAACTCTTTTTCACCAAAGTTTATAATCATATAGACCGAAAACTTACTTAACATCTTCTAAACGCTAAAAGCGACTCAACTTGCTAGGAACTTCTAAGTCGACACTATATGGTTGGACGTTTTCGTACATGAAATCCTATATCATAGGGTTGTTAAACCTCAGTCTTACTCTTAGAATCCACACCAAAATAATCTAGTTTGGAGCAACTTTACTTAGCATCAATGAATTATTATATCAACGTATGTCTAGTCGAAACAAATAGCACAAACATGCTTCTTAATGCAGTTCCTGATTCAATAGAATCTTAAAATCTTAAGCAGTTCAATTTTAGAGCCTTTATTCTAATAACACATAATTAAGGATATTGGCATTGTAAGACCCCAATTTTTATAAATAAAGATGAATTTTCTATAAATATCATTTTTGAATATTATGGAGTTAATTTGATATAATGTTATAGTTGTGGGTAATATTTATAAATTTTGCAAAGTACGCAAGTTGTTATATAATATTCGATTGGTCGGGGAATATTCGTTTTAACAGGGAATATTCGTACAACGGCACAATCATTGGTGGACCCCACAACGGAATTATTGTCGGATTGAGAAAACGACAGAATTATCTTTCTATAAAAATAACGGCTGAGGTGTTACCGTTAAAACCGTTAAAACTGTTGAACTACCCGGTAGTAAAAGTACAGTAATATGCGTGGTTGTATAGTAGCACACGGTATTGATTATTGATGCTTACGTGAGAAGTCACTCAGCTATACTCAATTATTGCTACAGTAATTGCTGCATCATATCTCTTAAATTATTGTCATAGTATCATCTGTATAATATGTTATATTATTAAATCAATAATTGAGACGTTGTGGTAAGTTTTGTTATTTTATGGGGGGCCATATGTCATCATCTAAGAGTCTCTTTGTCAATAGTAATTACCGTCGTCAATAGTAATTACCGTCGTCAATAGTATTTACCTTGGTCAATAGTATTTACCTTGGTCAATAGTAATTATCTTCGTCAATAGTATTTACCTTGGTCAATAGTATTTACCTTGGTCAATAGTAATTACCTTCGTCAATAGTATTTACCTTGGTCAATAGTAATTACTTTCGTCAATAGTTGTTGTCCCTTCAATATTACCAAGAGTCATTTGACCCTTCGTTAAGACCAAGAGTCATTTGACCCTTCGTTAAGACCAAGAGCCACCCTCAGTTTTTCTATAAATAGAGGCCTAGGGCTTCATTATTTTTCACGAATTCATTCAAGCTATAGAGAGAGAAAGTATAGAGAGAATAAGAGAGAGAGAATAAAAGTATTCTGCTACTTCACTTTTCCAATATCCAGTTCTTTTAAGGTAGGGAATATTATTTCTTTTATATTCATGAAGAGAACTTCTGTTATTCCATTCTTTATTATTCTGTTGGAATAACCAGTATACGCGGTCTACCCTATACTTGGTGACATTCTTCTATTATTCTGTTGGAACATCCTGTCTGTTGTTTTACACCGGACCTGGTTCCGTTTTTATTATTATTCTGTTGGAACATCCTGTCTGTGTGTTTTACACCGGACCTGGTTCCATTTTTATTATTATTCTGTTGGAACATCCTGTCTGTGCGTTTACGCTGACCTGGTTCCATTATTTATTATTCTGTCGGAATATCCTGTCTGTGCGTTTACGCTGGACCTGGTTCCATTATTTATTATTCTGTTGGAATAACCTGTCTGTGCGGTCTATCGTATGCATGGTGATTTCTTTTGTTATTCCATTCTT
Source organism: Panax notoginseng (assembly GCA_016801055.1). Classification (NCBI taxonomy): domain Eukaryota; kingdom Viridiplantae; phylum Streptophyta; class Magnoliopsida; order Apiales; family Araliaceae; genus Panax; species Panax notoginseng. The sequence continues at coordinate 140,193,940 of CM029021.1, read as the reverse complement.
TATTGTACTCAGTTGGTTAAGTTTTGACTTCTATACTCCATGAAATTTGTGAAATATTCTTGATAATTGCGTTTCATCCAGTATCTTTTCATGAAAATATTCTTCTAAGCATTCTTGAATTTTACTCCACATGCAGTATCATGTTGACAATTTGGACGTTGTTAATTCTTGGATAAATTAATTCTTGAACTTGTTTTATTGAATTCTTATATCATTGTCATCATCCTCATGTTTATAAAATATTGAAAGTCATCTGTGGCATGTAGTGCATAGATGGACTTGGTATGATTATGATCAGGGATTATTCGGTATAATCATGACCGTAATGTTACAAATGATGTGGTAAAAGTCCTCATTGGCCCGTAGTGCGTTGATGGACAGTTGTTGGCATGATCATGACCATTAATGAATACACGAATATCCTTGGCCGTAGTGCAGGGGTGATTCGATGATGTGGATTATTTTATTAAGCTGAGTCCCAGCGATCACAGTGTTGAAAAACCTTTTAAAGCATAAAAGATAGTAGAGTTTATTTTCTACTTGACTCTTTTAAAGGGATTGCTTGTTCCGCTGCAGTTAAACTTGATGTCTATTATATTTTATCAGTTTAACATTGTTGAAGGCTAATGATAATTTATTCTGCATTATCTTAGTCATAATATTTCTTACTGAGCTAGTTGAGCTCACCCTTTCTTTCACTGTTCTCTTCAGGAAATGAGAACGTAGCTGGGGCAAGTCGGGGAACGGAGTGATGGTCCGAATGATAGTATTAGTTAGTAGTCCTCACTATTCTATGTAATGGTGTGTTAATAAATGTAATGAGGACTCCTTTTGAGTATGAATACTCTCTAGAAGATAATATTTGTATTCAAACTCACAGTTTATGTTTTGTCGTATTGTACACGACAGTTGTATTAGTAAATTGTATTTGTATTCTGTACTTTGTATCTGACGACCTAAGATGGGTGATGTATACCTAATTTTAGGGGCGTCACAGGCATAACAGCCTTGTGTGAGCCCCATAACGGAAAGCGATTGGATGAAGAAAACGACAAGTATAAGTTATTTATAAATAACAGCGTAGCTGTTACCGTTAATACTGTTGGAATACCCGGTGGTTAAAATACAGTAGCACACGGTATTGCACCAATTATTGATTCTTACGTAAGAAGGCACTATTCAATAATTGTTGCATTGATATTTCATATTATTGTTATTTCAATAATTGTTGCTGCACAGTATTTTCTATTATCAGATCAATAATTCATATTATTTGAATAATATTATTAGATAACATTATTGGCAATGTCTAGAAAGTTCTGTCTAAGGAGAGGTTTGGTCATCTAATTGCGCGCCAGTAAGGAGAAATTCTTATTGGAAAGCCCCCTCTTTCCTGGGAACGGCCTGGTTGTCATAAATGTGATTCTGTAATATTATTTGTGAATAATTAATTATTGATTCATATGATAAGGAAATATTTATTTTATGTGGATATAAATGAGGGATATATTTTTGTGGTTAAAAATGAAGGAGTTAATATTGAGGTTTTTATCAGTATTTTTGTCGGAATGGAGGTATTAAAAATCAGGGTTTTTGAGATATTTTGCGGGGGTAATAATTTTTAATCCGACCGTTGGATCGTGGTAATTTTTGGATATGTTATACATATATAAGTTGAGTATATGTCCACAAATTTTGAACCGTTAAAAATGAACGTATGATTTATTATAAATTTTACGAGATGACTGGTTCAGAAATTGTTGAATTTTCAGAGTTTATCATTTTGATGGAAAATTCTAGAATTGGTGGGCCCCACTCTTGGTTGGTGAAGAAATGTGCTGAGATTTTTATTCAAATGTGGTGGGTGGGAATAGTAGCAGGTAAAGCCATCAGGTTGCAGGTTAAGTCTGCTTCGGCGTGCTAACATTTTCTTATAAATAGAGGGCTAAGTTAGAATTAAAAATCACACCAGAAACAAGTTTTCTCTCTTTCTCTCTCTAGATTATTGAGTGTATTTTGTGAGTATTTAGATACTTTAAAAGTTTCTATTCATCAGAGCAAGTTTCTTTCAGCCTTATACCGGTATTCCGACCAGAAGTACTAATATTTTGAGGTAAGGAATATTATTTTCTTCTTAAATGATATTATTTTCATCAATATCATTATGCTGAAATATTAACATGAGTTTTTATCAAATTTGGAACTTTTTGTGTCGGGGTTACTATTCACGTATATGTTACTATTCACGTATACTGCACTATTCACCGAAAAAAAAATCCCTTTTTGTCCAAGATGTCTATTATGGTTACTATCTTTGATTGTATCCATGATTTGATCTTTATTTTTGAATTCTGCTTCACAATTGATTATTATGAAGTATTATTGATCTTAGATAAACTGCTATACGAATTTCTACTATTTGTCCTTCTGTCTCACTGGATTCGTTCTCTTTAAGATATTTTTCATCATCCTCAGTCCTAAATGATGATATTACTGAATATCTTTAGCCTGTAGTGCAAAGATGTATGATTACTTGATGAATATCTTTGGCCTGTAGTGCAAAGATGAACATGTGTTGAGATGAACATGACTGACAGGTGATACAAATGAATATCTTTGGTCTGTAGTGCAAAGATGAATATTTGGATAAAGATGATTATTAATTGATGTTACAGGGATAAAATATTGATGATGGACTTTTAAATCTTAGAAGATAGTAGAATTCTTTCTCTACTTGACTCTTCTAATGGTTTGCTGTTTCCGCTGCAGTTGTTGATCTAAAACTTGTTGTCGATTATATTCTATCAGATTTTTCCCTGTTGAAGACTAACGCTAATTTGTTGTATATTATCTTAGTCATAATATTTGTAAGACCCCAACTTATTAATGAATAAAATCAAATTTTCTCTAAATATTATTGTGAATAATAAGGGGTTAATTTGATATAATACTTTGGTTATGGGTGAAATGTGCAAATTTTGTAAAATAAGCAAGTGGTTATAAAATATTTATTTTTGGTCGGTGAATATTCGGTTGGTCGTTGAATATTCTTGCTGTCGGGGAATATTCGTACGACGACGCAGCCTTGTGTGGGCCCCATAACGGAAAGCGGTTAGATGAAGAAAACGACAAGTATAAGTTATTTATAAATAACGGCGTAGTTGTTACCGTTAATACTGTTGGAATACCCGGTGGTTAAAATACAGTAGCACACGGTATTGCACCAATTATTGATTCTTACGTAAGAAGGCACTACTCAATAATTGTTACAGTAGTTATTATTCAATATTTTATTTTATTGATTCAATAATTGCTGCGTTGATATTTTATATTATTGTTGTTTCAATAATTGTTGCTGCACAGTATTTTCATTTATCAGATCAATAATTCATATTATTTGAATAATATTATTAGATAACATTATTGGCAATGTCTAGAAAGTTCTGTCTAAGGAGAGGTTTGGTCATCTAATTGCGCGCCAGTAAGGAGAAATCCTTATTGGAAAGCACCCTCTTTCCTGGGAACGGCCTGGTTGTCATAAATGTGATTCTGTAATATTATTTGTGAATAATTAATTATTGATTCATATGATAAGGAAATATTTATTTTATGTGGATATAAATGAGGGATATATTTTTGTGGTTAAAAATGAAGGAGTTAATGTTGAGGTTTTTGTCAGTATTTTTGTCGGAATGGAGGTATTAAAAATCAGGGTTTTTGAGATAGTTTGCGGGGGTTATAATTTTTAATCCGACCGTTGGATCGTGGTAATTTTTGGATATGTTATACATATATAAGTTGAGTATATGTCCACAAATTTTGAACCGTTAAAAATGAACGTATGATTTATTATGAATTTTACAAGATGACTGGTTCAGAAATTGTTGAATTTTCGGAGTTTATCATTTTGGTGGAAAATTCTAGAATTGGTGGGCCCCACTTGTGGTTGGTGAAGAAATGTGCTGAATTATATTTCAAATGTGGTGGGTGGGAATAGTAGCAGGTAAAGCCATCAGGTTGCAGGTCAAACCTACCAAAATTTTCCTATAAATAGAGGGCTAAGTTAGAATTGAAAATCACACCAGAAACAAGTTTTCTCTCTCTAGATTATTGAGTGTATTTTGTGAGTATTTAGATACTTTGAGAGTTTCTATTCATCAGAGCAAGTTTCTTTCAGCCTTATACCGGTATTCCGACCAGAAGTACTGATATTTTGAGGTAAGGGATATTATTTTCTTCTTAATGATATTATTTTCTTCAATATCATTATGCTGAAATATTGATATGAGTTTTTATCAAATTTGGAACTTTTTGTGTCGGGAGTTACTATTCACGTATACGGCACTATTCACGTATACGGCACTATTCACGAATACGGCACTATTCACCGAAAAATAAAATTTTTCCTTTTTGTCCAAGATGTCTATTATGGTTACTATCTTTGATTGTATCCATGTTTTGATCTTTATTTTTGAATTCTGCTTCACAATTGATTATTATGAAGTATTATTGATCTTGGATAAACTGTTATACGAATCCCTACTATTTGTCCTTCTGTCTCATTGGATTCGTTCTCTTTAAGATATTTTTCATCATCCTCAGTCCTAAATGATGATATTACTGAATATCTTTGGCCTGTAGTGCAAAGATGTATAATTACTTGATGAATATCTTTGGCCTGTAGTGCAAAGATGAACAGGTGTTGAGATGAACATGACCGACTGATGATACAAATGAATATCTTTGGCCTGTAGTGCAAAGATGAATATTTGGTTAAAGATGATTATTAATTGATGTTACAGGGATAAAATATTGATGATGGACTTTTAAATCTTAGAAGATAGTAGAATTCTTTCTCTACTTGACTCTTCTAATGGTTTGCTGTTTCCGCTGCAGTTGTTGATCTAAAACTTGTTGTCGATTATATTTTATCAGATTTTTCCCTGTTGAAGACTAACGATAATTTGTTGTATATTATCTTAGTCATAATATTCTTTACTGGGCTAGTTGAGCTCACCCTTTTTCTTTTTGTTCCATTTTTTTTCTCAGGAGGTGAGAACATAGCAGGATCTAGTCGGGGTATGGAGTGATGGTTCTAGAAAGATGTATTAGCAGTCCTCACTATTTCTGTAAAATAGTGTTTGAATAATTGTAATGAGGATTTATTTGAGTGTGGATATTGTCTAGAAGACAATATTTGTATTTAAACTCACAGTATGTGTTGTCGTATTTTGCACGACAATTGTATTATTGAAGTTGTAGTTTGCTTTTTGTACCATGTATTTGGCGACTCAGAATGGGTGTTGTATACCTATTCTGGGGGCGTCACAGTTGGTATCAGAGCTTAGGGATATGATCCCTGGCTGAGATGTGAGACAAGAACTAGGAGGGGAGAGACGGGAAATTCCTTCGCTAGTATGACCTGACTAAGTTTATTTGGTGTTTATTTGGTCGGTCAGAGTATAGGGATAATATATGACATGACTATTAACCCTTGTTTTATGGCAGTATTTAAGAATGGCAGCTGAGAACGTTAATAATGGAGTAAATCAGACCGTGGAGACACCTTTGATCACTACCCAGGGGAACGTGCAACAGGAAGGCAATATTCCTCCTGTAAACAACGTTACCGAGCAAACGATGAATGATGGAATGTTTAGGAGCTTTTTGCAGTTCATGCAAAATCAGACGAGGGAGACTCGTGTGCAGAATACAGGTGGAAATGATAACAACGCGCGGTTTGTCACAGCTAAGCAGTTCAAAGAATTGGGACCACCAGAATTTAAGGGAAAGCCGGATCCGATCATGGCGGAAACGTGGGTCAAGCAAATTACCAAGATATTTGATGTCTTGGGATGCACGGAGGAACAGAAGGTTCCATTCGCCACATTTATGTTCCGCGGTGAGGCAGACTACTGGTGGGAGTCTGTGAAGCGTACCCAGCCTGACGCACTCAACATGTCCTGGGAAACATTTCAAAAACTGTTCAATGACAAGTACTTTCCTGAAAGTATTCGTCATATGAAGGAGGTTGAGTTTATTAGACTGGAACAAAACAACATGACGGTGTCCCAGTACGAGGCGAAGTTTGCAGAGTTATCCAGGTTTGCACCTCATTTGGTCGAAAATGAGGAACGAATGACAAGGATGTTTCTGAGAGGTCTAAAACCCGAGATTCGGCAATATCTTATCTCTCATAAATTTTCTTTATATTCAGATGTTGTAAACAGGGCTCAATTATTAGAGCGAGATAATGAGTATGTGCAACCGAGGGACCACAACCAGGGTCATACCGGTGGCGGCAGTCATCGAAGCAATGAAAACCAGCAGGGAGGAAAATATTCGGACAAAAGCGGTAACCACTCTGGTGGTAATCGTGGTCGTGATAATAGAAGGAGCGAGTCGAGAGGAGATTTCAATAAGAGAAGGTACAACAATGATAACGTGAAGACGTCAGCACAAACATCAACTGTTTCTAGGGGAGGAGAACGACCACCGGTCGTATGTTACAAATGTGGGAAAGAGGGACATATCAGCCCAAACTGCCCACAACAATCCAAGGTATGTTATAACTATGGAAAGGAAGGTCATATAGCTCGAGAGTGTTCTGTGGCAAAACCAAGTTCAGCGGGGATGGTGACTCCAAAAGTTATCCCGGATAAGTCGAAATCAGCGGTTCCTGGAAGGGCGTTTGTCGTTACTGGCCAAAACGCGAGAAACCCGAACGAGGTGATCACGGGTAAGCTAATCTTGAATTCTTGCGAAGTTTATACTTTACTAGATACCGGTTCTACCCATTCTTTTATCTCTCCTGCTTGTGCTCAACGTTTAAACTTGACTCCGGAGAAATTGGACTTTAACTTATCTGTTGAAACTCCGTTGGGTGAAACCTTCGTTACATCTACAGTTTATAAATCTTGCATGATCCAAGTTGGCACTATCACATTACCTGTTGATCTTATCTCTTTAAAGATACTTGCTTTTGATGTGATTTTAGGAATTGATTGGTTAACCACTCATCATGCTAAAATTGATTGTTTTCGTAAGGTTGTTAGTTTTCATATTCCTAACCAACCTGTCATACGAATTCAAACTACTAAACCACTAAAATCAGTCACTGTCATATCAAGCCACAAAGCTATTCGTTTATTGAAAAACGGATGTCAAGCTTTCTTAGCCCATGTTATGGATTTGAACAAAGACAAGTCAGATTTGAATAATATTTCTATTGTTAGAGAATTTTCCGATGTATTTCCTGAAGAACTTCCCGGTCTACCCCCGGAACGAGAAATTGAATTCTTTATTGACCTTGAACCCGGTACAAAGCCCATTTCTAAAACCCCATATCGAATGGCTCCTATTGAACTTCAGGAGTTAAAAGTCCAACTACAGGAGTTGTTGGACATCGGTTTTATTCGTCCTAGTACGTCTCCTTGGGGTGCTCCTGTTTTATTCGTAAAGAAGAAAGACGGGAGTATGCGACTTTGTATTGACTATCGAGAATTGAACCATGTCACCATCAAGAATAGGTATCCGCTACCTCGCATTGATGACCTGTTTGACCAGTTGCAAGGAGCACAATTCTTTTCAAAGATCGATCTTCGTTCTGGATATCATCAGCTGAAGATTAAAACTGAGGATATTCCAAAGACTGCCTTCAGAACTCGGTACGGGCATTATGAATTCTTAGTAATGTCTTTTGGATTGACTAATGCTCCTGCTGCCTTCATGGATATGATGAACCGTGTATTCAAAGAATATTTGGATCAGTTCGTTGTTGTCTTTATTGATGACATCCTCATCTATTCCAAAAGCCGTGAAGATCATGAGCGCCATTTGAAGCTGGTACTGCAAAGGCTTCGTGAAAACAAGCTATATGCCAAACTGAAGAAATGCGAGTTCTGGCTTGAGGAAGTAGCATTCCTTGGGCACGTGGTGTCAAAACATGGAGTATCTGTCGACCCGGCGAAGATTGAAGCCATACAAAGTTGGGAGCAACCGAAGTCGGTAACCGAAGTACGTAGCTTTCTGGGCTTAGCTGGTTATTATCGGAGATTTGTGGAAGGATTTTCTCGAATCGCTACTCCGTTAACTCAGCTGACTCGGAAAGATACAAAATTCGTATGGAGTGAGGAATGCGAGAAGAGTTTCCAAGAACTCAAGAGGAGACTCATTTCGGCACCTGTTTTGACAATACCATCTGGTTCGGATGGATTTGTTATCTACAGCGATGCTTCAGGCAAAGGGTTAGGATGTGTTCTCATGCAACATGGGAAAGTCATAGCCTATGCCTCACGACAACTCAAAGAATATGAGAGGAATTATCCTACTCATGATTTGGAGTTGGCAGCAGTCGTTTTTGCGTTGAAGATCTGGAGACACTACCTGTATGGGGAGAAAGTGGAGATCTATACAGATCATAAAAGCCTCAAATATTTCTTCACCCAAAAGGAACTCAACATGCGGCAACGACGTTGGCTTGAGCTGTTGAAAGATTACGATCATACCATCCAATACCATCCTGGAAAAGCAAACGTAGTAGCTGACGCATTGAGTAGAAGATCATATGCGGGTACGAGTGCAATGTTTTTAACACAAAGGCCCATTTTGTATGACTTGCAAAGGATGGAGATAGAGATGAAGGCTCCAAGTACCCACATGATGATATCAAATATACGAGTAGAACCGACTTTAATCGATAAAGTTAAAGCTGCTCAAGCTACGGACATGGAGCTGATGCGTATGAAGAAGAAAGTGCAAGAAGGTGCTATTCCAGAAGCAAGAATCGATGAAGAAGGAATACTTCGAGTCAACTCCAGACTTTGTGTTCCTAACGATTTTGACTTGAAGCATAGAATAATGATGGAGGCACACAACACACCGTTTGCAATCCATCCTGGGAGTACCAAAATGTATCACGATCTTCGACATACATTTTGGTGGAGCAATATGAAAAGAGAGATCGCGGAGTTTATCTCGAGGTGTTTAACTTGTCAACGTGTAAAGGCGGAGCATCAAGTACCAAAGGGTCCATTGCAACCACTTGAGATTCCGAAATGGAAGTGGGAACACATTACTATGGATTTTGTTACAGGTCTTCCCAAGGTTTCTCAAGGCATAGATGCGATTTGGGTTATTGTTGATAGATTAACCAAGTCCGCTCATTTCTTGCCGATACGTGAGACTTATTCCCTTGAACGTCTTGCTAGTATGTACGTGAACGAGATTGTGAGATTGCATGGCATGCCAGTATCCATAGTTTCGGATCGTGACCCAAGATTCACTTCACGATTTTGGGTTAGCTTGCAGAAAGCTATGGGCACGGATTTACGATTCAGTTCAGCATACCATCCTCAAACGGACGGACAATCAGAGAGGACTATTCAAACTCTTGAAGATCTATTAAGACTTTGTGTCTTAGATCTCAAAGGGAGTTGGGATAAGTACCTACCATTGGTGGAATTCTCCTACAACAACAGTTATCAGGCGAGCATAGGTATGGCTCCATTTGAGGCGTTGTATGGAAGAAAATGTCGTTCTCCAGTATGCTGGGACGAGGTGGGTGAAGCAACATTGTTGGGACCAGAATTGGTACGCATTACTACAGAGAAGATCCAAACGATTCGACAACGTATACAAACGGCACAGGATCGACAAAAGAGTTATGCGGATCTTCATCGGAAGGACGTGGAATTTAATATTGGGGATCATGTATTGTTACGTGTTGCACCATGGAAGGGAGTTACAAGATTTGGGAAGAGAGGAAAGCTCAATCCAAGATTTGTTGGTCCATTTGAGATTCTTGAGCGAATAGGAAATGTGGCATATAGACTCGCATTACCTCCAAGCATGTCTCGTGTTCATAATGTTTTTCACATATCTATGCTTCGTAAATATGTTAAAGACCCGAACCACATTATTGAGTTAGAACCAGACGAGATAGCTGAAGATTTAACGTACGAGGAGGTACCTGTTAAGATCTTGGATAGGAAAGAGCATGTCCTACGCACGAAGGTTATACCACAAGTTAAGGTTTTGTGGAGAAACCATGCTATTGAAGAAATGACCTGGGAGTTGGAATCAGAAATGAAAGCGAGGTATCCTCACCTTTTTGAAACATCAGGTACGTACGTCAATTTCGAGGACGAAATTTCATAAGGAGGGGAGGTTGTAAGACCCCAACTTATTAATGAATAAAATCAAATTTTCTCTAAATATTATTGTGAATAATAAGGGGTTAATTTGATATAATACTTTGGTTATGGGTGAAATGTGCAAATTTTGCAAAATAAGCAAGTGGTTATAAAATATTTATTTTTGGTCGGTGAATATTCGGTTGGTCGTGGAATATTCTTGCTGTCGGGGAATATTCGTACGACGACGCAGCCTTGTGTGGGCCCCATAACGGAAAGCGATTGGATGAAGAAAACGACAAGTATAAGTTATTTATAAATAACGGCGTAGTTGTTACCGTTAATACTGTTGGAATACCCGGTGGTTAAAATACAGTAGCACACGGTATTGCACCAATTATTGATTCTTACGTAAGAAGGCACTACTCAATAATTGTTACAGTAGTTATTATTCAATATTTTATTTTATTGATTCAATAATTGCTGCGTTGATATTTTATATTATTGTTGTTTCAATAATTGTTGCTGCACAGTATTTTCATTTATCAGATCAATAATTCATATTATTTGAATAATATTATTAGATAACATTATTGGCAATGTCTAGAAAGTTCTGTCTAAGGAGAGGTTTGGTCATCTAATTGCGCGCCAGTAAGGAGAAATCCTTATTGGAAAGCCCCCTCTTTCCTGGGAACGGCCTGGTTGTCATAAATGTGATTCTGTAATATTATTTGTGAATAATTAATTATTGATTCATATGATAAGGAAATATTTATTTTATGTGGATATAAATGAGGGATATATTTTTGTGGTTAAAAATGAAGGAGTTAATGTTGAGGTTTTTATCAGTATTTTTGTCGGAATGGAGGTATTAAAAATCAAATCAGGGTTTTTGAGAAATATTGCGGGTGTTATAATTTTTAATCCGACCGTTGGATCGTGGTAATTTTTGGATATGTTATACATATATAAGTTGAGTATATGTCCACAAATTTTGAACCGTTAAAAATGAACGTATGATTTATTATGAATTTTACGAGATGACTGGTTCAGAAATTGTTGAATTTTCGGAGTTTATCATTTTGGTGGAAAATTCTAGAATTGGTGGGCCCCACTTGTGGTTGGTGAAGAAATGTGCTGAATTATATTTCAAATGTGGTGGGTGGGAATAGTAGCAGGTAAAGCCATCAGGTTGCAGGTCAAACCTACCAAAATTTTCCTATAAATAGAGGGCTAAGTTAGAATTGAAAATCACACCAGAAACAAGTTTTCTCTCTTTCTCTCTCTAGATTATTGAGTGTATTTTGTGAGTATTTAGATACTTTGAGAGTTTCTATTCATCAGAGCAAGTTTCTTTCAGCCTTATACCGGTATTCCGACCAGAAGTACTGATATTTTGAGGTAAGGGATATTATTTTCTTCTTAATGATATTATTTTCTTCAATATCATTATGCTGAAATATTGATATGAGTTTTTATCAAATTTGGAACTTTTTGTGTCGGGGTTACTATTCACGTATACGGCACTATTCACGTATACGGCACTATTCACGAATACGGCACTATTCACCGAAAAATAAAATTTTTCCTTTTTGTCCAAGATGTCTATTATGGTTACTATCTTTGATTGTATCCATGTTTTGATCTTTATTTTTGAATTCTGCTTCACAATTGATTATTATGAAGTATTATTGATCTTGGATAAACTGTTATACGAATCCCTACTATTTGTCCTTCTGTCTCATTGGATTCGTTCTCTTTAAGATATTTTTCATCATCCTCAGTCCTAAATGATGATATTACTGAATATCTTTGGCCTGTAGTGCAAAGATGTATAATTACTTGATGAATATCTTTGGCCTGTAGTGCAAAGATGAACAGGTGTTGAGATGAACATGACCGACTGATGATACAAATGAATATCTTTGGCCTGTAGTGCAAAGATGAATATTTGGTTAAAGATGATTATTAATTGATGTTACAGGGATAAAATATTGATGATGGACTTTTAAATCTTAGAAGATAGTAGAATTCTTTCTCTACTTGACTCTTCTAATGGTTTGCTGTTTCCGCTGCAGTTGTTGATCTAAAACTTGTTGTCGATTATATTTTATCAGATTTTTCCCTGTTGAAGACTAACGATAATTTGTTGTATATTATCTTAGTCATAATATTCTTTACTGGGCTAGTTGAGCTCACCTTTTTCCTTTTTGTTCCATTTTTCTTCTCAGGAGGTGAGAACATAGCAGGATCTAGTCGGGGTATGGAGTGATGGTTCTAGAAAGATGTATTAGCAGTCCTCACTATTTCTGTAAAATAGTGTTTGAATAATTGTAATGAGGATTTATTTGGGTGTGGATATTGTCAAGAAGACAATATTTGTATTTAAACTCACAGTATGTGTTGTCGTATTTTGCACGACAATTGTATTATTGAAGTTGTAGTTTGCTTTTTGTACCATATATTTGGCGACTCAGAATGGGTGTTGTATACCTATTCTGGGGGCGTCACAATATTCTTTACTGGGCTAGTTGAGTTCACCCTTTCCTTTTTTGTTCCATTTTTCTTCTCAGGAGGTGAGAACATAGCAGGATCTAGTCGGGGTATGGAGTGATGGTTCTAGAAAGATGTTTTAGCAGTCCTCACTATTTCTGTAAAATAGTGTTTGAATAATTGTAATGAGGATTTATTTGAGTGTGGATATTGTCCAGAAGATAATATTTGTATTTAAACTCACAGTATGTGTTGTCGTATTTTGCACGACAATTGTATTATTGAAGTTATAGTTTGCTTTCTGTACCATGTATTTGGCGACTCAGAATGGGTGTTGTATACCTATTTTGGGGGCGTCACAGTTGGTATCAAAGCTTAGGGATATGATCCCTGGCTGAGATGTGAGACAAGAACTAGGAGGGGAGAGACGGGGAATTCCTTCGCTAGTATGACCTGACTAAGTTTATTTGGTGTTTATTTGGTCGGTCAGAGTATAGGGATAATATATGACATGACTATTAACCCTTGTTTTATGGCAGTATTTAAGAATGGCAGCTGAGAACGTTAATAATGGAGTAAATCAGACCGTGGAGACACCTTTGATCACCACCCAGGGAAACGTGCAACAGGAAGGCAATATTCCTCCTGTAAACAACGTTACCGAGCAAACGATGAATGATGGAATGTTTAGGAGCTTTTTGCAGTTCATGCAAAATCAGACGAGGGAGACTCGTGTGCAGAATACGGGTGGAAATGATAACAACGCGCGGTTTGTCACAGCTAAGCAGTTCAAAGAATTGGGACCACCAGAATTTAAGGGAAAGCCGGATCCGATCATGGCGGAAACGTGGGTCAAGCAAATTACCAAGATATTCGATGTCTTGGGATGCACGGAGGAACAGAAGGTTCCATTCGCCACCTTTATGTTCCGCGGTGAGGCAGACTACTGGTGGGAGTCTGTGAAGCGTACCCAGCCTGACGCACTCAACATGTCCTGGGAAACATTTCAAAAACTGTTCAATGACAAGTACTTTCCTGAAAGTATTCGTCATATGAAGGAGGTGGAGTTTATCAGACTGGAACAAAACAACATGACGGTGTCCCAGTACGAGGCGAAGTTTGCAGAGTTATCCAGGTTTGCACCTCATTTGGTCGAAAATGAGGAACGAATGACAAGGATGTTTCTGAGAGGTCTAAAACCCGAGATTCGGCAATATCTTATCTCTCATAAATTTTCTTTATATTCAGATGTTGTAAACAGGGCTCAATTATTAGAGCGAGATAATGAGTATGTGCAACCGAGGGACCACAACCAGGGTCATACCGGTGGCGGCAGTCATCGAAGCAATGAAAACCAGCAGGGAGAAAAACATTCGGACAAAAGCGGTAACCACTCTGGTGGTAATCGTGGTCGTGATAATAGAAGGAGCGAGTCGGGAGGAGATTTCAAGAAGAGAAGGTACAACAATGATAACGTGAAGACGTCAGCACAAACATCAACTGTTTCTAGGGGAGGAGAACGACCACCGGTCGTATGTTACAAATGTGGGAAAGAGGGACATATCAGTCCAAACTGTCCACAACAATCCAAGGTATGTTATAACTGTGGAAAGGAGGGTCATATAGCTCGAGAGTGTTCTGTAGCAAAACCAAGTTCAGCGGGGATGGTGACTCCAAAAGTTGTCCCGGATAAGTCAAAATCAGCGGTTCCTGGAAGGGCGTTTGTCGTGACTGGCCAAAACGCGAGAAACCCGAACGAGGTGATCACGGGTAAGCTAATCTTGAATTCTTGCGAAGTTTATACTTTACTAGATACCGGTTCTACCCATTCTTTTATCTCTCCTGCTTGTGCTCAACGTTTAAACTTGACTCCGGAGAAATTGGACTTTAACTTATCTGTTGAAACTCCGTTGGGTGAAACCTTCGTTACATCTACAGTTTATAAATCTTGCATGATCCAAGTTGGCACTATCACATTACCTGTTGATCTTATCTCTTTAAAGATACTTGCTTTTGATGTGATTTTAGGAATTGATTGGTTAACCACTCATCATGCTAAAATTGATTGTTTTCGTAAGGTTGTTAGTTTTCATATTCCTAACCAACCTGTCATACGAATTCAAACTACTAAACCACTAAAATCAGTCACTGTCATATCAAGCCACAAAGCTATTCGTTTATTAAAAAACGGATGTCAAGCTTTCTTAGCCCATGTTATGGATTTGAACAAAGACAAGTCAGATTTGAATAATATTTCTATTGTTAGAGAATTTCCCGATGTATTTCCTGAAGAACTTCTTGGTCTACCCCCAGAACGTGAAGTTGAATTCTTTATTGACCTTGAACCCGGTACAAAGCCCATTTCTAAAACTCCATATCGAATGGCTCCTATTGAACTTCAGGAGTTAAAAGTCCAACTACAGGAGTTGTTGGACATCGGTTTTATTCGTCCTAGTACGTCTCCTTGGGGTGCTCCTGTTTTATTCGTAAAGAAGAAAGACGGGAGTATGCGACTTTGTATTGACTATCGAGAATTGAACCATGTCACCATCAAGAATAGGTATCCGCTACCTCGCATTGATGACCTGTTCGACCAGTTACAAGGAACACAATTCTTTTCAAAGATCGACTTCGTTCTGGATATCATCAGCTGAAGATTAAAACTGAGGATATTCCAAAGACTGCCTTCAGAACTCGGTACGGGCATTATGAATTCTTAGTAATGTCTTTTGGATTGACTAATGCTCCTGCTGCCTTCATGGATATGATGAACCGTGTATTCAAAGAATATTTGGATCAGTTCGTTGTTGTCTTTATTGATGACATCCTCATCTATTCCAAAAGCCGTGAAGATCATGAGCGCCATTTGAAGCTGGTACTGCAAAGGCTTCGTAAAAATAAGCTATATGCCAAATTGAAGAAATGCGAGTTCTGGCTTGAGGAAGTAGCATTCCTTGGGCACGTGGTGTCAAAACATGGAGTATCTGTCGACCCGGCGAAGATTGAAGCCATACAAAGTTGGGAGCAACCGAAGTCGGTAACCGAAGTACGTAGCTTTCTGGGCTTAGCTGGTTATTATCGGAGATTTGTGGAAGGATTTTCTCGAATCGCTACTCCGTTAACTCAGCTGACTCGGAAAGATACAAAATTCGTATGGAGTGAGGAATGCGAGAAGAGTTTCCAAGAACTCAAGAGGAGACTCATTTCGGCACCTGTTCTGACAATACCATCTGGTTCGGATGGATTTGTTATCTACAGCGATGCTTCAGGCAAAGGGTTAGGATGTGTTCTCATGCAACATGGGAAAGTCATAGCCTATGCCTCACGACAACTCAAAGAATATGAGAGGAATTATCCTACTCATGATTTGGAGTTGGCAGCAGTCGTTTTTGCGTTGAAGATCTAGAGACACTACCTGTATGGGGAGAAAGTGGAGATCTATACAGATCATAAAAGCCTCAAATATTTTTTCACCCAAAAGGAACTCAACATGCGGCAGCGACGTTGGCTCGAGCTGTTGAAAGATTACGATCATACCATCCAATATCATCCTGGAAAAGCAAACGTAGTAGCTGACGCATTGGGTAGAAGATCATATGCGGGTACGAGTGCAATGTTGTTAACACAAAGGCCCATTTTGTATGACTTGCAAAGGATGGAGATAGAGATGAAGGCTCCAAGTACCCACATGATGATATCAAATATACGAGTAGAACCGACTTTAATCGATAAAGTTAAAGCTGCTCAAGCTACGGACATGGAGCTGATGCGTATGAAGAAGAAAGTGCAAGAAGGTGCTATTCCAGAAGCAAGAATCGATGAAGAAGGAATACTTCGAGTCAACTCCAGACTTTGTGTTCCTAACGATTTTGACTTGAAGCATAGAATAATGATGGAGGCACACAACACACCGTTTGCAATCCATCCTGGGAGTACCAAAATGTATCACGATCTTCGACATACATTTTGGTGGAGCAATATGAAAAGAGAGATCGCGGAGTTTATCTCGAGATGTTTAACTTGTCAACGTGTAAAAGCGGAGCATCAAGTACCAAAGGGTCCATTGCAACCACTTGAGATTCCGAAATGGAAGTGGGAACACATTACTATGGATTTTGTTACGGGTCTTTCCAAGGTTTCTCAAGGCATAGATGCGATTTGGGTTATTGTTGATAGATTAACCAAGTCCGCTCATTTCTTGCCGATACGTGAGACTTATTCCCTTGAACGTCTTGCTAGTATGTACGTGAACGAGATTGTGAGATTGCATGGCATGCCATTATCCATAGTTTCGAATCGTGACCCAAGATTCACTTCACGATTTTGGGTTAGCTTGCAGAAAGCTATGGGCACGGATTTACGATTCAGTTCGGCATATCATCCTCAAACGGACAGACAATCAGAGAGGACTATTCAAACTCTTGAAGATCTATTAAGACTTTGTGTCCTAGATCTCAAAGGGAGTTGGGATAAGTACCTACCATTGGTGAAATTCTCTTACAACAACAGTTATCAGGCGAGCATAGGTGTGGCTCCATTCGAGGCGTTGTATGGAAGAAAATATCGTTCTCCAGTATGCTGGGACGAGGTGGGTGAAGCAACATTATTGGGACCAGAGTTGGTACGCATTACTACAGAGAAGATCCAAACGATTCGACAACGTATACAAATGGCACAGGATCGACAAAAGAGTTATGCGGATCTTCATCGGAAGGATGTGGAATTTAATATTGGGGATCATGTATTATTACGTGTTGCACCATGGAAGGGAGTTACAAGATTTGGGAATAGAGGAAAGCTCAATCCAAATTTTTTTTGTCCATTTGAGATTCTTGAGCGAATAGGAAATGTGGCATATAGACTCGCATTACCTCCAAGCATGTCTCGTGTTCATAATGTTTTTCACATATCTATGCTTCGTAAATATGTTAAAGACCCGAACCACATTATTGAGTTAGAACCAGACGAGATAGCTGAAGATTTAACGTACGAGGAGGTACCTGTTAAGATCTTGGATAGGAAAGAGCATGTCCTACGCACGAAGGTTATACCACAAGTTAAGGTTTTGTGGAGAAACCATGCTATTGAAGAAATGACCTGGGAGTTGGAATCAGAAATAAAAGCGAGGTATCCTCACCTTTTTGAAACATCAGGTACGTACGTCAATTTCGAGGACGAAATTGTATAAAGAGGGGAGGTTGTAAGACCCCAACTTATTAATGAATAAAATCAAATTTTCTCTAAATATTATTGTGAATAATAAGGGGTTAATTTGATATAATACTTTGGTTATGGGTGAAATGTGTAAATTTTGTAAAATAAGCAAGTGGTTATAAAATATTCATTTTGTCAGGGAATATTCGTTTGGTCGCGGAATATTCTTGTTGTCGGGGAATATTCGTACGACGGCGCAACCTTGTGTGGGCCCCATAACGGAAAGCGATTGAATGAAGAAAACGACAAGTATAAGTTATTTATAAATAACGGCGTAGTTGTTACCGTTAATACTGTTGGAATACCCGGTGGTTAAAATACAGTAGCACACGGTATTGCACCAATTATTGATTCTTACGTAAGAAGGCACTATTCAATAATTGTTGCATTGATATTTTATATTATTGTTGTTTCAATAATTGTTGATGCACAGTATTTTCTATTATCAGATCAATAATTCATATTATTTGAATAATATTATTAGATAACATTATTGGCAATGTCTAGAAAGTTCTGTCTAAGGAGAGGTTTGGTCATCTAATTGCGCGCCAATAAGGAGAAATCCTTATTGGAAAGCCCCCTCTTTCCTGGGAACGGCCTGGTTGTCATAAATGTGATTCTGTAATATTATTTGTGAATAATTAATTATTGATTCATATGATAAGGAAATATTTATTTTATGTGGATATAAATGAGGGATATATTTTTGTGGTTAAAAATGAAGGAGTTAATATTGAGATTTTTATCAGTATTTTTGTCGGAATGGAGGTATTAAAAATCAGGATTTTTGAGATATTTTGCGGGGGTTATAATTTTTAATCCGACCGTTGGATCGTGGTAATTTTTGGATATGTTATACATATATAAGTTGAGTATATGTCCACAAATTTTGAACCGTTAAAAATGAACGTATGATTTATTATGAATTTTACGAGATGACTGGTTTAGAAATTGTTGAATTTTCGGAGTTTATCATTTTGATGGAAAATTCTAGAATTGGTGGGCCCCACTCTTGGTTGGTGAAGAAATGTGCTGAGATTTTTATTCAAATGTGGTGGGTGGAAATAGTAGCAGGTAAAGCCATCAGGTTGCAGGTTAAGTCTGCTTCGGCGTGCTAACATTTTCCTATAAATAGAGGGCTATGTTAGAATTGAAAATCACACCAGAAACAAGTTTTCTCTCTTTCTCTCTCTAGATTATTGAGTGTATTTTGTGAGTATTTAGATACTTTGAGAGTTTCTATTCATCAGAGCAAGTTTCTTTTAGCCTTATACCGGTATTCCAACCAGAAGTACTGATATTTTGAGGTAAGGAATATTATTTTCTTCTTAAATGATATTATTTTCTTCAATATTATTATGCTGAAATATTAACATGAGTTTTTATCAAATTTAGAACTTTTTATGTCGGGGTTACTATTCACGTATACGTTACTATTCACGTATACGGCACTATTCACCAAAAAATAAAATTTTTCTTTTTTGTCCAAGATATCTATTATGGTTACTATCTTTGATTGTATCCATGATTTGATCTTTATTTTTGAATTCTGCTTCACAATTGATTATTATGAAGTATTATTGATCTTGAATAAACTGTTATACGAATCCCTACTATTTGTACTTCTGTCTCACTGGATTCGTTCTCTTTAAGATATTTTTCATCATCCTCAGTCCTAAATGATGATATTACTGATTATCTTTGGCCTGTAGTGTAAATATGTATGATTACTTGATGAATATCTTTGGCCTGTAGTGCAAAGATGAACAAGTGTTGAGATGAACATGACTGACAGGTGATACAAATGAATATCTTTGGCCTGTAGTGCAAAGATAAATATTTGGATAAAGATGATTATTAATTGATGTTACAGGGATAAAATATTGATGATGAACTTTTAAATCTTAGAAGATAGTAGAATTCTTTCTCTACTTGACTCTTCTAATGGTTTGCTGTTTCCGCTGCAGTTGTTGATCTAAAACTTGTTGTCGATTATATTCTATCAGATTTTTCCCTGTTGAATACTAACGCTAATTTGTTGTATATTATCTTAGTCATAATATTCTTTACTGGGCTAGTTGAGTTCACCCTTTCCTTTTTTGTTCCATTTTTCTTCTCAGGAGGTGAGAACATAGCAGGATCTAGTCGGGGTATGGAGTGATGGTTCTAGAAAGATGTTTTAGCAGTCCTCACTATTTCTGTAAAATAGTGTTTAAATAATTGTAATGAGGATTTATTTGAGTGTGGATATTGTCCAGAATACAATATTTGTATTTAAACTCACAGTATGTGTTGTCGTATTTTGCACGACAATTGTATTATTGAAGTTGTAGTTTGCTTTCTGTACCATGTATTTGGCGACTCAGAATGGGTGTTGTATACCTATTTTGGGGGCTTCACACCATCGAACATGCATACCTCCAAAAAATTGTTCTTAATGCATAAAATTATCAAAGGGTGTAAATGAACTGAGTCAAACCGAGTATTGAGTTGCTCAAATTTGATGAACAAAATTTATCAAGTATAAAATAAGGTTTGATTGAAGCTCGTTTAGCTATTGAGTTGAGAACGATATTGAATCGAGCTCGAGCAGTTTGAACTTTTCGAACGAATATGATCCGAGTATTAATAGAAAATTATAATTTGAGAATGTTCGAGTAATTTATCGAACTTTAAAACTTGCTCATATCTGAATCACTTATATTTTGAATCGAACTCGAATCAAATTTTTTGTCGAACAAGTACGGATTGAACTTGAACTGTTTGTTTATTTTATAGTTTTACAATCATTCACTATACTATAGACTAAGGGTGAGCATGGTGCGGTTTGGTATGGTTTGAAGTCCAAACCGCACCCGAAACCACTTAGGTGCGATTTGACAAATTTAAAATCGCACACGAAATTGCTTGAGAGTGGTGCGGTTTTAAACTTTGCGGTGTGGTTTCAATTGGTGTGGTTTCGGTTCCAAAACTAATTGAAACAACAAAAAGTTCTAAGTCTTCAATAGAATTTAACACAGAGCTCACATCGAGCAATTAACTTAGTGACAGAGTCGGCAATGAGAATTATATCAAGCATAGAACAAAAGCTCATTCTGCCAAACATGTCAAATTCACCATCAAATCATAGAACAGTAAGACACATAAAATAATTTTAGTTTATAATAAAGGAATGATACTTTAAAACTAAAACATACGTTATATAAAACAACGGAGACCATATGTGACGCCCCTAAAATAGGTATACAACACCCATTCTGAGTCGCCAAATATATGGTACAAAAAGTAAACTACAACTTCAATAATACAATTGTCGTGCAAAATACGACAACACATAGTGTGAGTTTAAATACAAATATTATCTTCTAGACAATATCCACAATCAAATAAGTCCTCATTACAATTATTCAAACACTATTTTACAGAAATAGTGAGGACTGCTAAAACATCTTTCTAGAACCATCACTCCATACCCCAACTAGATCCTGCTATGTTCTCACCTCTTGAGAAGAAAAATGGAACAAAAAGGAAAAGGGTGAGCTCAACTAGCCCAGTAAAGAATATTATGACTAAGATAATATACAACAAATTATCATTAGTATTCAACAGGGAAAATTCTGATAGAATATAATCGACAACAAGTTTTAGATCAACAACTGCAGCGGAAACAGCAAACCATTAGAAGAATCAAGTAGAGAATGAATTCTACTATCTTCTAAGATTTAAAAGTCCATCATCAATATTTTATCCCTGTAACATCAATTAATAATCATCTTTAACCAAATATTCATCTTTGCACTACAGGCTAAAGATATTCATTTGTATCACCAGTCAGTCATGTTCATCTCAACACTTGTTCATCTTTGCACTACAGGCCAAAGATATTCATCAGGTAATCATACATCTTTGCACTACAGGCCAAAGATATTCAGTAATATCATCATTTAGGACTGAGGATGATGAAAAATATCTTAAAAAAAACGAATCCAGTGAGACAGAAGGACAAATAGTAGGGATTCGTATAACAGTTTATCCAAGATCAATAATACTTCATAATAATTAATTATGAAGCAGAATTCAAAAATAAAGATCAAAACATGGATACAATCAAAGATAGTAACCATAATAGACATCTTGGACAAAAAGAAAAAAATTTTATTTTTCGGTGAATAGTGTCGTATTCGTGAATAGTGTCGTATACGTGAATAGTAACCCCGTCACAAAAAGTTTTAAATTTGATAAAAAAAAACTCATATCAATATTTCAGCATAATGATATTGAAGAAAATAATATCATTTAAGAAGAAAATAATATCTCTTACCTCAAAATATTAGTACTTCTATTCGGAATATCGGTATAAGGCTGAAGGAAACTTGCACTGATGAATAGAAACTGACAAAGTATCTAAATACTTTCAAAATATACTTAATAATCTAGAGAGAGAAAGAGAGAAAACTTATTTCTGGTGTGATTTTCAATTCTAACTTAGCCCTCTATTTATAGGAAAATGTTAGCACGCCGAAGCAGACTTAACCTGCAACCTGATGGCTTTACCTGCTACTATTTCCACCCACCACATTTGAATAAAAATCTCAGCACATTTTCACCAACCAAATGTGGGGCCCACCAATTCTAGAATTTTCCGCCAAAATGACAAATTTCGCAACTTCTACAATTTCTGAACCAGTCATCTCGTAAAATTCATAACAAATCATACATTCATTTTTAACGGTTTAAAATTTGTGGACATATACTCAACTTATATATGAATAACATATCCAAAAATTACCACGATCCAACGGTCGAATTAAAAATTATAACCCTCGCAATATTTCTCAAAAAACCCTGATTTGATTTTTAATACCTCCATTCCGATAAAAATACTGATAAAACACCTCAACATTAACACCTTCATTTTTAACCACAATAAATATATCCAACATTTATATCCACATAAAATAAATATTTCCTTATCATATGAATTAATAATTAATTATTCACAAATAATATTATAAAATCACATTTATGACAACCAGGCCGTTCCCAGGAAAGAGGGGGCTTTCCAATAAGGATTTCTCCTTACTAGCGCGCAATTAGATGACCAAACCTCTCCTTAGATAGAACATTCTAGACATTGCCAATAATGCTATCTAATAATATTATTTAAATAATATGAATTATTGATCTGATAATAGAAAATACTGTGCAGCAACAATTATTGAAACAACAATAATATAAAATATCAACGCAGCAATTATTGAATCAATAAAATAAAATATTGAACAGTAACTACTGTAATAATTAATGAGTAGTGCTTTCTTATGTAAGAATTAATAATTGGTACAATACCGCGTGCTACTGTATTTTAACCACCAGGTATTCCAATAATATTAACGGTAACAACTACGCCGTTAATTATAAACAACTTATACTTGTCGTTTTCTTCATCCAATCGTTTTTCGTTATGGGGCCCACACAAGGCTGCGCCGTCGTACGAATATTCTCCGACAGCAAGAATATTCCACGACCAAACGAATATTCACCGACCAAAAATGAATATTTTATAACCACTTGCTTATTTGAAATAATTGCGCATTTTATTAACTAACCACATTAATCAAATCAACCATTACTATTTCAAAATAATAAATAGAGGAAATTTAATTTCATTTATTAATAAGTTGGGGTCTTACAACCTCCCCTCCTTATGAAATTTTGTCCTCGAAATTGACGTACGTACCTGGTATTTCGAAAAGGTGAGGATATCTCGCTTTCATATCTGATTCCAACTCCCGGGTCATTTCTTCAATAGCATGGTTTCTCCACAAAACCTTAACTTGTGGTATAACCTTCGTGCGTAGAACATATTCTTTCATATCCAAGATCTTAACAGGTACCTCCTCGTACGTTAAATCTTTTGCTATCTCGTCTGGTTCTAACTCAATTATGTGGTTTGGGTCTTTCACATATTTACGAAGCACAGATATGTGAAAAACATTATGAACACAAGACATGCTTGGAGGTAATGCGAGTCGATATGCCACATTTCCTATTCGGTCAAGAATTTTAAATGGACCAACAAATCGTGGATTGAGCTTTCCTCTCTTCCCAAATCTTGTAACTCCTTTCCATGGTGCAACACGTAACAATACATGATCCCCAATACTAAATTCTACATCCTTTCGATGAAGATCCGCATAACTCTTTTGTCGATCCTGTGACGTTTGTATACGTTGTCGAATCGTTTGGATCTTCTCTATAGTTATGCGTACCAATTCTGGTCCCAACAACGTTGCTTCACCCATCTCGTCCCAGCATACTGGAGAACGACACTTTCGTCCATACAAGGCTTCAAATGGAGCCATACCTATACTTGCCTGATAACTGTTGTTGTAGAAGAATTTCACCAGTGGCAAGTACTTATCCCAACTTCCTTTGAAATCTAGAACACAGAGTCTTAATAGATCTTCAAGGGTTTGAATAGTCCTCTCTGATTGCCCGTCCGTTTGAGGATGGTATGCTGAACTACATCGTAAATTCTTGCCCATAACTTTCTGCAAGCTAACCCAAAATCGTGAAGTGAATCTTGGGTCACGATCCGAAACTATAGATACTGGCATGCCATGCAATCTCACAATCTCATTCACGTACATACTAGCAAGACATTCAAGGGAATAAGTCTCACGTATAGGTAATAAATGAGCAGACTTGGTTAATCTATCAACAATGACCCAAATCGCATCTATGTCTTGAGAAACCTTGGGAAGACCCGTAACGAAATCCATAGTAATGTGTTCCCACTTCCATTTCTGAATCTTAAGTGGTTGCAATGGACCATTTGGTACTTGATGCTCCGCTTTTACACGTTGACAAGTTAAACACCTCGAGATAAACTCCGCGATCTCTCTTTTCATATTGCTCCACCAAAATATATGTCGAAGATCGTGATACATTTTGGTACTCCCAGGATGGATTGCAAACGGTGTGTTGTGTGCCTCCATCATGATTCTATACTTTAAGTCAAAATCGTTAGGAACACAAAGTCTGGAGTTGACTCGAAGTATTCCTTCTTCATCGATTCTTGCTTCTGGAATAGCACCTTCTTGCACTTTTTTCTTCATACGCATTAGCTCCATGTCCATAGCTTGAGCGGCTTTAACTTTATCAATTAAAGTCGGTTCTACTCGTATATTTAATATCATCATGTGGGTACTTGGAGCCTTCATCTCTATCTCCATCCTTTGCAAATCATACAAAATGGGTCTTTGTGTTAACACCATTGCACTCGTACCCGCGTATAATCTTCTACTCAATGCGTCAGCTACTACGTTCGCTTTTCCAGGATGATATTGGATGGTATGATCGTAATCTTTCAACAGCTCAAGCCAACGTCGTTGCCGCATGTTGAGTTCCTTTTCGGTGAAGAAATATTTGAGGCTTTTATGATCCGTATAGATCTCCACTTTATCCCCATACAGGTAGTGTCTCCAAATCTTCAACGCGAAAACGACTGCTGCCAACTCCAAATCATGAGTATGATAATTCCTCTTATATTCTTTAAGTTATCGTGAGGCATAGGCTATGACTTTTTTATGTTGCATGAGAACACATCCTAACCCTTTGCCTGAAGCATCGCTGTAGATAACAAATCCATCCGAACCAGATGGTATTGCCAGAACAGGTGCCGAAATGAGTCTCCTCTTGAGTTCTTGAAAACTCTTCTCACAATCCTCGCTCTAACCGAATTTTGTATCATTCCGAGTCAGCTGAGTTAACGGAGTAGCGATTCTAGAAAATCCTTCCACGAATCTCCGATAATAACCAGCTAAGCCCAGAAAGCTACGTACTTCGGTCACCGACTTCGGTTGCTCCCAACTTTTTATGGCTTCAATCTTCGCCGGGTCGACAGATACTCCATGTTTTGACACCACGTGCCCAAGGAATGCTACTTCCTCAAGCCAGAACTCGCATTTCTTTAATTTGGCATATAGCTTGTTTTCACGAAGCCTTTGCAGTACTAGCTTCAAATGGCGCTCATGATCTTCACGACTTTTGGAATAGATGAGGATGTCATCAATAAAGACAACAACGAACTGATCTAAATATTCTTTGAATACACGGTTCATCATATCCATGAAGGCAGCAGGAGCATTAGTCAATCCAAAAGACATGACTAAGAATTCATAATATCCGTACCGAGTTCTGAAGGCAGTCTTTAGAATATCCTCAGTTTTAATCTTCAGCTGATGATATCCAGAACGAAGATCGATCTTTGAAAAGAATTGTGCTCCTTACAATTGGTCGAACAGGTCATCAATACGAGGTAGCGGATACCTATTCTTGATGGTGACATAGTTCAATTCCCTATAGTCGATACAAAGTCGCATACTCCCGTCTTTCTTCTTTATGAATAAAACAGGAGCACCCCAAGGAGATGTACTAGGACGAATGAAACCGATGTCTAACAATTCTTGTAATTGGACTTTTAACTCCTGAAGTTCAATAGGAGCCATTCGATATGGGGTTTTAGAAATGGGCTTTGTACCGGGTTCAAGGTCAACAAAGAATTCAACTTCACGTTTTGGGGGTAGACCAGAAAGTTCTTCAGGAAATACGTCAGAAAATTCACTAACAACAGAAATATTATTCAAATCTAACGTGTTTTTGTTCAAGTCCATAACATGGGCTATGAAAGCTTAACATCCGTTTTTCAATAAACGAATAGCTTTATGGCTTGATATGAAAGTGACTGATTTTAGTGGTTTGGTTGCTTGAATTCGCATAACAGGTTGGTTAGGAATATGAAAACTAACAACCTTATGAAAACAATCAATTTTGGCATGATGAGTAGTTAACCAATCAATTCCTAAAATCACATCAAAAGCAAGTATCTTTAAAGAGAAAAGGTCAACAGGTAATGTGATTGTGCCAACTTGGATTAAGCAAGATTTATAAACTGTAGATGTAATGAAATTTTCTCCTAACGGAGTCTCCACAGATAGGTCAAAGTCTAATTTCTCCGGAGTCAAGTTTAAACGTTGATCACAAGCAGGAGAGATAAAATAATAGATAGAACCGGTATCTAATAAGGTATAAACTTCGCAAGAGTTTATTATTAGCATACCCGTGATCACCTCGTTTGGGTTCCTCGCGTTTTGGCCAGTCACGACAAACGCCCTTTCAGGAACCGCTGATTTCGACTTATCCGGGACAACTTTTGGAGTCACCATCCTCGCTGAACTTGGTTTTGCTACAGAACACTCTCGAGCTATATGACCCTCCTTTCCACAGTTATAACACACCTTGGATTGTTGTGGGCAGTTTGGGCTGATATGTCCCTCTTTTCCACATTTGTAACATACGACCGGTGATCGTTCTCCTCCCCTAGAAATTGTTGATGTTTGTGCTGACGTCTTCACGTTATCATTGTTGTACCTTCTCTTCTTGAAATCTTCTCCCGACTCGCTCCTTCTATTATCACGGCCACGATTACCACCAGAGTGGTTACCGCTTTTGTCCGAATGATTTCCTCTCTACTGGTTTTCATTGTTTCGATGACTGCCACCACCGGTATGACCCTGGTTGTGGTCCCTCGGTTGCACATACTCATTATCTCGCTCTAATAATTGAGCCCTGTTTACAACATCTGAATATAAAGAAAATTTATAAGAGATAAGATATTGCTGAATCTCGAGTTTTAGACCTCTGAAAAACATCCTTGTCATACGTTCCTCGTTCTCCACCAAATGAGGTGCAAACCTGGATAACTCCGCGAACTTCGCCTCGTACTAGGACACCGTCATGTTATTTTATTCCAGTCTGATAAACTCCACCTCCTTCATATGACGAATACTTTCAGGAAAGTACTTGTCATTGAACAGTTTCTGAAATGTTTCCCAGGACATGTTGAGTGCGTCAGGCTGGGTACGCTTTACATACTCCCACCAGTAGTCTGCCTCATCGCGGAATATAAAGGTGGCAAATGGAACCTTCTGTTCCTCCGTGCATCCCAAGACATCGAATATCTTGGTAATTTTCTTGACCCACATTTTCGCCATGATCGGATCCGACTTTCCCTTAAATTCTGGTGGTCCCAATTCTTTGAACTGCTTGGCTGTGACAAACCGTGCGTTGTTATCATTTCCACCCGTATTCTGCACACGAGTCTCCCTCGTCTGATTTTGCATGAACTACAAAAAGCTCTTAAACATTCCATCATTCATCGTTTGCTCGGTAACGTTGTTTATAGGAGGAATATTGCCTTCCTGTTGCACGTTCTCCTGGGTGGTGATCAAAGGTGTCTCCACGGTCTGATTTACTCCATTATTAACGTTCCCAGCTGCCATTCTTAAATACTGCCATAAAACAAGGGTTAATAGTCATGTCATATATTATCCCTATACTCTGACCGACTAAACAAACACCAAATAAACTTAGTCAGGTCATACTAGCGAAGGAATTTCCCGTCTCTCCCCTCCTAGTTCTTGTCTCACATCTCAGCCAGGGATCATATCCCTAAGCTCTGATACCAACTGTGACGCCCCCAAAATAGGTATACAACACCCATTCTGAGTTGCCAAATACATGGTACAAAAAGTAAACTACAACTTCAATAGTACAATTGTCGTGCAAAATACGACAACACATACTGTGAGTTTAAATACAAATATTGTCTTCTAGACAATATCCACACTCAAACAAGTCCTCATTACAATTATTCAAACACTATTTTACAAAAATAGTGAGGACTGCTAAAACATCTTTCTAGAACCATCACTCCATACCCCGACTAGATCCTGCTATGTTCTCACCTCCTGAGAAGAAAAATGGAACAAAAAGGAAAAGGGTGAGCTCAACTAGCCCAGTAAAGAATATTATGACTAAGATAATATACAACAAATTATCATTAGTATTCAACAGGGAAAAATATGATAGAATATAATCGACAACAAGTTTTAGATCAACAACTGCAGCGGAAACAACAAACTATTAGAGAGTCAAGTAGAGAATGAATTCTACTATCTTCTAAGATTTAAAGTCCATCATCAATATTTTATCCCTGTAACATCAATTAATAATCATCTTTAACCAAATATTCATCTTTGCACTACAGACCAACGATATTCATTTGTATCACCAGTCAGTCATGTTCATCTCAACACCTGTTCATCTTTGCACTACAGACCAAAGATATTCATCAGGTAATCATACATCTTTGCACTACAAGTCAAAGATATTCAGTAATATCATCATTTAGGACTGAGGATGATGAAAAATATCTTAAAGAAAACGAATCCAGTGATACAGAAGGACAAATAGTAGGAATTCGTATAACAGTTTATCCAAGATCAATAATACTTCATAATAATAATTGTGAAGCAGAATTCAAAAATAAAGATCAAAACATGGATACAATCAAAGATAGTAACCATAATAGACATCTTGGACAAAAAGAAAAAAATTTTATTTTTCGGTGAATAGTGCCGTATTCGTGAATAGTACCGTATACGTGAATAGTAATCCTGACACAAAAAGTTTCAAATTTGATAAAAAACTCATATCAATATTTCAGCATAATAATATTGAAGAAAATAATATCATTTAAGAAGAAAATAATATCTCTTACCTCAAAATATTAGTACTTCTATTCGGAATATCGGTATAAGGCTGAAGGAAACTTGCACTGATGAATAGAAACTCACAAAGTATCTAAATACTTTCAAAATATACTTAATAATCTAGAGAGAGAAAGAGAGAAAACTTGTTTCTGGTGTAATTTTCAATTCTAACTTAGCCCTCTATTTATAGGATAATGTTAGCACGCCGAAGCAGACTTAACCTGTAACCTGATGACTTTACCTGCTACTATTTCCACCCACCACATTTGAATAAAAATCTCAACATATTTTCACCAACCAAATGTGGGGCCCACCAATTCTAGAATTTTCCGCCAAAATGACAAATTTCGCAACTTCTACAATTTCTGAACCAGTCATCTCGTAAAATTCATAACAAATCATACATTCATTTTTAACGGTTCAAAATTTGTGGACATATACTCAACTTATATATGAATAACATATCCAAAAATTACCACGATCCAACGGTCGGATTAAAAATTATAACCCTCGCAATATTTCTCAAAAAACCCTGATTTGATTTTTAATACCTCCATTCCGATAAAAATACTGATAAAACACCTCAACATTAACTCCTTCATTTTTAACCACAATAAATATATCCAACATTTATATCCACATAAAATAAATATTTCCTTATCATATGAATCAATAATTAATTATTCACAAATAATATTACAGAATCACATTTATGACAACCAGGCCGTTCCCACGAAAAAGGGGGCTTTCCAATAAGGATTTCTCCTTACTAGCGCGCAATTAGATGACCAAACCACTCATTAGAAAGAACATTCTAGACATTGTCAATAATGCTATCTAATAATATTATTTAAACAATATGAATTATTGATATGATAATAGAAAATACTGTGCAGCAACAATTATTGAAACAACAATAATATAAAATATCAACGCAGTAATTATTGAATCAATAAAATAAAATATTGAACAGTAACTACTGTAATAATTATTGAGTAGTGTTTTCTTACGTAAGAATCAATAATTGGTGCAATGTCGTGTGCTATTGTATTTTAACCACCAGGTATTCCAACAGTATTAACGGTAACAACTACGCCGTTAATTATAAACAACTTATACTTGTCGTTTTCTTCATCCAATCGTTTTCTGTTATGGGGTCCACACAAGGCTGCGCCGTCGTACGAATATTCCCCGACAGCAAGAATATTCCACGACCAAACGAATATTCACCGACCAAAAATGAATATTTTATAACCACTTGCTTATTTAAAATATTTGCGTATTTTACCCATAACTAACCACATTAATCAAATCAACCATTACTATTTCAAAATAATAAATAGAGAAAATTTAATTTCATTTATTAATAAGTTGGGGTCTTACACCATATATTCGATAACAAGTAAGAAGGTTTATCTAGTTCCCCAAAAATTAAAAGTATATATTGGAGATAGAATAAAATTCTATCTTATATAATATAGGAGGACTTATAGAATATAATCATAAATGTACCTAATTTGAAAAATAATCTATTAGACTATTACTATTATAGCATAGACTTTAACCAATGCATTAAGTGCTCGAACCAATGAATTTGGTCCCTCAGCTATAAGCCCCTCCAGTAACGCATTAAACAAATTCGAAATTCCAAAATCTAAATGCTTAATTTTTGACTCTATAACCTCTAACCATCTTCTTTCAATTGGTGAAAAAATGACAATGCAAGACTATGTTTTTATTTGAGCGTGTTTAAGTGAAAAATAACTTTAGAATTTACTAGAGATAATACATACACACACATGGTGCGGTTTCGGTTAGTAACGAAACTGAAACCGTAAATTTTGTTATTCAATCCACCTAAAACCGCCACATTCGCCAGAACCGTTGGTGCAGTTTTAATTGGTGCGGTTCGTGCGATTTTTGGTACGATTTCGGTTCTAATTTGATTACTTGCTCAACCATAATATAGGCATCATAACAGAAATTCGAATAGGACAAAAAACTCCCCTTTTCACAACAATTTTTGCAAAGCCAATATCAAGAGCATAAAATATTCCCTTTAATATTGTAATAATTTCAGCACAATCTACAAATTAATTATCCCGAATTTTATATAGAACGTAAGATTATGAAACAAAATGGGCAATAATTAACATGCGATTCTTTTTTTAAAAAATTAGTTGCGTCTATATTGTAAAGTTTAGAAAGACTTGCTTTGATACCTTTGTAAAGGGATGGGCAAGGCAGAGGTACGTAGATTTTTTGTTAAATTATGATCGTGACATATATTAATATATAAAATTGAATAAAATTATAAAATTGATCAATTATATCAAATACATAGTAGAAATATTATCAATTAATTTTAACCACATAACTCGCAATAAAAAAAGTCTATATATAAAGTCATAATATATATGACTTGTTTTTTAAAAAATGTCGAATAAACGATTCATCTAAACTAAATGTAATCCTGAAATTTCAAAGTCTTTCTGATATATTTTTAAATTTAAAATTAATGCGACTTATATAAATTTTACAAAAATAATATTATAATTGTAATATTTAACTTTCTAGTATTTTACAATGTTTAATTTCTAATAATATTAACTAAAAATAATGAATTCATATCTATTTTAAATTTAAAATATCTCAACCCAACTTCAAATCTTTAAAATGACTTTTAGGTTCAAGGAACAGATGGAGCATTTAGGTTTTTGTTTGCTCTTGGAAAGAAAAGAAAAGATATATATATATATATCTATATATATATATATATATATATATATATATATATATATAATACAATGAAGAATTTTATAAACTATTTAAAAGGTATTTACTCATTGTTTCATAATTTTTAATAAATCTCTCAATTTTGATTTTAAAAATGTCTCAGATTGAATACTGATGTTATAATTTGAAACGAAAATAATACAAATATAAAAAACCAAAGATGAGTTTAAAATTTGAAAGGACTAATAGTCATATCCCCTCCCTAGATTCGAAAGGATGAAACTTTCTGATTACAAATGAAAAAGGAGAGCTGACAAGTGAAAAAGTAGTAAATATAATTTTAATGTACAACACCATATTATAAACACACAAAATAAATAAATATCTAATTGTGCTTCTCATCAAGGTCGGTTCTAGCATATATCTAATGGAGAGCTTCTAATATATGCCAACAATAACCTTCAACTCCATGGCTCCAAAAACAATCACAAACAATTTCTCACGGATAGATAAATATTTATCCTCCACAAAATCGATAACAAGTTTCATACATAAGAAGGAAGAAAATTAATGTCATCTAACAATTTTTTTTACCTGCATTTTATTCATCAAATAAAAACACCTTTCATAGCCTCCAGCTTCAACTCTTCGCAATGATTTTCTAGCAACGAATCCGGCCCCAAAGAATAGTAGCACAGGTAAAAATGGGGCAGGAGGCATAAGCCATATAATTATGTCCGACATGAATTTAGTAGCAGACAACCCAAAAAACCTCGGTAGCAAGTTATGAAATGTAAAACAAAAGGTGAATAAAGAAAATTTGATTTCAGTCGGATTGATCGTGTGGAAGCTCGGCTGAAGCCGGCAAGGAATGAGAGGGAGATCCAGCCTGTTCTGGAGATTCTTCAGGAGTTTTAGCATTCAGTTTTTTGTTGCTTGCTGCTTCAAGTTTATCAGTCCAATCAGAAAACTTTGGTGACTTCGAGGGAGATGTCTCAGATGAATGGATCACCGGCGAATTTCTTTGATAAGGGAAGACTGAAGAATCGAGTATGGATAAAGTAGGCATGTTCAAACTGTAATTATATGAATATCCCAATAAAGGGTGATCATATTTACAAGTGGGGCCATACTTGCAAAGCCCATATAGAGTGTAATATGAACATACAGCTTGCCCCTACAATAACAATGGCACAGTCAATTGTATGCGAAGAGACCCAAGTAAATGAAGCATTAAAACCATGTTGTTTTATTTGTAACAGGCTCATAAATTTTAATGCAGCACCAATTAACTATTGCACGTGCATGAGTTTAACTTACTGGTCTCAAAGGAAGGCCAAGTGGACCCAAGGAACTGGATGCTAATTGGGCAATCTTTTCTCTTGGGTGATTGTACTTGCAATCTGATCCATATTTGCAGCTTCCAGTATTCATGAAATACCGGCATTCTGGTTGATCAGGTCTCTCAGGCAGATGAGAAACTGCTGTCGATGAAGGAGGTACCTGTCCGCCGAATCCCGACTCACCAAAGACATTGGTGGATGCTACAGGGCTCAAACTACCCTAATAGACATGAAAGAAACAGAGGAAGGATTTTATTAGTTCAGCAAAACCCATCCCTCACTTGCAATGTTCCGGTATACAGTTACAATTTAAAAAATCAGCAGCACATGAGAGCCCAAAAATGCGAACCCACCAACGTCTCATCAACAGGAAACCGTCAGAATAGATATTATAATCAAAACAACTGATGACATTGATGAACAGAAGAAATCTAAATATTAACAGAAGATACCATGTGCTCCATAAACTTTCCCTCCTACCTGAACATCATATTTGTATATCAATACACAGAAAAAAAGAACGAAAGAAAAAAGTAGACACGTTAACCAATTTAGTAGTCATGTAGTTAATCATTTAACTGAATGACTGCAATTGTCGAATCAAACCACTTCATTGCAAAACAAATTTTAATGAATGCAGAAACCAAGCTCAAAATTGTAAACAAAGCACTAATACAATTTTTCGTTAGCCAAATTAAAAGTTGAATCAGCTGAATATTTATGAGTTGTTATTCCATAATTAAGTTTTGAAGTTAGGTGTCAAACTATTAAGGAAAACTAAATTGGCAGGTTTTCCAAGTTTATCCTGTAATCAGTAGATGACCAACCATGCCAATAACTCGATTAGAATTGTGGACAAAGGAAGAAACATGGAGGAATCGCAAACTCATTTTGAAGTCTAAAGCTTTATCAAGTTTATCCAAAAAAAACCAAAATATCAACGAAAAGTCGTGTTGTTTTATTATTTGTATATGCTCAATTGAGGAACAGGACAAGACAATATCACCACAAGGCAGTGAACTAATCACAAAGCATGATATGATACAGTAAAAATGCATTCCTAGATCTAAATAGCTCTCAAACTTAAGTTATGTAATTCTACAAACTAGCAGAAGTCAAGGTTTCTCTCTATCCAGTCCACTGAAATAAAATCAAAAAATAATCCTACAAATTTGCTACTGCAAAACAGAATAGGGTATTTTTACATTCCTCATTTCAAAGAATTGTTCTTTTGGTTGCTGCACTTTAGATGTTTCAGATTAATGTATAAACAACATTATCTTGAAGTAAAAAGTTTTTACAAGCAAACAATACATACTTCTGATTTGGAAACAAAGTAAACTGATACATTTCACCACCCAACTATTAAATGAAAAATTATTCATAGTCAGTATTACAAACAGCCACACATACAAGTCAATTAAGTGCATAACAAATATTCTGTTTAACATTCGAGAGGAAGACTAATATTCAATTTTGCTACTTGACTAGAATCTATCCACAAAGGATACCATTATAGGCATTGTGTGATAATGGTTACAAAACTTAATACAGTTAATAAATTATTAGCATACAACATGATCACACGAACACCACAAAACAAGTCTAGGTGATGTAATAATAAATTAATATATATCCATGAAGCAAAGAAAGTGCAATGAGATACTACAAAAAAGAGTAATATCAAGAGTAATGGAGGCAAATAATGACGATTAAAGATTGAAGAGAGTCGGAGCACAATAATTTAAATAATTATACATGCTTCTCAAGTTGACTAAGGTGTAATGCAGAAAGAAAGGAACTGCAATACCTAGTTGAACTCCAGTACGTAACTGTTTGTTCAATAAGAAATGAAAAGTCCCCAAAACAAAAGGAAAAAGACTATAAAATCTAACAGCCAATACTAGCATGCATGATAAAGGACCAACCAAGCTGATTCAACCTTGCAGTTCAGGGGCAGGGGAAAAAAACACTTGCAAATAGATTATGATCATATAGGACTTTTTTCTAAAGAACAGAAAATTTTGATTAAAAATAATTTCCACGACAATAGAGGTATCATCCACATTCATAGAGAAACAAAGCCCAAAAACAAAACAATCTTTCATAAAAACAGATCACGATAGGAAAGTGATCATTCTGACCAACTCAGAACTATAAACACACAATTCCATACCTCTAAAATGAGCAGCTGACTTTGAATGATAAACTTAAAATCCTTAAATGCCGTAGAACTTTCCAATAGGAGAGCTAGTGCACAAATGAACATAAAAAGATTGCACTCTACACCTGGTCATTACAAGGAACTCTTACTAACCATGTATGTACTCCATCCTGGTGTGGGTACAATGCCTTGAGGAGGAGGATAAATAACTGGCATATAGGTTTGGGGCCCTTCTGAGCGAGGAGCAGATAGATATGTTGATTTTGTTAATGGCCACGCAGGACGTCCACCTGTATATGATACACCTGATGAAGGTAAAATGGATAAAGCAGTAGATCCAAATGCAGCAGATCCTGTAACGGGGAAAGCAGATTCAGGCTGAGGATGATGGAACTTGCATCCAACTCCAAATTTACATGCCCCAGTGCGCATGTAATAGGGACATGACTTCTCTTCCTAAACGAGTTGCATAAGAAAATTAGATATCAGATCATAGCCTTAATGTAAACATCCAATAGGGAAATCAAGTGAAGAAATTTGCATATAGATGCAAGCACTGGCAGAGCAAGGATTTTATCATATGGGTCACACAAGATATATAGAAGAAAGTTCTTGCGCAGTTGATACAAGGAAAACTGTCAGTCAAGGTAATGAGCCAAACAGGACAAGGATATGCACCTGACGCATGGGAAGTCCCAAAGTGTTCAATACGACTGGTCCAGCACCATGTCTGTCCCGTGGATGATGATATTTACACGATGATCCATATTTGCAAGTCCCGGTCTTCAGAAAATACTGTAATGGACAATTATCAATTTCATCAAAAAAAAATCCAATACTTCCTCCATGTGTTTATAAGTTTATTCTCCTCATCAATAAGACTTGCAAACAATGTGAGAAAAATAACAATTTGGATCAAACCACCTCAGCTTATCAGTGTCGTATAGTTTGACTGCTTGGTTTCACAAAATAGTCTTTAGCTTTACCATAAAACACACATTACTAAAGTGGTAATTAACATGAAGCATCACATGCTATGAGAAAGAATCTGCCCATGGTCAAGGCTTCTCACAAACAAAGAAAGTACATTTGACTCGAGGTTAACTTGTTCAGCAAAGGATTGATACAAGACAAAGTGAAAGAAGACAAAACACATAAGAAAGTGTACTAAACTAATTATATCAGACAAACTCAACAATAATTAGTGGACAAGCATGTGTAGCAGATTAGTATTAAACTAGAAGATTTTACAAATTGTAGGTAAAATTTGTTTAGTTATCAGACAATAACAACTGAACACCCCTGGCTCAAACACTATTTTACAAAGATTCACATCTAAAAAGAATCCATGCTATTCTCCTGGGATACTTTCTACAGAAACAAAGCCAACTATAAGATATGGAAATATGGCAGGTGACCTTATCTGGATCACCTTTCAAACAACTTCATTTGGTGGAGTGTCTGAAGTGAACTTTCCACTCTTTCACATTATAGTTACAGACAACAACAATCTCATTTCAAGCCATCAAAAGCAATGCAAAGTATAAAATGAAAAAATGTCAAACAAAACAATCTCAAATGACAAAGAAATTTACCCCACAGTCTGGCTGTCCAACTCTTTCTGGTAGTTCACCTCCATACTGACCAATCTGTAAATTAATTGGACCACAAACAATAAATAAACAACAATAGAGAATCTTAAAAAGAACACTATGGATCACCAATAAACAAAAATAAGAATTTAATACTATTTTATGCAAGCTTCACTCTTTAAATATACCACCTCTTTAGGCACATGATAAATGCTAAAAAGCTATTACCTGCCCTAAATTAGAAGGATGATTAAATCGACAATTGACTCCATAACCGCACATTCCAGTCCTCATATAATATATGCAATCTGGTTCTCCTGGACGATCTGGATAAAGAATCGAATCAGCAGTACCACCACCATCATGTTTTTCACTTGTCTGAACTCTAAGCCTCCTTATAGCTTCTACAATTCCAAAATCTCAAAAGAAATCAACACAAACAAATACATATATAGACAACGAGGGAGAGAATATACAAATCTCAGAACTTTCGGATAAACATAATTAAAAAGGAAATTTTTTTTTTAAGTAAACAATAGAAGAAAGAGGTAATTACACTAAAAAAATGCCTTATACAGCAACAAATGCATCGATGTGTAGCAAAACAGCAATCAAAGAATTGATCGCATCAAAGGATCACTGCTTTAAATTCAGGCGTTCTAATCATTAGGGAAATTTTTAATAAAAAAAAAACGGAAACACTAATCCTCTTTGTAGCGTGAAAAGCCCAAATAAAAATAAAAAATTACCTTGAATATTATCGACGGAGGGATGGGAAGAATTGGACACACCAACATTCCTCTTCACCTGCCGATTATCCGGCATCGATGTCCGATAACAAAATGTTTCTTCTACAAAAACAACAATCTTGCGTCTTTCTGTGCGTATTAGCGCGTCTTGTGAGAGAGAGAGAAAGAGAGAGAGATTGGGGGAAAGATGGAGAAATTGAATGAATCCCCTGTATAATCAACAATAAAACCAAACAAAAACAGTTGAAAGTATCTAATTTTCTGTCTCTAAATAGTGAAAAATGAAAACCAACTGTTTGAACACGATCTATCAAATCGACAGTATGGGTATAAAAACAGCTTATGATTCTACAAAAACTGGAACAGACTTGTTGTGATTGTGAAGAGACGTATAATCATCAAAATCAAAAGGAAAATCACAACAGCTAATTGATCATCATCAATCTGTTCTATCAATGTCTGAAGCAGAAAATGGAATCTACAGAAGTATTGATAATCAATCCGATTTGGTAATTTCCTTATTTTTCTCTTCCTCCTTTTCTTCTTCGTACAAATTTCTCCCTCTATTTGCTTTTTGTTTCTTTCTCTCACTATTTAGTTTTAGATCCCCCTGCCCTGGGTCCGAAAGCCCCGAATTTAATACTACTATTAAATTAAATTAAAGTTTCTTTCACTCGTGTACGAATAATAAAATAATAAGTATGTCAGAACCAGAAGACAAAATTATCCCCAACGTGATTGTCGTTTCGAGGGTGACTTGGAGAGGTGATTTCGTCATTTCCTTGGTCTCAATTAATATAGGCCAATACGATGTTACAATAAAAGTAATACTATTAATACAATGAAAATTACCGTTTAAAGTGTTATATTAAAATATAAATGTTATTTAAAGTACTAAGTGTAAATAAAATATTATAAGAATATCATTAATGAATATTTCTACGATAATAATTTTTTTTACAATTATTTCTTTTTCCTTTTTCCTTTTTTTTTTTTGAGATATCAATTGTTTTTCTTAATATAAATACCTTGGCTGAAAATTATAAATTTTTCAGGGTGTAATATGGAAAGGGCAGAAAATCGTCGCCGTCAAAAGGCGCGAAATGGTTTTGGTGTGGGGAAGAAGTAATTCTTGATCAAGACCGTAGGAAAGTAGGTCCCGATAGTTTGACCGTCGGATTAAAAGGACTTAGTGGGCCCGATGGACCACAGACCTTTTGGGGAGATTCTGACGCCAAATTACTCGCCCGCGGTAATTCTCGTCCCGACCACCCTCTCCGCTGCACGCGGCCGAAAGAGACGACTAAGGCGAGTAAACGCAGTTACCGTTTAAATTACAAATTTATCCCCACCTTAACAACTGTCTTTATTCATTAATAAAAATCAGGAAAATATAAAGTTTATGAAGACCAAATGTTTATAATACTTTTTAAATATTAAATTGAGATTTAAATATATTATTGAAATGTATCTTATGTAAATTCTAATATTCGTAAAAATAAGTTTAGTAGAACATGACAAAAAATAATAATAATCATCATTTTTCCCTTATTTGGATTTAAATATTATCTCTGGCTACATAAGCATCCTAAATTACAAATTAGGCATTATCTATCTTCATTCCATAAAAACTAATTTATGAAATTTTAACTTTTTTGGCTTTTTAGTCCTTTTAAATTTCAATAATATCAAATTTAATGAATCACACTATTTTTAAATACTTTATATATTTATTATTGTATTAATTATAACTAAATAAGTTTATATAGTACTTTTGAGTTGAAAATACCATTAGGTCAGTTAAATAAGAGTTTTTCAGAAATAGAGATAGTTTCTATGTTTTTCATGATCTATTGTTAAAAATAAGTGCTAATTTTATGTGTATATATTATATATATATATATATATATATATATATATATATATATATATAATATTCACATTTTGTCTTCCAAAGTAACTTGAGATCTAAAATTTGAAAATATTACGTGTTAATTAATAATACATTTTAATTGATTTACAACAGTGATAGTCAGGGCCGGCCCTGAGTTTTGAAGGGCCTAAAGCGGATAACAAAAAAATGGGCCTTTTGCGAACCTCCTATCTTTCTTCTCTCCGTTTGACAAACGACGGATGTAATGAAAGGAAGTGAATGCCTACCCTCTGTATCCTTAGGAAATTGATCCCCATCTCTTCTTAAAGGCCCTCTTTCAACTACAAAGTCAATAAAATTTTGATCAATTTTGTTCTAGTTGGTTGGATCATCAATGTCTGTAGGTCCATATTCACAATCCAAGCATTCATTGTGACCCTCATCATTTATATCTTCATGGTCTCTCTCATTCACGCATTCATTTGGTTCATTTGCAAGGACATCCGTATCTTCCGCTAAATTTTCTTGTTCTTTATTTCCAGTATCTACTATTTGTTCTTCATTATCTGACTGTTCAACCACACTAGAACTCTCCTTTTGTTTCTTACTACCAAAAAATTTATCGAGTGAACCCGCTTGAGATTGAACTAATTCATCCGCTTTTTTCTTTCTTTTTCTTTTTTCAGATCCAGATATATACTTTTTAGGAGCAATGGTGAATTAAAATTTAAAAATCTGCAAAATTCCAGCATAATCTCGTGATTATCTATAAATTAATTACCAAATAGGGCATTCTTTATTAAAGTCTAACACTACTCCCAAATAAAAAAAAAACCAAAAGACTGAATTTGATGGAACCCCAAGGTACATAATAATTAACCTTATTTAAATTGTTTTGTACAAATTATAGATTTATATGCTTTAAATATGTAAAATATTACAATAATCATGATATCCCTTATCCCTATTTATGTCTGCTAATATGAGTAATATTCAATCAAAAGGCACTGAGCCACCAAAGCATTAATTCAACTACAGAGACTTAAAGGACGCTTAGTAACCTCGGATTACCATAAATCTCATAAACAAAATAATTAATTTCAAAACCCTAAAAAATAGAATTAATACCTGAACTTAAATAGTGATGAAGGATTGAAGGAGACGAAGTTCGCTGAAGAAGCTCAATTGATTATTTGCTTTTCAGATTAGTTGATTTGTGTGAAGGAGATGAACTATTTGTGTGAAGGAGTCTAGGAGTAGGAGACGAACTATTTGTGTGAACTGTGAAGGAGACTATTTGTAATTCAGATGAAGCAGAGTAGGAGACGAACACTCAGTCACTCATAGTCTCGCAGACTAATTATTTGCTTTAATATTTAAGTAATAAAACTATAAAATGAAGATAATATTTAAGGAGACCCTAAAAATTTTTGGGCCTAAAGCCCGGGCACCTTAGGCTTTAGCCCAGGGCCGGTGCTGGTGATAGTTGTACGTACTATAATCAAATTAATTTATAAAATAAAATATATCTTTAATTATAAGATAATAATGTATATTATTCTCAAATTAAGCTTATTCAACTTTTTTATTACATTCATTTTAACTCGGATAAAATTCTAGTAAAACTATTTAAAATAAATCTTTGGACATCTATTGAGTTTTCTTTTTCTTGTTAAAGTACTTGGAATATATTCTAAATGTTAGGTATACAATTACGAAACATGGATTCTCTCTCTGTCGTTTTATATATATATATATATATATATATATATATATATATATATATATATATATAGAGAGAGAGAGAGAGAGAGAGAGAGAGAGAGAGAGAGAGGAGGGGAGAGGGGGGAGGGGGAGGGGGAGGGGGAGGGGTGATACATAATAATAAATGCTTGTTATGAAAACTATTTCAGTTATCTGATATTACTATAAAGTTAATTTAGAAAACTCAAACAAAAATTGGTCGCAACTTTTAGTAGCTATCATATAAATTTTTTTTTTAGTGGTCGCAATTTTTAGTAGCAGACATATAAATTTTTTTTCCTGACCACTATTAGGAGATGTGATCAAGAGAAATGTCTAAAACACCCTATCATAATTAGATTTAAATAATTTTTTATTGGTCTCAACTCTTAATAAAGGCTATAGAATTTTTTTTACTGGTGGTCAGGAAAAATGTCTAACAATACTCCCATCTTAGTTATATTTAAATAATTTTTTGCTATATAAAATATTTGTAAGGTGATTTCAAGTTGTATTTCAATATAGAATTTAAATTTTAAATAACCAAATTGTCACAATAATTGACAATGTTAAATTATATTACATAAGAAATTATTTATACAAATAAACAAATTAAATATAGTTGACGAAGTTAAATTTTATTACTTAAGAAATTATTCATACAAATAAAAACATTGAATATAATTGACAAATTTAAATTTTATTATTTGAAAATTATTTATAAAAATTAATTCATTATATATAGTTGACAATAATTATTATTATTACTTAAAAAATTATTTATACAACAAAATTTTATTTAAATCTAACTACGGTATGGGTGTTTCCAGAAAAAAAAAATTCTCTGACTGCTACTAAAATTTGCAGCTATCAAAAAAATATTTAAATTTAACTAAGATGACGGTGTTTTAGATATTTTTCTTAGCCGAACTCCTAGAAGTGGTCAATAAAAAAAAATTCTCTGCTCACTACTACCACTACTAAGAGTTGCGACCAGTTCCTCTTTGGGTTATTAGATATCTGAATTAACGATGTAAGATTTGATTACTGGAATAATGTCCATATCAAGTGTTTACTATGAAAAACTACCATATATATATATATATATATATATATATATATATGATGACTAATCAATAACTAACTGAAAGTACAATAATAATTTAAAAGGGGGTTGAATAGATTATCACCGTTTTAAAAAATTATCTTTGGCCTTTTTGTATTTTTAGTAGATTAATTTGCAGTGTCAGAAATTAATAAGTAAGTTAGTAAAATTCAATCACACAATGCACATAGATTTATCTGATTCACAACATATAACTCGGGTATGTTGCTATGTCCAGTCTCAAGCTCCTCTCGAGGACTTGAGATCCTATAATTCCCAGTAATAAATATTCGTTCAACAGGCGAAAAAGCCTTTAGAAAGTTTTAAAGATAAACTTACAACTATCCACAACTAACTATCTCGGACAGTAAACTCTCAGCTCATTCTCAAGCTTAATTGTACATTTCTTTTGAGTTCGGAACTATTCTATGATCTGATCTTGAAACAACAGTCTCTTCCTTATCTCGCAAGTACACTAGAGGCACAACTCGCAGTTGATCTACCTAAGACTCTGATCTTAGTCAAAGAATTAATCGCCTTTCTCACAGTTACATAAAATAAAGTAATTCTACCTTTTCTTTTTTATAATAGGTTGGTTTGACTTTGCTTCTAAAGTAAGTAGATAAAGTTTAGTACA
Organism: Panax notoginseng; assembly: GCA_016801055.1. Lineage (NCBI taxonomy): Eukaryota > Viridiplantae > Streptophyta > Magnoliopsida > Apiales > Araliaceae > Panax > Panax notoginseng. The sequence goes on along the minus strand of CM029021.1, from coordinate 140,150,540 downwards.
TGTTTATAAAAGTTTAAATAACTTTTATATTTGATACTTCTTAAATAAGCAGATATACAGTTTAAAATCAAATATTTAAATAAAAGTTCAAGATTTTTATATGATATGTTTTTGTGTAAGCAAATATGCAGATTGATGTACTCTTATAAAGATTCTCTTTTTATTTAATAAATAAAGAATGTGTTTCTATGGATAAACAAATTAGAAAATATATTTTTTATGAATAAAGTGTGTGTTTCTATGTTTAACATATATAACTTTAAGTTTGGATAAAAGTGTAAATAACTTTTATATAAATCAAGAAGTAATTTATGAATGAGTAGGTCTGTGTACAAAATATTTGTAATGATAGTTATCAAGTATAATAGTTTAATCAATTAAATAATACTGATATATCAAATAAATTTATTTCACTCAAAGATATATATTTTTGTATATTTGATCTACGTTGTGAAAATTTGGCTACTTAAAATTTCAAAGATCGTCCAGATAATATTGTTTGTTAAGAATTATCTCTGAATATTGATATCTAAGTACTGACTAAATTGTGGTTTCATAATTAGATAATTATATAAATATTATGTACTAACTTTGAGTTTGGATAAAAGTGTAAATAATTTTTATATAAAGCAACAAATAATTTATGAATGATTAGGTTTGTGTGCAAAATATTTGTAATGATATTTATCAAGTATAACAGTTTAATCAATTAAATAATACTTGATATATAAAATAAATTTATTTCACTCAAAGATATATATTTTTGTATATTTGATATATGTTATGAAAATTTAGCCATTTATAATTTCAAAGACCGTTAAGATAATATTATTTGTAAGACCCCAACTTATTATTAAATAAAATTAAATTTTCTCTAATTATTATTTTGAAATAGTAAGGGTTGATTTGATTAATGTGGTTAGTTATGGGTAAAATGCGCAAATATTTCAAATAAGCAAGTGGTTATAAAATATTTATTTTTGTCGGTGAATATTCGTTTGGTCGTGGAATATTCTTGCTGTCGGGGAATATTCGTACGACGGCGCAGCCTTGTGTGGGCCATTAACGGAAAGCGATTGGATGTAGAAAACGATAAGTATAAGTTGTTTATAAATAACGGCGTAATTGTTACCGTTAATACTGTTGGAATACCCGGTGGTTAAAATACAGTAGCACACGGTATTGCACCAATTATTGATTCTTACGTAAGAAGGCACTACTCAATAATTGTTACAGTAATTACTGTTCAATATTTTATTTTATTGATTCAATAATTGCTACGTTGATATTTTATATTATTGTTGTTTCAATAATTGTTACTACACAGTATTTTTTATTATCAGATCAATAATTCATATTATTTGGATAATATTATTAGATATCATTATTGGCAATGTCTAGAAAGTTCTGTCTAAGGAGAGGTTTGGTCATCTAATTGCGCGCCAGTAAGGAGAAATCCTTATTGGAAAGCCCCCTCTTTCTTGGGAACGGCCTGGTTGTCATAATTGTGATTCTGTAATATTATTTGTGAATAATTAATTATTGAAAAAATATTTATTTGATGTGGATATAAATGATGGATTTATTTATGTGGTTATAAATGATGGAATTAGTGTTAAGGTCTTTTATCAGTATTTTGTCAGATTGGAGGTATTAAAAGATCAAATCGGTGTTCTTAAAGCTCTACTGCATGAGTTATAATTTTGATTCGACCGTTGGATCGTTGTGATTTTTGGATATGTTATACATATATAAGTTGAGTATATATCCACAAATTTTGAACCGTTAAAAATGAACGAATGATTTGTTATGAATTTTATGAGGTGTTAAAAATCATCCGTTTGTGGATTTTGAATATTTTCTGTCTGAAATTTGGAAAAATTTAAAGCTACAAAGTTGTAGAGAATTTGATTTCGTGTGGAATGGACATAAAATTCGTATTTTTCTGATAAATAAACTATTTTCTATGAATTACTGAAGTTTCAGAAAATAAAATAATTTTTATTAAATTATGGGTGGGACCCACTTTTATTTTAACATGTGGGTTGCTGGGATTTTTTTTCAAGAATGGCATGCTAGATGGCTGGTCTTTGCATGCGTAGGAAAAAAGGAAAGAAAAAATAATATTTTATTATTTTAGTCTCCTATGACGTTCTAGCATTTTTCTATAAATAGACGCTTAGGTTAGAATTGAAAATCACACCAGAAACAAGTTTTCTTTCTCTCTATATTGTCGAGCGTATTTTAGTGAGTATTTAGATACTTTGAGAGTTGCTATTCAGTACAAGCTTCCTTCGACTTTACATCCGATATTTCGATCAGAAGTACTAATATTTTGAGGTAAGGGATATTATTTTCTTCTTAAATGATATTATTTTCTTCAATATTGATAGACACGTAATTCATACATTTGATTATCCCTAATTTTGTCCTTTTAATTATATTAGTTTATTAAATTAATATGTTTTATTTTATTTTATAGGATTTAATATTTATTGTAATAAAGTCAAAATCTTGGTGATCAAGGGATATTTAATACTTTTATTCATATAAGGAATATCTAAGAAGAATCCTACAAGGAGTAGGAAAGAGGTTGAACAATCTTGGTGTGCAAGTCAAACCCAACAAGAGAAGAAAAGTATATCTAAAAGATCTTTTTGAGAAGTTGATTTGGGACAAAACTGTCCAAGTTCAATTAGGGTTCCAAGTTATTTTTCCTATAAATAGGCCTCTTGTTTTAGAGAGAAGGGCACCACTTGTTATTTTCTTTTTCTTAGTTCTTCACTAGGGTAGAAGGGAGTAAGATATTTAGAGTTTGTTTTTCTCTTATTCCAATCACCTACTGTCAGGGACTATTTGTATCTTTCTTTTATTTATATAATAGAAATTCTCTTTTTAATTATTGTTCTTATTTCATGCGAATTATAGTACTAATATTATTTATTTTTGTTTTTAATTTCATGGCTAGCTAAATTTCTAATACCTAGGATTATGATGAAACTAAGTATTTAATAATAATATTTTCTTTCCGTTCCAAAATTAATGCCTAATTATTTTCGCCTTCATATTTTTCCCCGCATAAATTGCATATGATTTTTATATTGATTGCGAGGTTTTGATAAGTTATAGTTAATCTGTGAATTTTTCATAACTTATGCTTGCCCATATTAATTATATGAATCATTATTTTTAAAGGGAAGGGAGAATAATTTGGGAATTGATTTAGGAAATAAGAAATTATTTATTATGTTAATATTTGGTGGATTCTGATTCTTAGGTATCTTTTCTCATTAATAGTTTCCGTTATTAATTAGTAGTTTGAATAATTTAGTTAATAAATTTTCTCCACCATATTTATTTCTAATTCGCCTAAAATATTAATTAAGGATATATTAAAGAATTAATCTAGTCTCTGTGGGTTCGACCTGTACTTGCCAGTTCTTCAATTTGACATTGTGCACTTGCAGTTACATATTTTTATCACATCAAATTTTTGGTGCCGTTGCCGGGGACTAGAATTAATTTTTATTTATTCCTTAATTTTTATTTATTCGAATTAGCTTTAACTCTATATTTTGTTTTCCAGAATTATTGAAGTTGGTCGAAGGAGCGAAAAGATAAAAATTTTGTTGCTGCGCTTTCTTCGGTACTTCGTATCTCCATATTTAAAAAAAATACAAAATAATTTAGTTTTTATTATTATTAATATTTTTTTTATTTGCCGCATTCATGCATTCACTCACGTAGAGCACATTCTGTTAGGTTTTTATTTTTATTTATTATTATTTTTTTTTGTCAAATATAAACTGTGGTGATTGCTGGAGGATTGAGGTACGTCAAAATTTCTCCTTCTTTCGTAATTCACATAGTGTTAGGACATTTTATTTGTTTACAGTTTTTTTTATTATTTGTGGATTTTCATCTTTAATCTAACAATAAGGGCACAACCCTTAACAAGATAAGGTGGGGATTTCATCACCCTTCCTTGGCCCACAAACAACCCAATTTGTATTTTGCATGACCATGACCTAATAAAATCAAGTAGACGTTGGCCCCTAGGACTCTCGAGCTCAATTAGGACAAGAAACTCCAAGAGGAGTCTGAATTTTAAATTAATCAAACTACTGGTGTCTAGGCAAGTGGTTCAAAAGGTATACGCCTAAAGATTGTGTGGTTAATCAATTAGTCACCGTTTCTACGGAGAGACTCCCACCGTTCTTACACTTACCTGGATAGTGGTGTGATTAATTTCGAATTTGGTGGACCTTGCGGTGTAACTCGGAACAGTTAGGAGCTGTCTAGATTTTAATTAGGTTGACCTTAGAAGTAAATTTATTGTTATTTTTTATTTTTATTTTTTTTATTTTTTTTGTTTTGTTTTTTTTGTGCTTATCTGCTTATTTGTTAAGTAGTGTATGCAAAAAGTGTGGATTAGGGACGAAACATCCCGACTAGTGAGAACACTTGATTTTTCGGATTTCACTTTAAAAGATCTCACTTTAAGAAAAATGGAGGGCGCACAAACTGTTTCTTTAAGGGATCGATGTTATCCTTCCCGCTCTGCCCAACCTTCATGTATCAGTCTACCACCGGTAACTGGTAACAATTTTGAACTTAAGCCACATTTTATAAATATGTTACCTAGGTTCACAGGGATAGAAGATGCATATCTATTTATTCAGGAATTTGAGGAAGTTTGTGCCCTAATGAAAATTCAACAATTGTCTAATGACTCAATTAGACTAATATTTATAACATTTGCTTTAAAAGATAATGCTAAAAAATGGTTATATAGCCTACCAAATAATTCCATATCAACCTGGGAGGGATTTGTTGTTACATTTCTAAAAAAATATTTTCCAAATCATAAAATTGCTAAAATTCGGACTGCAATTCATCAATTTTGCCAACATGAAAAAGAGTCATTTTGGAAATATTTTGATAGAATTAAAATTTTGTTATCCCAACCACACCACGGAATTGAGAAATGGAGATTGTGTCAAATTGCTTACGAAGGTTTAGACTATCCCACTAAAATAATGTTAGAGTCAATGTGTAAAGGGGATTTTTTGAATAATGATGAGGAAAAGGCTTGGGAGTTTTTAGAAGACTTAGCAGAAAAAACCATGCAATGGGAAACCACCCGAGAGACAGATAAACCTAGTTCATCTAGGGGTGTTCATACAATTGACAATTCAATTGCTACTGAAGTTAAGTTGGCTGGTGTACTTAAAAGACTTGAAGATTTAGAAACTAGGGGACAATCACACGTGAACCAAGTCTCAACACAGCCACCTTTGTGTCTAAAGTGTAATTCACCAAGCCATGTGATTGAGGAATGTCCTAGAGTCGTGCCCCAATTTGAAGAATATGAACAAGTCAATGTAATGTTTCAACGACCTAGGAATGACCCATTTGCACCCACTTATAATCCTGGTTGGAGAAATCATCCTAATTTTGCATGGAACCAAGGACCCTACCCAAATAATTCTTCAAATCAGGTCAATCAGTCTCTAAATCAATCTTTTCAACCTTACCAAAAGTCAAATCCTGGTCTGTACCAAAATTCAAATCCAGCACCTCAATATCCACCAGGTTTTTCTAATGAAAGTGAGAGGAGACTTAGCACCTTAGAGAAAAGTGTGAGCACCTTAGAGAAGAGTGTGGAAACTGTAATAAAATCCATTTCTCACCTAGAGATCCAAATGAGTCAATTGGGCACTACAGTTAGTGAAAGAGAGAAGGGTAAACTTCCTAGTCAACCCGAGACCAATCCAAAATTTTCAGTTCCTACTCAAAAACCTTATCATGTTAATTCACTTGAAAACAACCAAGTCAATTATGTGAATTCTGTAATTTCTTTAGGGTCTGAAAATTATTTTAACAATCATGCTGGAATGGATAATGAAGAAGAGAAAAATTTAAATGTTGAATCTAATAATCCATCTTCAAAGTTAGCCCAGCCTGAAAAGCCCACAAACTCTGAGTCAGTAGGTCTATCTACTCAGTGTGTGTCAAAAAATGATCAAACCACATCTTCTGAATCAAATGAAAAAGTCTTCAAACCTAAAGCCCCATTCCCTCAAAGACGTATTTCAAATAAGCAGTCAGCCCAGTTGGACAAAATTCTAGAAGTGTTCAAACAAGTAAAAATTAACATTCCTTTTTTAGATGCCATTCAACAAGTTCCCTCATATGCTAAATGTCTAAAAGATTTGTGCATACATAAAAGAACCACTCATGTTCCTAAGAAAGCTTTTTTAACAGCTCATGTTAGTTCTATCTTGTCATGTCAAGTCCCTGTGAAATATAAGGACCCCGGTTGTCCTACTATTTCATGCATCATAGGTGACACCTTAATTGAAAAGGCTTTACTTGATTTAGGAGCTAGTGTGAACCTATTACCATTTTCTGTGTACCAAACCTTAGGCTTAGGGGAGTTGAAAAAGACAAGTGTCACACTCCAACTAGCTGATCGTTCTGTTAAAGTGCCAAAAGGAATAGTTGAAGATGTACTCATTAAGGTTAGTGATTTTGTCTTCCCTGTTGACTTTGTTGTCCTTGAAACCCAGCTTGCTGTCAATCCCAAGGGTCAAATTCCTGTAATTTTAGGTAGACCATTTCTAGCAACTTCTAATGCATTAATCAACTATAGAAATGGACTTATGAAATTGACATTTGGGAACATGACAATTGATTTAAATGTGTTTAATGTGGGAAAGCAACCTTGTGATTTTTCTGACCAACCCGTTGAAGTGAACATGATTCAGGTCATGTCCGACAATGAACTTACAGGAGAAGTCGAAATTTTTAATTTTTGTCTAAATCATTTTGGTCAAAATTGGGATGAAACAGAATATGTAAATGACGTTAATGAAATGCTAGAGTCATCAACATCAATGTCTTACTCTAAATGGGAACCCGAGACTGAGCCATTAATCTTGTAATCTTCAGAACCTCTTGAAAAGAGTCCACCAGAGTTAGAACTCAAACCTCTGCCTGATAATCTTAAATATGCCTATTTAGGTCCCTCCAAAACTCTTCCTGTAATCATTGCTTCTGATTTAACAAACACACAGGAGGAAGAGTTATTGACCATCTTGAGAGAAAATAAGGAAGCCATAGGATGGAGTATAACTGATATTAAGGGGATCAGTCCAACAATTGTCTAACATAGGATCCATTTAATAGATGATGCTAAACCTGTGAGAGACCCACAAAGGCGTTTAAACCCGGTTCTAAAAGATGTTGTTAAGAAAGAAATTCTTAAGTGTCTAGATAATGGGATCATCTATCCCATTTCTGATAGCTCGTGGGTAAGTCCTGTTCAGGTGGTACCTAAAAAGTCTGGCTTAACTGTGGTTCAAAATGAATCTAATGAGTTAGTTCCCACTCGTGTCCAATCAGGTTGGAGGGTTTGCATAGAATATAGAAAACTCAACGCTGCCACAAGAAAGGATCATTTTCCTTTACCCTTCATTGACCAAATTCTAGAAAGATTAGCTGGTCATGCTTACTATTGTTTCCTTGATGGTTACTTGGGCTACTTTCAAATTCCCATAGCCCCAAAAGACCAAGAAAAAACCACTTTCACTTGTCCTTATGGAATCTTTGCATATCGTCGTCTGCACTTTGGGCTATGTAGTGCCCCTGCCACCTTTCAAAGATGCATGATGAGTATTTTTTCTGACATGGTGGAGAAATTTCTAGAAATTTTTATAGATGATTTTTCCATATTTGGGTCTACATTTCATGAGTGTCTTCACCACCTTGACTTAGTTTTAAGGAGATGTAAGGAAACAAATTTAATCCTGAATTGGGAAAAATGTCACTTCATGGTAAAAAAAAGGAATTGTTCTTGGTCACATCATATCTGAAAAGGGAATTGAAGTAGATAAAGCCAAAATTGATCTCATTGCCAATCTTCCACCACATAGGACAGTCAAAGAAATTCGTTCTTTCCTAGGACATGCAGGCTTTTATAGGCGATTTATTAAAGATTTTAGTAAGAAAGCAAGACCCTTGACTAATCTTCTAGGTAAAGATGCAAAATTTGAATTTAATGAAAAATGTCTTCAATCCTTTGAACAACTCAAAAAGGAGTTAACTTCAGCTCCTATCATCAAATCACCTGATTGGAGACAACCATTTGAGTTAATATGTGATGCATCTGACTATGCAGTTGGTGCTGTTCTAGGGCAAAGAATCAACACGATTCCCCATGTCATATACTATGCTAGTAGGACTTTGAATGATGCTCAATTGAACTATTCAACTACTAAAAAAGAACTTCTAGCTGTAGTTTTTGCCCTAGAAAAGTTTCTATCTTATCTTATTGGGTCTAAAATAATTGTTTACACTGACCATTCTGCTCTCAAACATCTTCTTTCAAAAAAAGATTCAAAAGCACGTTTAATTCGTTGGGTCTTATTGCTCCAAGAATTTGACCTCGAGATACGAGACAAAAAAGGTTCTAAAAACGTCGTAGCTGATCATTTGTCACGTTTAGTTGTGGAGTCCAACTCTGACTTGCCCTTAAATGAATTTTTCCCAGATGAGCAGCTTTTCTCTATATCTGCTACACCTTGGTTTGCTGATATTGTGAATTACCTAGTGACTAGTGAGATTCCTTCCCATTGGTCCAAACAAGACCGATCCAAGTTTCTTTCACAAGTCAAACACTTTTATTGGGATGACCCCTATTTGTTCAAATATTGTCCAGATCAAATCATTAGGAGGTGTGTACCCGACCACGAGTTTAGAAGTGTTCTGTCCTTTTGTCATGACCAAGCTTGTGGAGGACATTTTGGAGGTAAAAAGACGGCCGCCAACGTCCTCCAATGTGGTTTCTATTGGCCTAGTCTATTCAAGGATGCAACATCATTTTGTGCCAATTGCAATAGGTGTCAACAATTAGGGAGGATCACTAGGAGGAATATGATGCCAATGCAACCTATTCTGGTCATTGAATTGTTTGAAGTGTGGGGAATCGATTTCATGGGCCCATTTCCAAATTCTTTTGGGAATCTGTACATTTTACTTGCGGTGCATTACGTGTCTAAGTGGGTAGAAGCTATACCAACCAAGACCAATGACAACAAAGTTGTTGTCAAATTTTTGAAAGAGAACATTTTCTCTAGCTTTGGTACCCCTAGGGCCATAATCAGTGATCAAGGAGGTGAGAACATAGCAGAATCTAGTCGGGGTATGGAGTGATGGTTCTAGAAAGATGTTTTAGCAGTCCTCACTATTTCTGTAAAATAGTGTTTGAATAATTGTAATGAGAACTTATTTGAGTGTGGATATTGTCTAGAAGACAATATTTGTATTTAAACTCACAGTATGTGTTGTCATATTTTGCACGACAGTTGTATTATCGAAGTTATAGTTTTCTTTCTGTACCCTGTATTTGGCTACTCAGAATGGGTGTTGTATACCTATTTTGGGGGCGTCACAGTTGGTATCAGAGCCATAAGTAAAGAGCCATGAGCCTCTATCTGGTGACTTCCTGTTGATAAGGGATGCACCGAAGCCAGACTCTCCATAGGGGACGCCGTTCTGCTGTGGCAAGCTGATAGGTACCCTGGTGAGGTGCTGACACAAGTTGGTGTCCAAAGTCACAGTTGGTATCAGAGCTTAGGGATATAGTCTCTGGCGGAGATTGGGGAGTAGAACTAGGAGAGGAGAGACGAGTAAATCCTTCGCTAGTGTGTCCTACCTAAGCTTATTTGTTGGTCGGTCATAATATAAGGATATTATGTGATTTGTTAATTTGTTTAATTAACCCTTGTTTTATGGCAGTATTTGAGAATGGCAGCCGAGAACGTTAACAATGGTGTATATGAGATTGTGGAACAACCTTTAGTCACAAACCAAGAGAACGTGCAACAGGAAGGCAATATTCCTCCTGTAAACAATGTTACCGAGCAAACGATGAATGATGGAATGTTTAGGAGCTTTTTGCAGTTCATGCAAAATCAGACGAGGGAGGCTCATGTGCAGAATACGGGTGAAAATGATAGCAACGCGCGGTTTGTCACGGCCAAGTAGTTCAAAGAGTTGGGACCACCAGAATTCTGGGGAAAGCCAGATCCGATTAAGGCGGAGATGTGGGTCAGCAAATTACCAAGATATTTGATGTCTTTAGATGCATGGAGGAACAGAAGGTTCCATTCGCCACTTTTATGTTCCGTAATGAGGCAGATTACTGGTGGGAATCTGTGAAACGTACCCATCCAACTACACTCAGTATGTCTTGGGAAACGTTTCAAAAACTATTTAATGACAAGTACTTTCCTGAAAGTATTCGTCATATGAAGGAGGTAGAGTTTATTAGACTAGAACAAAATAACATGACGGTGTCCCAGTACAAGGCGAAGTTCACGGAGTTATCCAGGTTTGCACCTCATTTGGTGGAAAACGAGGAACGTATGACAAGGATGTTTTTGAGAGGTCTAAAACCCGAGATTCGACAATATCTTATCTCTCATAAATTTTCTTTATATTCAGATGTTGTAAACAGGGCTCAATTATTAGAGCGAGATAATGAGTATGTTCAACCAAGGGACATCAACCAGGGTCAAATCGGTGATAGCAGTCATCGGAGCAATGATAACCAGCGGGGAGGAAGGAATACAGACAAAAGCGGTAATCACTCTAGTGGTAATCGTGGCCGTGAAAATAGAAGAAGCGAGTCGGGAGGAAATTTCAAGAAGAGAAGGTACAATAATGATAACGTGAAGACGACAACACAAACATCAACTGTTTCTAGGGGAGGAGAACGACCACCGGTCGTATGTTACAAATGCGAGAAAGAAGGACACATCAGCCCAAACTGCCCACAACAATCTAAGGTATGTTATAACTGTGGAAAGGAGGGTCATATAGCTCGAGAGTGTTCTGTAGCAAAATCAAGTTTAGCGGGGATGGTAACTCCAAAAGCTATCCAGGATAAGTCGAAATCAGCTGTTCCTGGAAGAGCGTTTGTCGTGACTGGCCAAAACGCGAGAAACCCGAACGAGGTGATCACGGGTAAGCTTATCATAAACTCTTGCGAAGTTTATACCTTACTAGATACCGATTCTACACATTCATTTATCTCTCCTGCTTATACTCAACGTTTAAACTTGACTCCGGAGAAATTAGACTTTGACCTATCTGTGGAGACTCCGTTAGGAGAAACTTTCATTACATCTACAGTTTATAAATCTTGTTTAATCTAAGTTGGCACCATCACATTACTTGTTGATCTTATTTCTTTAAAGATACTTGCTTTTGATGTGATTTTAGGGATTGATTGGTTAACCACTCATCATACCAAAATTGATTGCTTTCGTAAGGTTGTTAGTTTTTATATTCCTAACCAACCTGTTATGCAAATTCAAGCAACTAAACCACTAAAATCAATCACTGTCATATCCAGTCATAAAAATATTCGTTTATTGAAAAACGGATGTCAAGCTTTCTTAGCCCATGTTATGGATTTGAATAAAGACACGTCAGATTTGAATAAAATTTCTGTTGTTAGTGAATTTCCTGACGTATTCCCTGAAGAACTTCCTGGTCTACCCCCAGAACGTGAAGTTGAATTCTTTATTGACATTAAACCCGGCACAAAGCCCATTTCTAAAACTCCATATCGAATGGCTCCTATTGAACTTCAGGAGTTAAAAATCCAATTACAGGAGTTGTTAGACATCGGTTTCATACGTCCTAGTACGTCTCCTTGGGGTGTTCCTGTTTTATTCGTAAAAAAGAAAGACAGGAGTATGCGACTTTATATTGACTATCGAGAATTGAACCATGTCACCATCAAGAATAGGTATCCACTACCTCGCATTGATGACCTTTTCGACCAGTTACAAGGAGCATAATTCTTTTCAAAGATCGATCTTCGTTCTGGATATCATCAGCTGAAGATTAAAACTGAGGATATTCCAAAGACTGCCTTCAGAACTCGGTACGGGCATTATGAATTTTTAGTCATGTCTTTTGGATTGACTAATGCTCCTGCTGCTTTCATGGATATGATGAACCGAGTATTCAAGGAATATTTAGATCAGTTCGTTGTTGTCTTTATCGATGACATCCTCATTTATTCCAAAAGCCGTGAAGATCATGAGCGCCATTTGAAGCTGGTACTGCAAAGGCTTCGCGATAACAAGCTTTATACCAGGCTGAAGAAATACGAGTTCTGGCTTGAGGAAGTAGCATTCCTTGAGCACGTGGTGTCAAAACATGGAGTATCTGTCGACCCGACGAAGATTGAAGCCATACAAAGTTGGGAGCAACCGAAGTCGGTGACCGAAGTACGTAGTTTTCTGGGCTTAGCTGGTTATTATCGGAGATTTGTGGAAGGATTTTCTCGAATCGCTACTCCGTTAACTCAGCTAACTCGAAAAGATACAAAATTCGTATGGAGCGAGGAATACGAGAAGAGTTTCCAAGAGCTCAAGAGGAGACTCATTTCGGCACCTGTTCTGACAATACCATCTAGTTCAGATGGATTTGTTATCTACAGCGATGCTTCAGGAAAAGGGTTAGGATGTGTTCTCATGCAACATGGAAAAGTCATAGCCTATGTCTCGCGACAACTCAAATAATATGTGAGGAATTATCCTACTCATGATCTAGAGTTGGCAGCAGTCATTTTCGCGTTGAGGATTTGGAGACACTACCTGTATGGGGAGAAAGTGGAGATCTATATGGATCATAAAAGCCTTAAATATTTCATCACCCAAAAGGAACTCAACATGCGACAACGACGTTGGCTCGAGTTGTTGAAAGATTACGACCATACCATCTTGAAAAAGCAAACGTAGTAGCTGACGCATTGAGTAGAAGATCATATGCGGGTACGAGTGTGATATTGTCAACACAAAGGCCTATTTTGTATGACTTGCAAAGGATGGAGATAGAGGTAAAGGCTTCAAGTACCCATGTGATGATATCAAATATACAAGTAGAACCGACTTTAATCGATAAAGTTAAAGCTGCTCAAGCTACGGACATGGAGCTGATGCGTATGAAGAAGAAAGTGCAAGAAGGTGCTATTCCAGAAGTAAGAATCGATGAAGAAGGAATACTTCGAGTCAACTCCAGACTTTGTGTTCCTAACGACTCTGACTTAAAGCATAGAATCATGATGGAGGCACACAACACACCGTTTACAATCCATCTTGGAAGTACCAAAATGTATCATAATATTCGACACACATTTTGTTGGAACAATATGAAGAGAGAGATCGTAGAGTTTACCTCGAGGTGTTTAACCTGTCAACGTGTAAAGGCGGAGCATCAAGTGCCAAAGGGTCCATTGCAACCACTTGAGATTCCGAAATGGAAGTGAAAACACATTACCATGGATTTCGTTACGGGTCTTCCCAAGGTTTCTCAAGGTATAAATGCGATTTGGGTTATTGTTGATAGATTAACCAAGTCTGCTCATTTCTTGCCTATACGTGAGACTTATTCCCTTGAACGCCTTGGTCGTATGTATGTGAATGAGATTGTGAGATTGCATGGCATGCCAGTATCCATAGTTTCGGATCGTGACCCATGATTCACTTCACGATTTTGGGTTAGTTTACAAAAAGCTATGGGCACGGATTTACGATTCAGTTCGGCATACCATCCTCAAATGGACGGACAATAGAAAAGGACAATTCAAACCCTTGAAGATCTATTAAGACTCTGTGTTCTAGATTTCAAAGGAAGTTGGGATAAGTACTTGCCACTGGTGAAATTCTCCAACAACAACAGTTATCAGACAAGTATAGGTATGGCTCCATTTGAAGCCTTGTATGGATGAAAGTGTCGTTCTCCAGTATGCTGGGACGAGGTGGGTGAAGCAACTTTGTTGGGACCAGAATTAGTATGCATGACTATAGAAAAGATCCAAATGATTCGACAACGTAAACAAACGGCACAGGATCGACAAAAGAGTTATGCGGATCTTCATCGAAAGGACGTAGAATTTAATATTGGGGATCATGTGTTGTTACGTATTGCTCCATGGAAGGGAGTTACAAGATTTGGAAAGAGAGGAAAGCTCAATCCAAGATTTGTTGGTCCATTTGAAATTCTTGACCGAATAGGAAATGTGGCCTTAGACTCGCATTACCTCCAAGCATGTCTCGTGTTCATAATATTTTTCACATATCTATGCTTCGTAAATATGTGAAGGTCCCGAACCACATTATTGAGTTAGAACTGGACGAGATAGCCGAAGATTTAACGTACGAGGAGGTACCTGTTAAGATCTTGGATAGGAAAGAGCATGTCCTACGCACAAAGGTTATACCACAAGTAAAGGTTTTGTGGAGAAACCATGCTATTGAGGAAATGACGTGAGAATTGAAATCAGAAATGAAAGCGAGGTATCCTCACCTTTTCGAAACACCAGGTACGTACGTCAATTTCGAGGACGAAATTTCATAAGGAGGGGAGGTTGTAAGACCCCAACTTATTATTAAATGAAATTAAATTTCCTCTATTTATTATTTTGAAATAGTAAGGGTTGATTTGATTAATGTGGTTAGTTATGAGTAAAATGCGCAAATATTTCAAATAAGCAAGTGGTTATAAAATATTCATTTTTGTCGGTGAATATTCGTTTGGTCGTGGAATATTCTTGCTGTCGGGGAATATTCGTACGACGGCGCAGCCTTGTGTGGGCCCCATAACGGAAAGCGATTGGATGCAGAAAACGACAAGTATAAGTTGTTTATAAATAACGGCGTAGTTGTTATCGATAATACTGTTGGAATACCCAGTGGTTAAAACACAGTAGCACACGGTATTGCACCAATTATTGATTCTTACGTAAGAAGGCACTACTCAATAATTATTACAGTAATTACTGTTCAATATTTTATTTTATTGATTCAATAATTGTTACGTTGATATTTTATATTATTGTTATTTCAATAATTGTTACTGCACAGTATTTTCCATTATCATATCAATAATTCATATTATTTGGATAATATTATTAGATAGCATTCTTGGCAATGTCTAAAAAATTCTGTCTAAGGAGAGGATTGGTCATCTAATTGCGCGCCAGTAAGGAGAAATCCTTATTGAAAAGCCTCCTCTTTCCTAGGAACGGCCTGGTTGTCATAATTGTGATTCTGTAATATTATTTGTGAATAATTAATTATTGAGAAAATATTTATTTGATGTGGATATAAATGATGGATTTATTTATGTGGTTATAAATGAAGGAATTAGTGTTAAGGTATTTTATCAGTATTTTGTCGGATTGGAGGTATTAAAAGATCAAATCGGTGTTCTTAATGCTCTACTGCATGAGTTATAATTTTGATCCGACCGTTGGATCGTTGTGATTTTTGGATATGTTATACATATATAAGTTGAGTATATATCCACAAATTTTGAACCTTTAAAAATGAACGAATGATTTGTTATGAATTTTATGAGGTGTTGAAAATCATCCGTTTGTGAATTTTGGATATTTTTTGTCTGAAATTTAGAAAAACTTAAAGCTACAAAGTTGCAGAGAATTCGATTTCGTGTGGAATGGACATAAAATTCATATTTTTCTGATAAACGGACTATTTTCTATAAATTACTGAAGTTTCAGAAAATAAAATAAGTTTTATTAAATTATGGGTGGGACCCACTTTTGTTTTAACATGTGGGATGCTGGGATTTTTTTCAAGAATGGCATGCTAGATGACTGGTCTTTGCATGCGTAGGAAAAAAGAAAAGAAAAAATAATATTTTATTATTTTAGTCTCCTATGTCGTTTTAGCATTTTCCTATAAATAGACGCTTAGGTTAGAATTGAAAATCACACCAGAAACAAGTTTTCTTTCTCTCTATATTGTCGAGTGTATTTTAGTGAGTATTTAGATACTTTGAGAGTTGCTATTCAGTACAAGCTTCCTTCGGCTTTACATCCGATATTCCGATCAGAAGTACTGATATTTTGAGGTAAGGGATATTATTTTCTTCTTAAATGATAATATTTTCTTCAATATCATTATGCTGAAATATTGATATGAACTTTTTATCAAATTTGGAACTTTTTGTGTCGGGATTACTATTCACGTATACGGCACTATTCACGAATACGACACTATTCAGCGAAAAATAAAAACTTTTCTTTTTGTCCAAGATGTCTATTATGGTTACTATATTTAATTGTATCCATGTTTTGATCTTTATTTTTGAATTCTCCTTCACAATTGGTTATTATGAAGTATTATTGTATTTGGATAAACTCTAATATGAATCCCTAATATTTGTCCTTCTGTCTCATTGGATTCGTTTTTTAAAGATATTTTTCGTCATCCTCAGTCCTAAATGATGATATTACTGAATATCTTTGGCCTGTAGTGCAAAGATGAATGATTAACTGATGAATATCTTTGGCCAGTAGTGCAAAGATGAACAGGTGTTGAGATGAACATGATCGACTGGTGATACAAATGAATATCTTTGGCCTGTAGTGCAAAGAAGAATATTTGATTAAAGATGGTTATTGATTGTTGTTACATGGATAAAATATTGATGATGGACTTTTAAATTCATAGATGATAGTAGATTTCATTCTCTACTTAACTCTTTTAATGAATTGTTGTTTCCGCTGCAGTTGTTGATCTAAAACTTGTTGTCTATTATATTTTATCAGATTTTTTCCTGTTGAAGACTAATGATAATTTGTTGTATATTATTTTAGTCATAATTTTCTTTACTAGGCTAGTTGAGCTCACCCTTTTTCTTTTTGTTCCATTTTTCTTCTCAGGAGGTGAGAACATAGCAGAATCTAGTCGGGGTATGGAGTGATAGTTCTAGAAAGATGTTTTAGCAGTCCTCACTATTTCTGTAAAATAGTGTTTGAATAATTGTAATGAGGACTTATTTGACTGTGGATATCGTCTAGAAGATAATATTTGTATTTAAACTCACAGTATGTGTTGTCGTATTTTGCACGACAGTTGTATTATCGAAGTTGTAGTTTGCTTTCTGTACCATGTATTTGGCGACTCAGAATGGGTGTTGTATACCTATTTTGGGGGCGTCACATTATTTGTTAAAAATTATCTCTGAATATCGGTGTCTAAGTATTGACTAAATTTTGGTTTCACAATCTGATAATTATATAAATATTATCTAATATTTATATAATTTATCTATATTAATAAAAAATCACTTAGGATTTTAAAGACCGTTCGAAAGATTTCAAAGAAAAACTCCTGAATTGATTCGATATCTAAGTACTGACTTTTTATATGATGTTGATAGATGAAATATGTATATATATATATATATATATATATATATATATGTGTGTGTGTGTGTGTGTGTGTGTGTGTGTGTGTGTGTCTGTGTCTGTGTGTGTCTGTGTTTGTGTATAACAATTTATATTTGAATATGTATATATATAAACAAGTATGAGATAATATATGAAATAATAAATCAGTTTCTTATCTCAAATATTTTGTTCAATTTTTCTCTTTTTCAAATAATTATAACTTTGTTTTCAAGAGAGAGTGAAAGCTTTCTTGAGAGAATGTACGTAGATAAGAAAAGTAAGCTTTTTTTATTTGTAAATTGGTAAATAAAAATGAAAAAAAAAACCTTCTTATTTATATAATTTTGAAGTTAAGGGCAAAAATGTAATACCCCAACTTTTAGGAATAAAGATTATTTTTTCTCAAATTATATTTTTGAATATTAAGGTGTGAATTTGTTATAATGTTATAGTTGTGGATAATATTTATAAATTTTACAAAGTAAGCAAGTTGTTATAAAATATTCGTTTGGTCGAGGAATATTCGTTTCAAACAGGGAATATTCGTACGACGGCACAATCATTGGTGGACCCCACAACAGAATTATTGTCGAAATTAGAAAACGACAGAAATATCTTTTTATAAAAATAACAACGAAAGTTTTACCGTTAACTGTGACGCTCCCAAAAGAGGTATAAATCACCCATTCTGAGTCGCCAAATACATGGTATAAAATACAAATATAAACTTAATTATACAACATTATCTGAGAGTTTTTACACGAATATTGTCTAATAGACAATATTCAAACTCAAATGGAGTCCTTATTATAATTATTATCACACTATTTTATAGAATAGTGATGACTACTATAGCCACTTATCCTGGACCATCACTCCATTCCCCGACTCGTCCCAGCTATATTCTCATTTCCTGAAGAGAATAATGAAAGAAAAGGGTGAGCTCAACTAGCCCAGTAAAAAATATTATGACTAAGATAATGCAGAATAAATTATCATTAGCATTCAACAGTGTTAAACTGATAAAATACAATAAAGATCAAGTTTAACTGCAGAGGAACAAGCAATCCATTAGAAGAGTCAAGTAGAGCATGATATATACTATCTTCTATGATTTAAAAAGTTTTTCATTCATTTTATCGCTGAGACTTAGCTTAATAAATAAACCACATCATCGAATCATCCCTGCACTACGACCCTAGGATATTCATGTAATCATCAATGGTTATGATTATACTGAATAATCCTTGGTCATAATCATACCAATAACTGTCCATCAATGCACTACTGGCCAATGAGAACTTTTACCACATCATTTGTAATATTACGGGTCATGATTATACCGAATGATCCCTGGTCATAATCATACCAATCAACAGTCCACCTATGCGCGTAAGCCAAAGATGACTTTCATCACAATATAAGCATGAGGATGATGACAATGATATAAGCATTAATCAAACGAAATCAATGATAAATATTAAAGACTTTAAATTTATCCAGAGTTTAAAAATATCCAAATTTTCAACATGATACTGCTTTGTGGATTAAAATTAAAGAATAATATTCATGTATTAAAATAATTTGGACAGAAAATAAATATATTTTTTGGGTTAATAGTATCCCGTGAATAGTACCCTGTGAATAGTACTTCAGAAATAGTACCTCGTGAATAGTACTCCGGCATGAAAAGTGCCCCAAATACTCGAGTGAATAATATTCGAGTGAATAGTAACCAGGTGAATAGTACTTTGGCACGAAAAGTGTCTCGAATACCTGAGTGGATAATATTTGAGTGAATAGTAACTGGGTGAATAGTAACTCATGAATAGTAACTCGTGAATAATATTCCGGCATAAAAAGATCAATAATTATTAAGAAAGCTCAGAATAATATTTTCATGAAAAGATAATGGATGAAGCGCAAATATCAATGATATTTTACTAATTTCACGGAGTATAGAAGCAATACTTCAACAAAATGAGTGTAGAAGTAGGAATACAAAACGAAATAATATTACTTACATACTACAGAGTATGGAAGGAAATATTATTTCATATGAATATTGAACGAAGATAATATCCATACGAATTACGAAAAATAATATCTCTTTTGAATATGAAATAAATAATACCCCTTACCTCAGAAGAAGACTGAATACTGGAATAGTGAAGTAGCAGACTTCTCTTCTTCTTTCTTTCTATAGTTTCTCTCTCTATAATTGCTCTTGTGAGTCTTAGTGAATTGGTGAGAATGAAAGAAGAATGAGCTTCTATTTATAGAAAAATATAGTTTCGATAATTGCACGTTTTGGGGCTCGAAATATTACAGTATAAAACCTTCATCTTTTTCTTTATTTTTAATTTACTCTTGTAAGTATTATCAAACTTGCACCACCTCCTCTAATAGTACATCATGTGAATCAATAATTCTATACATGTGAAAAAAATAATTACAGTAAAGTACCTTCATCTATACCTCTATTTTTAATTTAGTTATGCAAGTATTATCAATTTTACACCACCTCCCCTAATAGTATATGCATGTGAATCAATAGTAAACACATGTGAACAAATAGTTATAAGCATGTGAATTAATAGCAATTAATTGCTCATTTATCCGATTAATTACCCGATTGGTCAATATAACCTCCAGATATCCATTATTATCGAAATAGATGTCGATTTTCACTAACACTAATAATCCCAACACAATGAAAATATCAATTTTATTTTTAATCAATACGAACTTATTCATCATTAATCTTATAATTCACAATATTTAACAATCAAATCATTCTCAAGAAAGAGAGGGCTTTCCAATAAGGATTTCTCCCTATTAGCGCACAATTAGGTGACCAAACCTCTCCTCGACAGAACTTTCTAGACAACGTTAATATTACAAATAATAATATGAATAACTTTATTGTCTCAATTATTGATTTAATAATATAAAATATTATGCAGATGATACTGTGTCAATAATTGAATAAAAAATATGAGAGATATTATGCAGCAATTACTGTAGCAATAATTGAGTATAACTGAGTGACTTCTTACGTAAGCATCAATAATCAATACCGTGTGCTACTATGCAACCACGCGTATTACTGTACTTTTACCACCGAGTAGTTCAACAGTCTAATGGTAAAACTTTCGCCGTTATTTTTATAAAAAGATAATTCTGTCGTTTTCTAACTACGACAATACTTCCATTGTGGGGTTCACCGATGATTGCGCAGTCGTACGAATATTCCCTGTTAAAAAGAATATTCCCCGACCAATCGAATATTTTATAACAACTTGCTTACTTTACAAAATTTGTAAATATTACCCAAAACTATAATATAATATCAAATTCACACCATAATATTCAAAAATATATTTCGAGAAAAATTAATCTTTATCCATAAAAGTTGGGGTCTTACATTAATTGTTAAAATACTCGGTGATAAAAGTACAGTAATACGCGTGGTTGCATAGTAGCACACCGTATTGATTATTGATGTTTACGTGAGAAGTCACTCAGTTATACTTAATTATTGCTACAGTAATTGCTGCATAGTATCTCAAGTTATTGAATGAATTATTGTCATAATATTTTATATTTTTAAATTAATAATTGAGATGACAAGTTATTCATATTATTATTTGTATTATTGACAATGTCTAGAAAGTTCTATCGAAGAAAGGGGTTTGGTCACCTAATTGCGCACCAATAGGGAGAAATCCTTATCGGAAAGCCCCCTCTTTCCTGAAAATGATCTGGTTGTTAATTTTGCAAGCTATATTATTGATTAATAAATGTTGTTAAAAATATTGAGGGAATTTTTTATGAAGTATTTGTTATAAAATTTGGCTTATTATTTGGACCCCCACTTATTCATTTTTCAAAACTGTCGGTAGAAGTTATCTCAGTTTTATTTTATATATATATATATATATATATATATATATATATATATATATTATAATAAGTTTTGTTTTTTTATAAAAAATAGAATATATTATATTTTATTATGCATAGTGTTTGCATAGTGCATGCATAGTGTTTGCATAATAAATCAAAATTATTTTAGACTACCGTGAATCTTTGACACTGTGCGTCCGTGATTATTTTTTAAATAGTATCCTTCCATTCTCCTATAAATAGGATGCTTTGTTTAGAATTAAAAATCACACTAGAATCAGAAAATTCTTCTTCTATAATATTGAGCGTATTTCTTTAGAGTTTAAGGAAGATTTGAGCGTAGAAAACAGTATAAATTTTCTTCAAGAATATCCCTGCCCTACCAGTCAGAAGTAATCTCTTTTTAAGATAAGGGGTATTATTTATTCATATTCGCTTATGATATTATTTTTCGTATTCATAGGGAATTTTATTTTCGTTCAATATTCGTAAGAAATAATATTTTCTTTCATACTCTGTAGTATGTAAGTAATATTATTTTATTTCAGATTCCGAATTCTACACTCATTTTGTAAGACTCCAATTTTTTTTATAAATAAAATCGAATTTTTTCTAATTATTATTTTGAATAATAAGGTGTTAATTTGATATAATGCTTTGGTTGTGGGTGAAATGGGCAAATTTTACAAAATAAGCAAGTGGTTATAAAATATTTATTCTTGTCGAGGAATATTCGTTTGGTCGTGGAATATTCTTGTTGTCGGAGAATATTCGTACAATGGTGCAGCCATTTGTGAGCCCCATAACGGAAAACGGTCGAATGAAGAAAACGACAAGTTTGAGTTTTTACAAATAATGACGTGGTTTTTACCGTTAACACTGTTGGAATACCCGTTGGTTAAAGTAAAGTTATGACGCTCCCAAAATAGGTATACATCACCCATTCTGAGTCGCCAAATACATGGTACAGAATACAACTACAAACTTAATTATACAACTGTCGTGTAAATTACGATAAAACATAGCTGAGAGTCTAAACAAGAATATTTCCTTCTAGACAATATCCACACTCAATGGAGTCCTCATTACAATTATTATCACACTATTTTACAGAATAGTGAGGACTACTAATGCACCAACTCGGACCATCACTCTGTTCCCTGACTAGTCCCAGCTATATTCTCATTTCCTGAAGAGAACAATGAAAGCAAAAGGGTGAGCACAACTAGCCAAGTAAAAAATATTATGACTGAGATAATGCAGAATAAATTATCTTTAGCCTTCAATAGTGTTAAACTAATAAAATATAATAAACATCAAGTTTAACTGCAGCGGAACAAGCAATCCATTAGAAGAGTCAAGTAGAGCATGATATCTACTATTTTTTATGATTTAAAAAGTTTTTCATCAACTTTATCGCTGAGATTCAGCTTAATAAATAAATCACATAATCGAATCATCCCTGCACTACGGGCCAAGGATATTCATGTAATTATCAATGGTCATGATCATACCAACAACTGTCCATCAATGCACTACGGGCCAATGAGGACTTTTTACCACATCATTTGTAACATTATGGTCATGATTATACCGAATAATTCCTGATCATAATCATACCAATCAATAGTACATCTATGCACGTAAGCCGCAGATGACTTTTATCACATTATAAGAATGAGGATGATGACAATGATATAAGAATTCAATCAAACGAGATCAAGGATAAATATTAAAGACTTTAAATTTATCCAGAGCTTAAAAATATCTAAATTGTCAACATGATACTGCTTTGTGGAGTAAAATTCAAGAATAATATTCATGTATCAAAAATAATCTTGGACAGAAAAGAAATTAATTTTTTATCGTGAATAGTACTCGGGAATAGTACTCCGTGAATAGTACCCCGAATACACGAGTGATTAATACCCGAGTGAATAGTATTCGAGTAAATAGTAACCCGTGAATAGTAACTCGGTATGAAAAGTACTCCAAATCCTCGGGTGAATAATATTCGAGTGAATAGTAGCCGAGTGAATAGTAACCCGTGAATAGTATCCCGGGTGAAAATATTGATATTTAATAAGAAAGTTCATATCAATATTCTAATGAAATGATACTGGATGAAGTGTCAAACTCAAGGATATTCCACTAATTTCAGGAATTATATAAGCAATACTTACCATAGTAAGTGTAGATTTATGAATATGAAAAGAAATAATATACGAAACTACAAATAAATTTTCACCTGTCATGCGGTAATCTGCGTAGACAGATCATTTTCATAATTTAATAACAATTGAATGCGAAGGGTTATTCACCAGACATGCAGTAGTCCGCGTAGACAGGTTATTTCAACAGAATAATAAAGAATGGAATAACATAAGAATTTCACCATGCATGCGGTAGTCCGCGTAGACAGGTTATTTCAACAGAATAATAAAGAATGGAATAACAAAAGGATTTCACCATGCATACGGTAGTCCGCGTAGACAGGTTATTTCAACAGAATAATAAAGAATAGAATAACAAAAGGATTTCACCATGCATGCGGTAGTCCGCGTAGACAGGTTATTCCAACAGAATTATAAAGAATGTAATAACAACCCTTACGAGTATTGAAAGAAAATAACTCTCTTCTTGAATACGAAAGAAATAATACCCCTTATGTGAGACCCCAGATTTTATGAATAAATATTTAATATTCTCGAAATATTTTTATTTATTTATTTTTTTTATATTATGGTATGGATTTGATATAATGTTATAGTTGTGGGTAGTATTTATAAATTTTGTTAAGTATGCAAGTTGTTATATAATATTCGATTGGTCGGGGAATAATTTTTTTGTCGGGGAATATCCGTACGACGGTATAATCATTGGTGGACCCCACAACGGAATTATTATCGGATTGAGAAAATGACAAAAATATTTTATGGAAATAACGGCGGAAGTTTTACCGTTAACTGTTGAAACACCCGGTGTTAAAAGTACAGTAATATGCGTGGTTGCATAGTAACACACGGAATTGATTATTGATGCTTATGTGAGAAGTCACTCAGTATTGTTCAATCGGGTATTCGGGACACGTTTTGTGTCGGAGTGCTATTCACGAGTTACTATTCATGAGTTACTATTCACGGGTTACTATTCACCCAAATTACTATTCACTCTAGTATTGTTTACTCGGGTATTTGGGACACTTTTCGTGTCAGAGTACTATTCACGAATTACTATTCATGAGTTATAATATTAATGATGAATGTTGTTCGGAGTTGAATTTGGAGACGCGGACGTGATATTTGAGTCCGGAACGTCGAAATTAGTAAAAATAGTGTATAAACATAAAATTTTCCGAAATTCACTATTTGGTCAAAAATTCAACAGTTGACTTTTTCAGAAAAAGTCAAACTTCGAAATTTCAAAATTTATATTTTTGATAAAAATGGTTTCATTATGTTGGAATTGTTTGTGTTAGTGTAAATCGACATTTATTTCGATAATAATTGATATCTGGAGGTTATATTGACCAATCAGGTATTTAACCGGATAAATAAGCAATTAATTGCTATTATTTCACATGATTATAACTATTTATTCACATGTTATACTATTGACTCACATTCTTATTACTATTAGGGGAGTTGGTGCAAGATTAATAATACTTGCATGACTAAGTTAAAAATGGAGGTATAGAGGGAGGTACTATATTGTAATTAATTTTTCACATGTTTAGAACTATTGAGTCACATGATTTTACTATTGATTCATATGATTTACTATTAGGGGAGTTGGTGCAAGTTTGATAATACTTGGATGATTGAATTAAAAATGAAAGAAAAGTTGGAGGTATTGTACTATAATATTTCGAGCCTCAAAACGTGCAATTATCGAAACTATATTTTCCTATAAATGGAAGCTCATTCTTCCTTCATTTTTCACCAATTCACTAAAGCTTTAGAGCCATTATTATAGAGAGAAATTATAGAGAGAAAATCTATAGAAGAAGAGAAATCTGCTCCCTCACTACTCCTATATCCAGTTTCTTTCAAAGGTAGGGAATATTATTTCTTTCTTTCATCTTCATGAAGAGAACTTCTGTTGTTCCATTCTTTATTATTATGTTGGAATAACCTGTTTATGCGAAGTACCGCATACTTGGTGAAATTCTTCTATTATTCCATTCCTTATTATTCTGCTGGAACATCCTGTTTGTGCGTTCTACGCCGGACCTAGTTCCATTATATATTATTCTATTGGAACATCATGTCTGTGCGTTCTACGCCGGACATGGTTTCGTCTTTACTATTCTGTTGGAATATCCTGTCTGTGCGTTCTACGCCGGACTTGGTTCCATTATTTATTATTCTGTTAGAACATCCTGTCTGTGCGTTCTACGCCGGACCTGGTTCCGTCTTTACTATTCTGTTGGAATATTCTGTCTGTGCGGTTTACGCCGGACCTGGTTCCGTTATTTATTATTCTGTTGGAATAACCTGCCTATGCGGTCTATCGCATGCCTGGTGATTTCTTTTGTTATTCCATTCCTTATTATACTCAGTTGGTTAAAGTTTTGACTTTTATACTCTATGAAATTAGTGGAATATCCTTTATATTTGCGCTTCATCCAGTATCTTTTCATGGAAATATTCTTCTAAGCATTCTTGAATTTTTCTCCACAAAGCAGTATCATGTTGATAATTTGGAAGTTATCAGTTCCTGGATAAATTAATTCTTGAACTTGTTTTATTGAATTCGTATATCATTGTCATTATCCTCGTGATTTTATTTTGTTGAAAGTCATCTGTGGCCTGTAGTGCATAGATGGACTTGGTATGATTATGACCAGGGATTATTCGGTGTAATCATGACCGTAATGTTACGAATGATGTGGTAAAAATCCTCATTTGTCGTAGTGCATTGATGGACAGTTTTTGGTATGATTATGGCTATGGATTCTCTTTGGCTTTTATGGCATGATCAGGACCGTTAATGAAAACATGATTATCTTTAGCCGTAGTGCATGGATAATTCGTGGTCGTGATACTAAAGAATATCCTTGGCCGTAGTGCAGAGATGATTCGATGATGTGGATTATTTATTAAGCTGAGTCCCAGCGATAAAAGTGATGAAAAACTTTTTAAATCATAAAAGATAGTAGATTTTATTCTCTACTTGACTCTTTTAATGGATTGCTTGTTCCGCTGCAGTTAAACTTGATGTCTATTGTATTTTATCAGTTTAACATTGTTGGAGACTAATGATAATTTATTCTGCATTATCTTAGTCATAATATTTCTTACTGGGCTAGTTGAGCTCACCCTTTCTTTCACTGTTCTCTTCAGGAAATGAGAACGTAGCTGGGACGAGTCGGGGAACGGAGTGAAGGTCCTAGATGATAGCATTAGTAGTCCTCACTATTTTGTGTAATAGTGTGATAATAATTGTAATGAGGACTCCTTTTGAGTATGGATACTCTCTAGAAGACAATATTTGTCTTCAGACTCACAGTTTATGTTTTGTCGTATTGTACACGATAGTTGTATTAGTAAGATGTATTTGGATTTATGTACCATGTATCTGGCGACCCAAGATGGGTGACGTATACTTAATTTTGGGGGCGTCACACCTTACAAGTATTGAACGAAGATAATATTCCTTACGAATACGAAAAATAATATCGTAAGCGAATATGAAATAAATAACACCCCTTACCTTAGTAGAAGATTGAATACTGAAGTAGGGTAGTAGCAGAATACCCCTATTCTTTCTTTCTATAGTTTCTCTCTCTAGAGTTTCAGTAGATTCGTAAGAAATAATGAAGGAATGAACTTCTATTTATAGGAAAAAGGATTGAATAGTAACTAATTCATGACCGACCCAGATTAATTCACTTTTAAATGGATGGTCTATATTGATTTACTATTAAAACTTAAAGCAACGATCCATACTGATTTACTATTAAAACTTTAAACCAGCGATCCATATTGATTTACTATTATAACTTCAACCAACAGTCTGAAAAATTAGCACATATCCTCATGGAATAATAAGTCAAACTTATAACAAATACCTCATAACAAACCCTTCTATTTATATCAAAAATTGAATAAATAATTACCACAAATCACTTATCTTTAATAAACATATTTTTAATCTATTAACAATTATTCATCATTAATATTATAACTCACAATATTTAACAACTAGATCATTCCCAGGAAAGAGGGGGCTTTTCGATAAGGATTTCTCCCTATTGGCACGCAATTAGGTGACCAAATCTCTCCTTGACAGAACTTTTCTAGACATCGTCAATATTACAAATAATAATATGAATAACTTTATTGTCTCAATTATTGATTTAATAATATAAAATATTATGCAGATGATACTGTAACAATAATTGAATCAAATAACGTGAGATATTATGCAGTAATTACTGTAGCAATAATTGAGTAAACTGAGTGGCTTCTTACGTAAGCATCAATAATCAATACCGTGTACTACTATGCAACCACGCTTATTACTGTATTTTTACCACCGGGTATTTCAATAGTTTAACGGTAAAACTTTTGTCGTTATTTTTATAAAAAGATATTTCTGTCGTTTTCTAACTCCGACAATTATTCCGTTGTGGGGTCCACCAATGATAGTGTCGTCGTACGAATATTCCCTGTTAAAATGAATATTTCCCGACACAATAAATATTTTATATCAACTTGTTTACTTTGCAAAATTTTCAAATATCACCCTTAACTTTAATAAAATAATAATTATAAAAAAATTAAATACTTTCATTTCATAAAATTAGGGGTCTTACACTTGGTGACTCTCTTTTTCTTGCCTTACCTGCGAGCATACCATTATGGAGTCATTATTATTTGAAAACTAAATATTTGAGCTAGACTATAAACTAAAATATAGAGAATAAATAAGGAAGAAAAGGTTTAGAGCTTGGGTTTCCTCCCAAGTAGCGCTAGTTTTAACGTCGTAAGCCCGACTTTGTCTGGTCAGCACTATCCAATTCCTTTTCTATAATTAAGGAACCCTCTATCCATCGGAAACAATGTAACTTTTGGTAGGTTCCCTTTTGTGATGGCTATCGAATTAAAGTCACCTAGCATGCTTTGTTTAAATAAGTGCCCAATTGAGAATGTTTAATAACTAGGTGCTTTTTCGTCCGTTGAGTCTATGATTAGATTGGGGGCTTTGAGGCTTGGCAAGCACAACGGGTTTTTCTTCTTCTATTTTCTCTTCCTCAGCTCATCATAGTGTATAAGAGGCCTCATTATCATAGAGATCTTTGCCTTGGATGTGACTACCAAATGGACATGGGTGTGAAAAATTCACTGGATTTTTCAACTCTGGCTGAGAAGGCACTTGGGGTATAATAAAGATCAGCTCATGTTCTTCTTTTTCCATATCCCCAGTTGTTTCTTCAATGTCCACTTCTTTTAGTTCATCCAGTGGCATGTACACTTCTAGCTCTCCATCAGTTTCATCATCCATGTCATAGCACCAATTGTTTGGAGGGCGATTGTTTAAGGCTCTGGTCATTTGCTCTATTTGATCCGTAAGATTTTGCATTGACCTCGCTTGATTAATCATCTTCTCCCCATCTGCTATGAACTTGGACAATAATTCCCCCAGCCTTGAATTTTCTATTTCAGTCTTGGAAGCCGTGTATAGAGGACCATTGGTTGAGGTAGTGACGAGTTGTTCCATCCGATTATTAAAATTTTGGGTTGACAGCTTTTGGCTAATCCTCATCTCCTCTAGGTTTGCTATGCCCTTCAATATTACATCCCTCGGATTTGGCTTTTCTTCTTGTGGCAATGGAGGTGGACATGAAAATTTCGGTGTGTATGATGGATTTGGAGCGTAATATTGGTCATCATAAATGTAACTCCCTGAAAAATATGGGTGATACCCCCAATCTTGATGATAGTTGTTGGGATAGACATAATTGTTGGGGTAATCACCACCACACTGTACCGGCTCAAAACTGATGGCGCATTGATGATTCAGATGATTTTGATGACTCAGATGATTTCTAGCACAATAATCACAAGTAACCGCCACACTTTGATGACGTTGTGTTGCAAAAGCGTCCAACTTCCTCGAAAGTGTCCAACTTCCTCGAAAGTGTTTCAATCTATGCTGACAATGCAAAAAATGCATTGAGTCCATCAATTCATGTGTCCCTTGGTGGAGTCATTCTCGTATACGGCCATTAATAATTAAATTCCGCCATGGTATCTGAAAAGAAAGAAAAAAAATAGATAGAGAATTAAATAACAAATAAGAAGAAAGAAAGAAAAGTTGTTTAAAGTAAGACTAATTTGATTGAAGCTAATATTGGCAAAAATTATTAAATTAATTCCTCGGCAGCGGAACCAAAAACTTATTGGGTAAAATCTAATTACGCACAACACGCAAGTATACGTGATCAACAAGTAATAAAGTGAAAGTAGAGTATCGTTTCCACGAGAAATTGTTTAATAGAAATCACCAAGTACTAACCCGTAACCAACTCAATCTTATTTAAATGAATGAATTTCAATTTATAAGTAAACTAATTCTAATTACCACTAGTTAAATTAAGATTACGGAGATTTAAGATCACAACTTCACTTATTGTTTCATTTAAGTTAACTCACTTCTCATCAATTATTCTCTATACTGAATTGTTAATTAAGAACACTAAAGATGATAAAACCACCTCTCGATGCATAATACCCATACTCACTTAAATCCACAGATGATAGAATTAAGCAAGACACCCTAATTAACTAATCCACTATATCTCTATGTGAATTACAATTAAGAAGGATTTAAAGCACAAGTTCTCTATAAGATTACATATGGCGTAGAGACATATCTCTATCCTAAACACAAATCATGAATTCCATTTATGCAGAAATCACAAACACATGCTATCATGATCAGATCTAAATCTACACTTCATCTCTCGATTTCATATAAATTATCACGGTAATTGATGGCCAATCAATTAAACAATTAAGTCCAAATCACAATAGACAATCCTCACAATAGAACATAATAATTGATAGCGAAGCATATTAAAATAAACTACACAATAAGATCCATTATAATCTCAAACAAAGAATTAGTTCATTGAATTAAAACTAAGAATCCACACTTGAATACACATTAAAAAGATAAGAATAAGAGTAGAGTAAAGAATAAATCTGTTGTCAGCAAATCTCCATCTTCCTCAAGCTCCTGCTCTTGATATTCAATGGTCTCCAAGTTGCTTCAATCTCCAACTCTAATACTCTAATATAATGGAATCCTCCCAAAACTAGCCTCCCAATCCAAGTTAAAATCAAGTGTTTATAGTTCTAATGGATACCCTAGCAAGATAGGCAACTAAGAATCCTATTCTAGCTCAATTTGGACATCAAATAACCGAAATAAGTTTTTTTCCCGCCGATC
Organism: Panax notoginseng; assembly: GCA_016801055.1. NCBI lineage: Eukaryota > Viridiplantae > Streptophyta > Magnoliopsida > Apiales > Araliaceae > Panax > Panax notoginseng. Next base: position 140,119,891 of record CM029021.1, on the reverse strand, counting down.
GGCGCGCCCCACGCTGTTCCTAGGCCATTTTGGGCGTTCCCCGTGCTACTGTAGTAGAGATTCTGGTGGCCCGGCGTAACCCGTACCATTTCTGGCACGGCCCGCGCTACTCTATTTTCTACTGCGACATCCTTTGTTAAAACAGGTATAACTTTTGATCTGCTAGGAGTTACGGGAGTTGTCACCTATAAAATCGAAGATATCGACGAGATCTACAATTTTCATTCATTGAGAAATGACAGATTCGGGCTGGATCAAGATCGAAATCGGGCTTGAAGTAGATGTTATGTAAATTGCAAGCAGGGCAACTTTTAGCTTTGATCTTCGTTGATAAAAAGGCCATAACTCTCGCATCCGAACTCCGATTGGGACAATTCAAGATGTTTCGGAAAGCTAAGAAGTAGATCTACAATAAAATCTAAGTTCCAAGTCAAGAACATGCATCCAACTTGTTGTTAAAAGCCCTGTAATCTTCCTTTCTTGCATTTACTTGCATATTTTAGTCCAAAAGATGTTTGAATTGCTTTTCCTTGCTTCCTCATGCCAATGTTGTGTCATAGCCTACAAAATAACATAAAATATGTGAAATGAACACACAATGCATGCAAAGTAGCTACAAAATATAGGTTTAAACAACTCAATCAAGTAATAGATACCAGATAAGTAGGTATAAAACCTACTTATCAAATACCCCCAAACTTAAACAGTTGCTTGTCTTCAAGCAAAAACATAAAAAAATAATGCTATGCAATGTAACTAATCTAGATGCCTGCAAATTCAGCAGTTATGACAGAAACAAGTCTATTCAACCGGCCTTAGAGAAATCAAGTAAACATGACAATACATTATATCAAAACAAATCATTAACTTTCTAATCAGTCATCAAATCTTAGACTGTTATCACTAATATAGTGCGTGTGTGCTCTACAACAATGTTAGCTGATGTAAAATCTAATTTAACACATAATAAGTCTCTTCGAAGGCATCATACAGTGTAAACTCAAGAAATCTAAAAACAAGTTATAATATATATATATATATATATATATATACATATAATATATTCAATTTTTCTTATAAAACAAAACTTATTATATATATATATATATATATATATATATATATATATATATATATATATATATATTATTTTTCGTATAATACAAAACTTATTATAATATATTCACGTATATGACACTATTCACCTATACGGCACTATTCACAGAAAAAATAAAATTTTCTCTTCTTTGTCCAAGATGTTTATTATGGTTACTATATTTGATTGTATCCATGTTTTGATCTTCATTCTTGAATTTTACTTCACTATGGTTTTTTACGGAGTATTTTTAAACTTGGATTATCTAAAGTACGAATCCCTAATCTTTGTCCTTTTATCTCACTGAATTCGTTTTTTTAAAATATTTTTCATCATCCTTAGTCCTAAATGATGATATAACTGAATATCTTTGGCCTGTAGTGCAAAGATGAATGATTATTTGATGAATATGTTTGGCTTGTAGTGCAAAGATGAACAAGTGTTGAGATGAACATGACCAACTGGTGATACGAATGAAAATCTTTGGCCCGCAGTGCAAACATAAATATTTGATTCAAGATGTATATTGATTGATGCTACATGGATAAAATATTGATGATGAACTTTTAAATCATAGAAGATAGTAAATTTCATTCTCTACTTAACTATTCTAACGAATTGTTATTTTCGCTGCGAATATTGATCTAAAACTTGTTGTCCATTATATTTTATCTGATTTATTGAAGGCTAACGATAATTTGTTGTACATTATCTTAGTCATAATATTTTTTACTGGGCTAGTTGAGTTCATCATTTTCCTTTTTGCTCCATTTTTTTTCTCAGAAGGCGTGAATATAACGGGAACTAGTAGGGGTGTGGATTGATGTTTTAAGTTAGTTGTTTTAGCAGTCCTCATTATTTTGTAAAATAGTGTATCAATAATTGTAATGAGGACTTATTTGAGTTTGAATACTGTCTAGAAGATAATATTTGTATTTAAACTCACAATATATGTATTGTCGTATTTTGCACGACAATTGTAATAACGAAGTTGTAGTTATTTTTTGTATCATGTATTTGGCGACTCAGAATGGGTTGTGTGGATCTATTTTGGGGGCGTCATAGTTGGTATCAGAGCTTAGGAATTTTGTCTCTGGCGGAGATCGGGGAATAGAACTAGGAGGGGAGAGAAGAGTAAATCATTCGTTAGTGTGTCCTACCTAAGCTTATTTGGTATTTAATTGGTCGGTCAGAATATAGGGATAATATGTGGTATGTCAATTTCTTTAATTAACCCTTGTTTTATGGCAGTATTTGAGCATGACAGCTGAAAATATTAATAATGGAGTGAATGAGATCGTGGAGACACTTTTAATCACCAACCAGGAGAGCGTGCAATAGGACGACAATATTCCTCCTATAAACAACACCACCGATCAAACGATGAGTGATGTGATGTTTAGAAGCTTTTGCAGTTCATGCAAAATCAGACGAGGGAGACTCGAGTATAAAATACGGGTGTAAATAATAGCAAAGAGTTGGGACCACCATAATTTTTGAGAAAGCCGGATCCGATCAAGGTAGAAACGTGGGTTAAGCAAATTACCAAGATATTTGATGTATTGGGATGTACGGAGGAACAGAAGGTTCCATTCGTCACGTTTATGTTCCGTGGTGAGGCAGATTACTGGTGGAAATTTGTGAAGCGTACCCAGCCTGCCTCGCTCAACATGTCTTAGGAAACGTTTCAGAAACTATTCAATGACAAGTACTTTTCTGAAAGTATTCGTCATATGAAGGAGGTAGAGTTTATTAGACGGGAACAGAACAACATGACTGTGTCCCAGTACGAGGCTAAATTCGCAGAGTTACCTAGGTTTGCACCTCATTTGGTAAAGAATGAGGAACGTATGACGCAGATGTTTCTGAGAGGTTTGAAACCTGAAATTCGGTAATATCTTATTTCTCACAAATTTTCTCTATATTCAGATGTTGTGAACAGGGCTCAATTATTAGAGTGAGATAATGAGTATGTTCAACCGAGGGATCACAACTAGGGTCATACCGCTGGCAGCAGTCATCGAAACAATGACAACAAGCGGGGAGAAAAATATTCGAACAAAAGCAGTAACCACTCTGGTGGTAATCGTGGCCATTATAGTAGAAGAAGCGAATCGGGGGGAGATTTCAAAAAGAGAAAGTACAATAATGACAACGTGAAGACGTCAGCACCAATATCAACTATTCCTAGGGGAAGAGAACGACCACCGGTCGTATGTTATAAATGCGGGAAAGAGGGACACATCAGCCCAAACTGGTCACAATAATCCAAGGTATGTTATAACTGTGGAAAGGAAGGTCATATAGCTAGAGAGTGTCCTGTAGAGAAACCAAGTCCAGCGGGAATGATGACTCCAAAGACTATCCCGGACAAGTCAAAGTCAGTGGTTCTTGGAAGAGCGTTTGTCGTGACTGTCCAAAATGCGAGGAACCCGAACGAGGTGATCACGGGTAAGCTAATCATAAACTCTTGTGAAATTTATACCTTACTAGATACTGGTTCTACCTATTCTTTTATCTCTCCTATTTGTGCTCAACGTTTGAACTTGACTCCGGAGAAATTAGACTTTGACTTATCTGTTGAGACTTCGTTAGGAGAAACTTTCATTACATTCACTGTTTATAAATCTTGCTTGATTCAAGTTGGGACCATCACATTACCTGTCAATCTTATTTCTTTGAAAATGCTTGCATTTAATGTGATTTTAGGGATTGATTGGTTAACCACTCATCATGCTAAAATTGATTGTTTTCATAAGGTTATTAGTTTTCATATTCCTAACCAACCTGTTATGCAAATTCAAGCAACCAAACCACTAAAGTCAATCACTGTCATATCAAGCCATAAAGTCATTCGTTTATTGAAAAATGGATGGTAAGCTTTCTTAGCCCATGTCATGGACTTGAATAAAAATACGTCAGATTTGAATAATATTTCTGTTGTTAGTGAATTTCCTAACGTATTTCCTGAAGAACTTCCTGGTCTACCCCCAGAACGTGAAGTTGAATTCTTTATTGACCTTGAACCTGGTACAAAACCCATTTCTAAAGCCCTATATCGAATGGCTCCTATTGAATTTCAAGAGTTAAAGGTCCAACTACATGAGTTGTTAGACATCAGTTTCATTCGTCCTAGTACATCTTCTTGGGGTGCTCCTGTTTTATTTATAAAGAAGAAAGACGGGAGTATGCGACTTTGTATTGACTACCAGGAATTGAACCATGTCACCATCAAGAATAGGTATCCGCTACCTCGCATTGATGACTTATTCAACCAGTTGCAAGGAGCACAATTCTTTTCAAAGATCGATCTTCGTTTTGGATATCATCACCTGAAGATTAAAACTGAGGATATTCCGAAGACTGCCTTCAAAACTCGGTACGAGCATTATGAATTCTTAGTCATGTCTTTTGGATTGACTAATGCTTCGGCTGCTTTCATGGATATGATGAACCGTGTGTTAAAGAAATATTTAGATCAGTTCGTTGTTGTCTTTATTAATGATATCCTCATTTATTCTAAAAGCCGTGAAGATCATGAGCACTATTTGAAGCTGATACTTCAATGGCTTCGTGATAACAAGCTATATGCCAAGCTGAAGAAATACGAGTTCTGGCTTGAGGAAGTAGCATTCCTTGGACACGTGGTGTCAAAAGATGAAGTATCTGTTGACCCGGCGAAGATTGAAGCAATACAAAGTTGGGAGCAATCGAAGTCGGTGACCAAAGTACGTAGCTTTCTGGGCTTAGCTGGTTATTATCGGAGATTCGTGGAAGGATTTTCTCGAATTGCTACTCTGTTAACTCAACTGACTCGAAAAGATACAAAATTTGTATGGAGCGAGGAATGTGAGAAGAGTTTCCAAGAACTCAAAAGGAGAGTCATTTCGGAACCTGTTCTGACAATACCATCTGGTTCGGATGGATTTATTATCTACAGCGATTCTTCAGGCAAAGGGTTAGGATGTGTTCTTATGAAACATGGGAAAGTCATAGCCTATGCCTCGCGACAACTTAAAGAATATGAGAGGAATTATCTTACTCATGATCTGGAGTTGGCAGCAGTCATTTTTGCGTTGAAGATCTGGAGACACTACCTGTATGGGGAGAAAGTGGAGATCTATAAAGATCATAAAAGCCTCAAATATTTTTTCACCCAAAAGGAACTCAACATGCGGCAACGACGTTGGCTCGAGCTGTTGAAAGATTACGATCATACCATCCAATACCATCCTAGAAAAGCGAACGTAGTAGCTAACGCATTGAGTAAAAGATCATATGCGGGTACGAGTGCGATATTATCAACACAAAGACCCATTTTGTATGACTTGCAAAGGATGGAGATAGAGTTAAAGGCTGCAAGTACCCACGTGATGATATCAAATATACGAGTAGAACCGACTTTAATCGATAAAGTTAAAGATGCTCAAGCTACAGACCTGGAACTGATGCGTATGAAGAAGAAAATACAAGAAGGTGTTATTTCAGAAGTAAGAATCGATGAAGAAGGAATACTTCGAGTCAAATCCAGACTTTGTGTTCCTAACGATTCTGACTTGAAGCATAGAATCATGATGGAGGCATACAACACACCATTTGCAATCCATCCTGGGATTACCAAAATATATCATGATCTTCGACATACATTTTGGTGGAGCAATATGAAGAGAGAGATCGCGGAGTTTATCTCGAGGTGTTTAACTTGTCAACGTGTAAAGGCGGAGCATCAAGTGCCAAAGGGTCCATTGTAACCACTTGAGATTTCGAAATAAAAATGGGAACACATTACCATGGATTTCGTTACAGGTCTTCCCAAGGTTTCTCAAGGCATAGATGCGATTTGGATTATTGTTGATAGATTAACCAAATCTGTGACGTCCCCAAAATAGGTTCATTCTACCCAACCCATTATGAGTCGCCAAATACATGGTACAGAAAACAACTACAACTTTATTATTACAAATGTCGTGCAGAATACGACAACACATATACTGTGAGTTTAAATACAAATATTATCTTCTAGACAATATTCACACTCAAATAAGTTCTCATTATATTTATTGATACACTATCTTACAAAATAGTGAGGACTACTAAAATAACTATCTTGAACCATCATTCCATACCCCGACTAGTTCCCGCTATAATCTCGCCTCCTGAGAAGAAAAATGGAACAAAAAGGAAAAGGGTGAGCTCAACTAGCCCAGTAAAGAATATTATGACTAAGATAATATAGAACAAATTATCGTTAGTCTTCAACAAAAAAAAATCTAATAGAATACAATAGACAACAAATTTTAGATCAACAACTGCAGCGAAAATAATAATTCATTAGAAGACTTAAGTAGAGAATCAAATCTACTATCATCTATGAATTTGAAAGTGCATCATCGATATTTTATCCCTGTAACATCAATCAATATACATCTTGAATCAAACAGTCATCTTTGCACTACAGGCCAAAGATATTCATCAGTCGGTCATGTTCATCTCAACACCTGTTCATTTTTGCACTACGGGCCAAAGATATTCATCAAGAAATCATTCATCTTTGCACTACAGGCCAAAGATATTCAGTAATATCATCATTTAGGACTGAAAATGATGAAAAATATATTTTAAAAAAAATAAATCCAGTGAGACAAAAGAATAAATAGTAAGGATTCGTACTTCGGTTTATCCATGTTTAAAAAAATACTTCATAAATTGCCACAATGTAGTAAAATTCAAGAATGATCAAAACATAGATCCAATCAAAGATAGGAACCATAACAGACAATATTGGACACAGAAAAGAAAATTTAATTTTTCTGTGAATAGTGTCGTATACGTGAATAGTAATCCCGACACTAAAAGGTAGAAATTTTACAAGAAAAATTATCATGCTTTGTGAATAGTACTCGTGAATAGTAATTCATGAATAGTAACTCGTGAATAGTAACTCGTGAATAGTAACTCATGAATAGTAACTCATGAATAGTAATCCCGACACGAAAAGATAAGAATTTCACAAGAAAAATCTTACCAATATTTCGGCATAATGATATTGAAAGAAATAATATCATTTATAAAAAAAATAACATCCCTTACCTCGAAAGAATAGTACTTCTGGCTGGAATACTAAATATAGTGCTGATGGGAACTTGCACCGTATAACAACACTCAAAGTATCAAAATACTTACAAGAATACGCTCAATATATCGAGAGAGAAAGAGAGAGAAAACTTTAGTTTCTGGTGTGATTTTCAATTCTAACCTAAGCACCCTATTTATAGAAAAATGTTTAGAACACCAAAGCAGAAAATTTAATATAATATTAATATATAATTAAATTTTCTTACGCCCACTTTAAATTCTCTAGCTTCAGCACTTTGCACATGTTTAATGAGGCCACAAAGTATAAAAAACGTTCTTATTAATAAAAATAAATAAAACTTCCAAAAATTAATTATTTCGGAACTTCAGAACTTCAATAATTCATAATAAATAGCCCTTTTGTCAAAAAAAATTTGAACCACATGTTTTTTTCATAGAAAATTTCATTATCTATAACTTTGCAGAAGAAAGCTTTTCCAAATTCTAAAAAGAAATTGACCGAAATTCACAAACGGACGATTCTACAGGCTATAATCAAATTTCAGTCAAGAAATGAGCCCACAGACATGCTTAACATGTTTTAAATAACTTTTGCAGCAAAAATACTCTTCCTCCTCATATACTCATATATTTCACATTCATTGTAAAAATATCATTATTATATTATAATAATATAATAAAATATTATTTTATCAAAAAAAGATAAAATATCAATTTTCAACAATTGTCACTTTAAAAATTTTCTCCATCTATATGCACATAAAATAAATATTTTTCTCATCATATAAATCAATAATTAATTATTCACAAATAATATTACAGAATCACAATACTGACAACCAGGCAGTTCTTAAGAAAGAGGGGGCTTTTCAATAAGGATCTCTCCTTACTGGCGCGTAATTAGATGACCAAACCTCTCCTTAGACAAAACTTTCTAGACATTACCAATAATGTTATCCGATAATATTATTCAGATAATATGAATTATTGCTCCGATAATAAAAAATACTGTATAGTGATAATTATTGAAACAACAGTAATATAAAATATTAACGCAACAATTATTGAATCAATAAAATATTGAACAGTAATTACTGTAACAATTATTGAGTAGTGTCTTCTTACGTAAGAATCAATAATTGGTGCAATACCGTGTGCTACTGTATTTTTAACCACCGAGTATTTTAACAATATTAACGGTAACAACTACGCCGTTATTTATAAACAACTTATACTTGTCGTTTTCTTCATCCAATTATTTTTCGTTATGGGGCCCACACAAGGCTGCGCCGTCGTTCGAATATTCCCTGACAACAAGAATATTCTACGACCAAACGAATATTCCACGACAACAATGAATATTTTATAACCATTTGCTTATTTAAAATATTTGCGCATTTTACCCATAACTAACCACATTAATCAATTCAAACCTTACTATTTCAAAATAATAAATAGAGGAAATTCTATTTTATTCAAAAAAAAAAAGTTGGGGTCTTACAAAATCTGCTCATTTCTTGTCGATACGGGAGACTTGTTCCCTTGAACGTCTTGCTCATATCTACATGAATGAGATTGTGAGATTGCATGGCATGCCAGTATCCATAGTTTCGGATCGTGACCTAAGATTCACTTCACGATTTTGGATTAGTTTGCATAAAGCTATGTGCATGGATTTACGATTCAATTCGTCATACCATCCTCAAACGGACGGGCAATCGAAAAGGACTATTCAAACTCTTGAAGATCTATTAAGACTCTGTGTCCTAGATTTCAAAGGAAGTTGAGATAAGTACTTACCATTAGTGAAATTCTCCTACAACAACAGTTATCAGGCAAGTATAGGTGTGGCTCCATTCGAAACATTGTATGGACGAAAGTGTCGTTCTCCAGTATGCTGGGATGAGGTGGGAGAAACAACGTTGTAGGGACCGAAATTGGCACGCATGACTACAGAGAAGATCCAAATGATTCGATAACGTATACAAATAGCACAGGATCGACAAAAGAGTTATGCGGATCTTCATCAAAAGGACGTGAAATTTAATATTGGGGATCATGTATTGTTACGTGTTGCTCTATGGAAGGGAATTACAAGATTCAGGAAGAGAGAAAAGCTCAATCCATGATTTGTTGGTCCACTTAAAATTCTTGACCGAATAGAAAAATGTGGCTTATAGACTCGCATTACCTCCAATCATGTCTCGTGTTTATAATATTTTTCACATATTTGTGCTTCGTAAATATGTAAAAAATCCAAACCACATTATTGAGTAACTAGACGAGATAATCGAATATTTAACGTACGAGGAGGTACCTGTCAAGATCTTAGATAGGAAGGAGTATGTCCTACGCACAAAGGTTATACCACAAGTTAATGTTTTATGGAGGGACTATGCTATTGAGAAAATGACCTGGAAGTTGGAATCAGAAATGAACAAGAGGTATCCTCACCTTTTCGAAACACTAGATACGTATGTTAATTTCGAGGACGAAATTTCATAAGGAGGGGAGGTTGTAAGACCCCAACTTTTTATTAATAAAATTGAATTTCCTCTAATTATTATTGTGAATAATAAAGTGTTAATTTGATATAATACTTTGGTTATGGGTGAAATGTACAAATTTTGCCAAATAAGCAAGTGGTTATAAAAGATTCATTGTTATCGGGGAATATTCGTTTGGTCGTAGAATATTCTTGTTGTCGAGAAATATTTGTACGATGGCACAGCCATTTGTGGGCCCCATAACGAAAAACGATCGGATGAAGAAAACGACAAGTTTGAGTTTTTTAAATAACAGTGTATTGTTACCGTTAACACTATTGGAATATCCGGTGGTTAAAATACAGTAATACGCATGGTTGCACAGTAGCACACGATATTGCATAGTATTTTTTTAAATTATTGATTCTTACGTAAGAAGGCACTACTCAATAATTGTTATAGTAATTACTGTCTGATATTTTATATTATTGTTGTTTCAATAATTATCACTGTACAGTATTTTCCATTATCGGATCAATAATTTATATTATTTGAATAATATTATTAGATAGTTTTACTGGTAATGTCTAAGGAAGTTCTGTCTAGGAAAGAGGTTTGGTAACCTAATTGCGCGCCAATAAGGAGAAATTCTTATCGAAAAAGCCCCATCTTCCCTAGAAACGACCTAGTTGTCATTATTGTGATTCTGTAATATTATTTGTGAATAATTAATTATTAATTTATATGATAAGAAAATATTTAATTTTATGTGGATATAAATAAAAGATTTAATGCTGGAGTATTTTATTAGTATTTTGACAGAATGGAGGTATTAAAAATCATCCGTATGTGAATTTTGGTCATTTTCTGTTTGAAATTTAGAAAAAATTTCTTCTACAAAGTTGTAGAGAATTAAATTTTCTATGGAATGGGAATAAAATTCGTATTTTTTAGATAAAAGGACTATTTATTATAAATTATTGAAGTTTTGAAAATAAATATTTTAAAAAAAAAACATGGGTAGGGCCCCAATTTTGATTGTTGTGGAATTTGCTGATTTTGGTGGGCCCCACTTGTAGAGTGCTGATGAATTGGTCAAGGAGATGTGCGTAGAAAACTTTTAAAAATATTAATATTTTATTTAATAGTCTGCTTTGGCGTTCTAAGTATTTTTCTATAAATAGGGTGCTTAGTTAGAATTAAAAATCACACCAGAATCAGAAGTTTTCTCTCTCTATAATATCAAGCGTATTTTTGTGAGTATTTAGATACTTTGAGAGTTGTTATTCAGTACAAATTTTTTTTAACATTATATCCGATATTTCAGTCAGAAGTACTATTCTTTTGAGGTAAGGGATGTTATTTTTTTCGTAAATGATGTTATTTCTTTCAATATCATTATGCTGAAATATTGGTATGAATTTTATTGTAAAATTTCTATATTTTTATGTAAGGGTTACTATTCACGTATAAGACACTATTCACGAATATAGTACTATTCATGAGTACTATTCACGAAGTATGATTTTTTTCTTTTAAAATTGTTATCTTTTGTGTCGGGGTTACTATTCACGTATACGACACTATTCACAGAAAAAATAAAATTTTCTCTTCTTTGTCCAAGATGTCTATTATGGTTACTATCTTTGATTGTATCCATGTTTTGACCTTCATTCTTGAATTTTACTCCGCTATGGTTTATTACAGATTATTTTTGAACTTGAATTATCTAAAATATGAATTCCTAATCTTTGTCCTTTTATATCACTGGATTCGTTTCTTTAAACTATTTTTCATCATTCTCAGTCCTAAATGATTATATAACTGAATATCTTTGACCTGTAGTGTAAAGATGAATGATTATCTGATGAATATCTTTGGCCCGTAGTGCAAAGATGAACATGTGTTGAGATGAATATGACCAACTGGTGATACGAATGAATATCTTTGGCCCGTAGTGCAAAGATAAATATTTGATTCAACATGTGTATTGATTGATGCTACAGGGATAAAATATTGATGATGGACTTTTAAATCATAGAAGATAGTAGATTTCATTCTCTACTTAACTCTTCTAACGAATTGTTATTTCTGTTGCGAATATTGATCTAAAATTTGTTGTCCATTATATTTTATCTGATTTATTTAAGGCTAACGATAATTTATAGTACATTATCTTAGTCATAATATTCTTTATTAGGCTAGTTGAGCTCACCCTTTTTTTTTGTTCTATTTTTCTTCCCAGGAGGCGAGAATATAGCGGGAACTAGTCGGGGTGTGGAGTGATGTTCTAAGTCAGTTGTTTTAGCGGTCCTCACTATTTTGTAAAATAGTGTATCAATAATTATAATGAGGACTTATTTGAGTTTGAATACTGTCTAGAAGACAATATTTGTATTTAAACTCACAACATATGTGTTGTCGTATTTTGCACGACAATTGTAATAATAAAGTTGTAGTTATTTTATGTATCATGTATTTGGCGACTCAGAATGGGTTGTGAGTAGACCTGACAAAATATGGTTATGGGTTGATTTTAGTTTTTAAAATATGGTTAACCAACCATTTAAGAACTAAAACCATATTAATCATTTTTAATATGGATAATTTGGGTTGGAACCATATGGTTATGGTTAAAAACTATATTTACCATATTAACCATTTTAAGATGTTTCATGTAAATATTTATTTGTATTAGTTGTTATAATATTATATATTTTTTATATTGTGATTGTATCATAAATAAATAACTAAAATATAATAGTATTTAATTATAATTTGTGCTTGAGATAATTTTATTATACAATCTATCATAAGTAAAGAGGAGTGAAAACAGTAACAAAATATTATTTTTTTCCGTGGGTCGGGTGGGTGAGGTAGGGGGTGGAGTGGGGTAGGGTAGGGTGGGGTAATATTATTATTTTTTACATAATATTATTTTTTTACATAATCACATAATATTATTTTTTTTAGTGGGGGTGGGGTAGGGGTGGGGTAGGGGTGGGGGAGGGGGTAAGGTGGGTGGGTGGATAGGGTAGGGCAGGTGGGTAGAGTGAGTGGGTAGGGTGGGTGGGTGGGTGGGGTGGGGTAGGGGTGGGGGTGGGTAGGGTGAATAGGGGTTGGTGGGTGGGTAGGGTGAGTAGAGTGGGTGGATAAGGTGGGTAGAGTGGGTGGAGAGCGTGGGTAGGGTAGGGTAGGGTGGGTGGGTAGGTAGGGTGGGTGCGTGGGTGGGGTTGGGGTGGGCGTAGGTGCGTAGGGAGTGGGATATGGTAAGGTGGGTGGGTAGAATAGGTTAGGGTGGGTGGGTGGGTAGGGTGGGGTGAGGTGGGGGTAAGGTGGGGTAGGGTGTGGGGATGGGTGGGGTGGGATGGGGTAGGGTGTGGGGTGGGGTGGGGATGGGTGGGGTGGGGTAGGGATGGGTGGGGTAGGGTGGGGTAGGGTATGGGGATGGGTGGGTGGGGGTAGGGTAGGGTAGGTGGGGTGGGGTAGTGGGTGATGTTGGGGTGGGGGTACGTGGGTAGGGTTGGGTAGAGTAGGGTAGAGTAGGGTAGGTTAGGGTGGGGTAGGGTGGGTGGGGTGAGTTGAGTGGGTGGGGTAGGGTGGGGTGGGGTGGAGTTTGGTGGGGGTAGGGTGGCGTTGTGTGGGGATGGGGTAAGGTAGGGTGGGGTGGGGTGGAGTGATGGGTAAGGTTGAGGTTGGGGTGGGGTTGGGGTTGGGTGAGGTTGAGGTGGGGGTGGGGGTGGGTGTGTGGGGGTGGAGGTGGGGTTGGGGGTGGGGTGGGGTGGGGGTGTGGTGGGATGGGGTGGGGTAGTGGGGTGTATTATTGTATAACAGTATAATAGTATAACACTCAGCGGAGAAATAAATTAGGAAATAAAGTGCACAATTTAAATTAAAAAGTGTTATATAAATATGGGTCGAAAAATGGTTAACTGGTTCAGAACCATAACCGACCTGAATTAATATGGGTCCAAACCATAACCGACCTGAATAAATAAAAATGGTTAACCGACCCATTTGGTTCCAGTTAATATGGTTTGACCCAACAGTTAACTACTTATATTGCCAGGTCTAGTTGTGAGGACCTATTTTGTGGGCGTCACATCGACACTCTATTTTTTCTAAAGTATTCTGGACAACAACTCAATTATTTTTAAAGCGTGTACAAGTTGGTTTAAATTTTCTCTATGGAATCATAAATTTCACTACCAGCATTATTATATACCTCATTTGGTTATTTTGTTAAAACATGTGTGCTAATTGTTTCCTCAATTTTCAGTATAAATAGGTTGTCTGGTTGAGTAATTAAACACGCATCATCACTACACTAAAAATTATAAAATTCTTTTATTACAATATTGTGAGTATAATATTGTCAGTATTTCTGTTTAGTGTAAGGTTACTCCAAGTGTACATAAGGAATGCAAGTAATGTTTAAGTTGATCAATTTCACAGAAAGCAGAATCAAGTCACATGTTAAGGTAAATGATATCATTATTGTGGTAAGGGGTATCATTTTTATGGTAAAAAGAATATCATTTTCTTTCATACTCCATATTATGGTAAGATATTATTATTCGTTATTCAGTTTATCATTAAATGATGAAAAGTCCTTAAATGATTAGAATATCATTAATAGTTTACTGTTCATCTAATATCTTGACCTGGATCTTTCTATTCTGTCTTAAGTTATTATTTTTGAGTCAGGAACTTTACATTACTTGAACTTTATATTTTATCAGAAATTCTAATCGATTTTCTAGATTTCATGTAGGTAATTTGGACTCTGGATAATTAAGTTAAAAATCACTAATATTTATTTTATCTTATTATTCTGATCCATTCATTATATATATCATTGTCATCATCATCATGTTTATATTGTGGTGAAAATCATCTTTGGTCGTAGTGTATTGATGGACAGTTGTTTGACATGATCATGACCATTGATGATAATAACGAATATCCTTAGACTGTAGTGCATGGATAATTCGTGGATGTAGATTATTTATTTTACAGACAAATGATGTGGTAAAAATTATCTTTGGCTTACGTGCAAAGATGGACTAATATTACAGATAAATGATGTGATAAAAGTCATCTTTGGCCCGTAATATAAAGATAAACTGTTGATTATTGATTTTACAGATATATATCTTTGGCCCGTAATGCAAAGATGGACTGTTAATTATTGGTTTTACAGTTGTATATCTTTGGTCCGTAGTGTAAAGATGGACTGTTGATTATTGGTTTTACAGTTGTATGTCTTTGGTCGTAGTGCAAAGATGAATTTAATGACATAATTATAAACATAAACTGTAAATTGGTATAACCATGAGCTTTGTGTTTCAGGTAAAAACAAGTGGTGAAAGTTCTCTTTATCTTGGGTATAACGAAGAACTGTTAATTAGTATTACATGAATAAAATATTGATGATGTGCTTTTAATTTAGAGAATATAGTAGACATTACGTTCTACTTGACTCTTCTAATGAATTGTTGATCCCGCTGCTATTATGGTAGAAAACTTTTATCATCTACCATATGTTTTAAATATCTGATTTATTATTGGTGAAGGCTATTGATAATTTATTTATCTTAAGTCATGATATTTTTTTCTTGGTTATTTGTGCTCACCCTTTTACTTCACCACTCTTTTCAGGTAATAAAAGTGTAGCTGAAATTAGTAGAAAAAATATGGGTATAAAGTAGTGTTTCAAATTAGTCGCAATCCTAATCAAATTATGAAATGGTGTGGTATAATAATTGTACTGAGAACTTAAAATGTGTGTGACATATTTTATACATCATTTAATAGTTATATTTGGTGAACCAAATAGGGGGATGCAAACTCGAATTTGAAAGCGACAAAATAGACTCCATTAGAATGAGGAGGACATAAATCTTCTCGTGTTCCTTTGGAGACTTGAAATATTTGTTGTTATACTTTATATGACATTGTAATAAATTGAGTATGAATATTGTCGTATTGTATACGCTACAATATTTGTATTGAAACTCACAGTATATGTGTCGTCGTAGTTTACACGACAGTTGTATAAATAAAGTTGTCAGTAGTGTTGTTTCTGGCGACCCAAGATTGGTTGTGTGGACCTATTTTGGGGGCGTCACAGAAGATATTAAGATAACATTGTAATATATATATATATATATATATATATATATATATATATATATATATGTTTATTTATTGTGGGTCACTATTGATGGTCATCAATGGATTATTGTAGAGTGAATAAATGAAATCGTAAAGCGAATCAATACAATCTTTGAGTTAGTCTAAGTCGTAGGGTGGAATAAGACCATTTTTGCAACCCTTTAAAGATACTTATCTCTATTATTTGACATCCGCAATAGAGTTTAGAAAAGTAAAAAAATGAATTTGATTTGACCATATTTAACGTCCGTAGTTTAATATTACAGACGGAGGACTTTTACAAGAATGGGTATTTTGGACATCTGTACCGTCCGTATTATTAAACTGCGAAATACTGAAAACTAAATTGTGGACGGTGACTCTATTAACCATTCGATCTACGGATGGACTGTCACGATCTGTTGTAAGGATAACTTTAATATTATCCTTATAACAGATCGTTAACGTCCATTCGATGATCAAATGGTTTAATAAAATTTTCATTCACAGTTTGATTTTTAATATTCTGCAGCTTAATACTGCGGATAAAATAGTTGACCAAAATACCCCTCTTTTATAATTTTTTCATCCACAATATTAAACTGCAAAGCCTAAATTTTTTTTAAAAAAAATTGATATCCGCAGTATTAAACTGCGGAGTCTTCAAAATTTTTTTTAAAAAAAATTGGCATCCATAATATTAAACCGGAGAGCGTGTGCAACATTGAAAAGAGAAGAGAGAAAAGAAGAAGAAAGTATATTAAAGATTCCTGTTTTGCTGTCCTTCACCATACTAAAACCCCAAATTCCACAAAAACTCCATTAACCTAAAAGCATTCCACGAACAAAATTGTGGTCTTGAGCAACAGTTATGTGCAGACTAGGATCGGATTGACAGGGATGAAGTGAAGTGAAACAACCAACACATGTCCATAATAACTAGGTTTGTTCATTTTGACATATTCTGCCTACACATAAAATACAACTCAATCAATCAATCATTTAAAATATGTATTGTATAGAGAAGAGGAATGAGCTCGCATCAAAGAAAAAAATAATAAAGGAATATTAAATATTAAATTTTTTTCCAGGCTTTCTCCCACATTGCTGTTTCGGCCCTTTTAGGGTGCGCAGTATAATAATCAAAGAGGAGAAAGAAAGAGGGTGTTTGTGGGTATAGCACACCATTAGCTAGTGGGTGTGTTTTGCTCTGATTTTGGCTATATGATGATTTTGTCTGAGCTCTAACAAAAACTAGTGGGTGGGTTTCTGTTTGTAGTTAGAAAGCTTATTTGAAGTTATGTTTTCTTAATTCGGGTGCGGGGTGCGGGGTGCGGGGTGGGGGGAGGGCGGACAAGTGTCCCTCCCTCCCTAAGATTTTCAACTCGACTCTGGTCCCAATTACTACTCTCTTACTTTTTCTCACTCCAAACAGGAATATAGAGGTGGGTCCCACGTCGGGGATCTTTGTGTCAATGACATTTTTTTTTTGAAGCTTATTTTTTTAAAAAAATTTAGGCTCTGTAATTTAATAATACATATGAGAAAATTATAAAGAAGAGTATTTTGATCTTTTGTCATCTGCAGTATTAAATTAACGAAACATCTATTTAACTATTTGATTTTCGCATGGTGTTACAAGATTATTCTTAAATTAACAACTTATGAATAGAAAAATGTCCATATATATATATATAACACCTGCGTGAGTATCTCCAACACAGAAGAATTATTATAGCTTGAAATGGAAGTAATTAATATTAATTAAAGGGTATTGTTTAGCATAGCCATCTGAACCTTTCCTTGGACCCCAGGTTGTGTCAATGCATAGCTCTCCCTCTACTACAAGGATCCAGAAACCTTTTTCTCTCTCTTGCCACAAATCAAACAATGGGCCGTGCCCACACGAGGACGGACAAGTGTCCCTCCCTCCCTAAGATTTTCAACTCGACTCTGGTCCCAAGTACTACTCTCTTACTTTTTCTCACTCCAAACAGGAATAAAGAGGTGGGCCCCACGTCGGGGATCTTTTTGTCAAGGCTTTAACTAATGGAGGAAAGGCACGTGTTGATATTTTCTTTACTTGTGGGTGGATGAGTTTAATTTAGAATTTTTAATATTTTTATATAATTTTATTTTATATAAAAAAAAAATCTTACTTTCATAAAAAAAGAATACCGTATGAAAATAAAGCTTCTTCTAATTTCCTCCTCATAGTTGAAACCACACCTGTGTTTTTGAGTTTACTTGTTATTCTCTACAAGGGATCCTTCACGTGCCCAAATCAGATCATTTCTCCTGTTCAGAGACTTTTTCTTTCTAGTATGACACATCCATTTTCTGCTATTCATAAATTAATTATTTTTATTTTTTTAAAATAAAAAATTAAATATATAAAATTTAGTCTTATTGGTATAAAATAAATAAATTAAAATATTTATCACTTTATATAATTTTGTGGAGCCGCCGTTAAGAATAAATTTAAAACTTTTTTACTCTTTTTTTTATACTTTTATTTTTCCTAATATGTTTGTAAGTTATATTTTGTCGTTTTAGAAAAAAAAAAACACAAAGAATAAGAAACGCATATAATGTTTTGTCTGATTAACCAAGATAATTATAAAAGCTCAATACTACTCTTTTAAAATTTATTGAAAAAAATGAAAGAGAAATAAATTGGTATTTAACATAAAAAAATGATACTTTCTTAAAAGTACTAGTAAAAATGAATAATTTTAACCCTATATCTAAAATGATAAGTAAAAAAGAAAGGAGGGAGTATTTATTCTTCTTCTTATTATACAATTGATTCCCTTGATTGCTTCTCTCATACACCTCTCTTGACTTCTTTCATACACCTTCCATGACTTCTCTCATACACTTCTCTTCTTCTTCTCCTATATAAAGGAGTGCTACTGAATGAAAAAATAGATGAGAATTCTCTCTGAAGAATTTATCTCTCTTTCTCTTACTTATTCTCTCTAAATTTATGCAGCAATTATAAGAGTATATTTCTATACTTTGATAAGGTTTTATAACACGTTATCAGCACGAAGCTCTAACCAACTGAGACGGTAAAATTAAATTCTTGCAATTTATTATTATACTACTGGTTGGGCTATACCACCAATAATATAATTTTATTCTTATAATTGCATTTAAATTCTGTTATTTACAATGGTACCATCTATCCTTGTTAATCTTACAAGACTAAGTGGGAACCTTTTTACCATTTATTATTCCGCATTTAATATTCTGTCGGAATATCCTGTCGGTGTGAATTTCACCTGACCTGGTTCCATTATTATTACGCATTTAATATTCTGTCGGAATATACTGTCGGTGTGAATTTCACCTGACCTGGTTCCATTATTTATTATTCTGCATTTATTATTCTGTTGGGAATAACCTGTCTGTGTGGTCGGTCTATCGCATGCATGGTGAAATTCTTCTGTTATTCCATTATTTATTATTCTGTTGGAATAATCTGTCTATGCGAACTACCGCATACCGGGTGAAGATCCATTTGCATTATGCTAATAACATAAATATAAGAATATTTATATTTGCATTTTTATCACCACTTGAGGTCGTGACGTAGTTTATTTTTCATATTTCATACATGCAATTATTTATTGTTTTAATAAATAATAATTGTGTTTTAACCCAGAATAGATGGCAAACTTGGCAAAAATAGATTTTTCTATTTTGAAAATATCTGGAGATAATTATTTGGCTTGGGCACTTGATGCAGAATTGTACCTTAGTGCAAATGAGTTAGAAAAGACCATTGAATCAGGAAATACAGCTACTTCGGTACAAAATGCAAAAGCCATAATTTTTCTTCGTCACCATATTGATGAAGGATTAAAGACCGAGTATTTAACAGTCAAAGATCCTTTGTCTTTATGGACACAACTGAAGAAAAGATTTGACCACCAAAAATTGGTTGTTCTCCCTAATGCCAAATTTGAGTGGCTTAATTTAAGGCTACAAGATTACAAATCAATTACGGAATATAGTTCCAATGTTTATAGAATAACTTCTACTTTGGCTTTGTGCGGAGATCCAGTTTCTGACTCCCAAATGTTAGAGAAAACACTCTCAACTTTTCATCCCACCAACATGATTCTGTCGCAACAATATAGACAGAGTAAGTTCACAAAATTCAGTGACTTATTGTCTATCCTCCTGGTTGCAGAAAAGAATAATGAATTGTTGTTGAAAAACCATCAAGTGCGGCCAACGGGTGCTACCCCATTGCCGGTTATTAACAGCACGTCATTCCAGCAGAATAAACGTGACAATAGATGGTCATATAATAAGAAGCCTTGGGGACGAAAGAATAAACGAGGCCGTCGTAACAACAAATTCCAGAACCGCGACAATTCAGGCCACCAGAAGTGGCAAATATTTGGGTCGGGTAAAAATAAAGAAAATGCAACACAGAAAAAGAACAAACCAGATGTTTGTTTTAGGTGTGGGATGAATGGGCATTGGTCGCGTACCTATCGTACGCCGAGGCATTTGGTTAATTTTTTCCAAGAGCCTCAAAAGAACAAAGTAATGGAGGTAGAAACGAACTTTGTTAATCATCAATTGGAGATTGTTGATGATCCACCAATGATCAACAATGAGGAAAAAGTTGTTGATATTACTGGACCTTCTGAAAGTATATTTTGTGATAACGTTTAATTTTTGTTTTAATTTAACACCCTGCATGTATAATATTATTAGTTTTCGTTCTATACGTGGTATGTGTTTTTCATAAATAATATTTCTTATTTATGTTTTTACATGTGTCAGACCATCTTTAATGAAGATCTTCTTGTCGGTTCTACTATTTCTGAAAAATAAAATATCCTAGAAAAACTTCATTAAATTTCTTCTGGATTATATACTATGAAAATTAGAGCAATTGAGTCTCATACTCTTATGATTTCAAAAATCATAGATCCCAAATCCTTTATGCTTTGGCATGAAAGACTCGGTCATCCAGGTACTTCTATGATGCGTCGTATTATTGAAAATTCTACTGGTCATCCTCTCAAAGATAAAAGGGTTTTTCCTAGTAATGAATTTCCTTGTGCTGCGTGTTCTCGGGGAAAATTAATTGTTCGACCATCACCAGTAAAAATTTATAAAGAAACCCCAAAATTCCTAAAGAGAATTCAAGGAGACATTTGTGGACCTATTCAACCATTGTCTGGCCCATTTCGATATTTCATGGTTTTAATAGATGCTTCAACTAGATGGTCTCATGTTTGTCTTCTCTCTTCTCGAAATTTTGCCTTCTCAAAACTTCTTGCTCAAATGATTAAGTTACGAGCTCAGTTCCCGGATCATCCAATCAAGTCAATTCGACTTGATAGCGCAGCTGAATTTTCATCAATGACTTTTAATGATTTTTGTATGACTATTGGAATTTCCATTAAGCATTCCGTTCCTCATATTCATACACAAAATGGTTTAGCTGAATCTTTAATAAAAAGACTTCAACTAATTGCACGACCATTAATGTTAAGGGCTAACTTGCCTACCTCAATTTGGGGTCATGCAATTCTTCATGCTGCAGCCATCATTCGAGTAAGACCAACGGCTCTTAATAAATTTTCTCCTCTACAGTTAGTTCTTGGACAGATACCTAACATATCACACTTTCGAGTTTTTGGAAGTGCAGTATATGTTCCAATTGCACCTCCACAAAGAACTAAGATGGGAGCCCAACGAAGAATAGGTATTTATGTTGGTTTTGATTCTCCTTCTATTATCAGATATCTTGAACCTTTAACTGGAGATGTTTTTACTGCACGTTATGTAGATTGTCATTTTGATGAATCTATATTTCCAACATTAGGAGGAGGGAAAGTTTTAAATAAAAAATCCTCTGAAATATCATGGAATGCATCATATTTAAATTCACTTGATCCTCGTACAGGACAATGTGAAATTGAAGTTCAAAGAATTATTCATTTACAAAATATTGCAAATCAAATGCCAGATGCATTTAATGATGCTAGAAAAGTGATAAAGTCACATACACCTGCAGTGAATACTCCAGCAAGGATAGAAATACCTATTGAAAAATCAATTCCTGGAGAATTGACGAATAAGGTAATAGAAGAATCTAAACCACGCCAGAAGCGTGGAATACCGGTTGGTGCAAAAGACACTGTACCACGAAAATTAAAAGCAAATAAGGGAATCCCTGAAGGAATACCCACTCCAGAAGTAGCACTTATTCCAAGAGTGGAAATAGCCCCAGAAGAGGTACAAATCGCTCCAGAAGAAGCACATATTCCAAGAGTGGGAATAGCCCCAGAAGAGGTTCAAAATCTCAGTGAAGGGATAAGAGATGAACACCAAGAGATCTCAATAAATTATGTACATGATGAGAAAATATGGGATCGAAGCAAAGTCATGATTAATGATATATTTGCTTTCTCTATAGCATCAGATATTACTTTGATTTCTGACACGGATCCTGAACCACAAAACGTGGAAGAATGTCGGAAAAAAAAGGGATTGGCCAAAATGGAAAGATGCTATTCAAACTGAGCTACAATCTCTATTGAAAAGAGAAGTATTTGGACCAGTAGTCCAAACATCGTTGGGTGTAATCCCGGTTGAAAACAAAATCTCTATTGAAAAGAGAAGTATTTGGACCAGTAGTTCAAACACCGCTGGGTGTATTCCCGTTTGGAAATAAATGGGTATTTGTACGAAAAGCGAAATGAGAAAAATAAAATTGTGAGATATAAAGCCCGACTTGTAGCTCAAGGGTTTTTCACAAATATCTGGTATTGATTATCAGGATACAGGCTCTCCAGTACGTAATGGATGGAGTCACTTTTCGCTTTCTGATAGGTATGGCAACCATGGAAGGTTTGGAAACACGTCTGATGGATGTTGTAACAGCATGCCTATCTGGCTCACTTGAAGTGAGATTTATATGAGAATCCCTGAAGGATTGAAAATGGCTGAATCACAAAGGCCCAATCACATATATTCAATTAAGTTACAACGCTCATTGTATGGGTTGAAACAGTCTGGTCGTATGTGGTATAATCGACTTAGTGATTATTTAATAAAAGATGGATATATAAATGATCAAGTATGTCCATGTATTTTTATTAAGAAATCACAAAGTGAATTTTCCATTATTACTGTATATGTGGATGATTTGAATCTTGTAGGTACTCCTGAAGAACTCACAAGAACTGCTACTTATTTAAAAGATGAATTTGAAATGAAAGATCTTGGAAAGACAAAATTCTGTTTGGAAATACAAGTGGAGCACTTAGCATCTGAAATTTTTGCTCATCAATACACATATGCTGAAAAGATTCTCAGTCGTTTTCATATGGATAAAGCTCATTCTTTGACTACCCCGATGGTTGTTCGATCTTTAGAAATTGATAAAGATCCATTTCGGCCTCTAGAAAGTGGGGAAGAAGTTATTGGACCTGAAGTTCCATGGCTAAGTGCAATAGAAGAAGTTTTTGGACCTGAAGTTCTGGACCTGAAGTTCCATGCCTAAGTACAATGGAAGAAGTTCTTGGACCTGAAGTTCCATACCTAAGTGCAATAGGTGCTCTTATGTATCTTGCAAAATGTACACGGCCTGATTTTGCTGTCAACTTGTTAGCAAAATATAATTCTTCTCCGACTAAGAGACATTGGGATGAGATCAAACATATTTTGAGATACCTCCGTGGGAGTATAGATCTTGGGTTATTTTATCCAAGAAATTCAACGTCACAATTGGTTAGATATGCCGATGCAGGATATTTATCAAATTCACACAATGGAAGATCACAAACAGGTTATGTATTTATATATTGTGACACAGCTATATCCTGGAAATCCACAAAGCAAACCATGACAACTACATCTTCAAATCACTCAGAAATTCTCGCTATACATGAAGCAAGCAGATAATGTGTTTGGTTGAGATCAATTATTCAGCATATTCAAAAGTCATGTGGATTACCATCAATCAAAGACATTCCTACAATTCTGTATGAGGATAACGCTGCATGCATTGCTCAACTTAGAGGAGGGTACATCAAGGGAGATAGAACAAATCACATTTCACTTAAATTCTTCTTCACACATGAGCTACAAAAGAATGGTGATATAGATGTGCATCAAATTCGATCATGTGATAATCTAGCCGACTTATTCACGAAGTCGCTACCAAGTGCAACGTTTGCAAAACTTCGAAAAAGGATCGAAATGTGTCGACTGAAAGACTTATGACAACATTTCATCAAGGAGTAATGAATTCCTTTTGAGGGGAAGACTGTACTCTTTTTCCTTCGTCACGATTTTTATCCCAATGGATTTTTCCTGACAAGGTTTTAACGAGGCAGTCAATTAAGATTTTTATGTAAAAGATATGTACTCTTTTTCCCTTCGTTAAGTTTTTCCCACTGGGTTTTCTTAACAAGGTTTTTAATGAGACATAATCTTTTATCGTAGGGAATCAGGGGAAGTATTATACAATTGATTCCCTTGATTGCTTCTCTCATACACCTCCCTTGACTTCTCTCATACACCTCCCATGACTTCTCTCATACACTTCTCTTCTTCTTCTCCTATATAAAGGAGTGCTACTGAATGAAAAAATAGATGAGAATTCTCTCTGAAGAATTTATCTCTCTTTCTCTTATTTATTCTCTCTAAATTTATGCAACAATTATAAGAGTATATTTCTATACTTTGATAAGGTTTTATAACACTTCTCTTGTTTTATTAATTTAATTTCCCTTCCCTCCAGTCCACCCTTTTGATATCCACATTTCCCTCGAGTATTAGACTAGACTAGACTCGGTTTGTCGCTTGTTTGGTATGACATGAAAATATATGAAAGAAAATCATTTTGGAGAAATGAGATTTGGTAAAAGCCATATTTTGAAAAAGTAATACGAGTTATTCTTCTTCCAAGAATTGTCTCCGATCTGAAAACAATGGTTGATGTCTTCAAGTACCCCCATACAAAAATATTTAATCTTATTAAAATAATTATGCTTAATGGGGAGAGAGAAAATTGGTTCCCATCTTGTACGGTACGGTTGTGGAAAAGTAGTGAAAGGGCTTTTGAAATTTTGACTATTTTGCTTCACTCCTTTTTGTATTTTGGGTCTACCATCAGAATAATCCAATCCTAATAGGAAAAGAGAGAATATTTCAAAGGAGATTAGAGACCTTCGATTCTGATTCTGAATAGATGAATAGAATAGGGGATTGGATTGGATTGGACCACTGCGAAAACTAATTTCTGGTAAGAAAAATAGACCCAAGTATCAAATGAATTTCGAATTAATAATAATAAAACACTCGTCACCTTGTAATACAATATATTATATGTTTTGGGAATTGGGACTTTGTATTTCATTACATTCTTCATTTAATGTAATAGCCTATTTACATAGCTCACTGCTCATCACTAATGTGGCATTTTCATTTTTCATTACAATACATAGTCAACAAAGCATAACATAGGGAGGTAGGTAGGTAGGTGTAGGTACCCAGCCTTATTGGTGCTGAAGTAAGCCGCTAGGAAGAAAGATTTGTTATCATTTCCCATTGGGCTATTATGGATATTAAGTACGAACAAGCTCATATCATATGGAACAAGCTAATCTAAAACCCAAACATTGTCACTCTGAAAATATGCAAGTTAGAAGTTGGTAATTAAGTTGAAAGCTAGTAACAATAATTGTACTTTATAGATAGATAACAAATGCATTCCCATACTTTTCATGTTTCTACCTAAAATTCTTTTTCTTCCGACAATAATAATAACCATACCAACACAAACTCTTCAATTTCTACCTTAACTAGTCCTCCTCTAAAACCCTCCTATTAAAACAAAGACAATGGTATCTTGAAATCCAGTGGCATAAAACTAGCCACAAACATCCTACATTACTGCAAACAAACATAAAATAACTTTCATCAATTCCAAACACACAACAGATTTTATAACAGGGCTTGGACCTCCCTATTCAAATTGTAAAGCAGATTGAACCTCTTAATAGCTAAAATGACATGCCAAATTCTGAAGATCCATTCTGTTTGTCATAAAAACCTATACCTTCATCTGTCTTTCCAACTAACAAGTTGCTTTGTCCTCCCTCCTTTCAGCTACCATCAACTTGTATATTTGACCATGCCCCCTCAAAAAATACCACTGCAAGGTTGCTCATGGTACACAAACATCTTGAACAAGGATTCATATCATGATTCACGAATGCAAAAGATAACATATTTTTCAACAGCAACTACACAGTAAAATTTGTCACCAAATTTATTTATTGTTATAGAAATCTTAAGACTGCTACTAGCGCATTATTCTTGAACATCATCAGCTAGTAAAACAATAAACCATAAAAGTCAGAAAGTTGTGAGGTATTGCTACAACAAAAGAGAATAATTCTGCAGATAAAACCAAAAGATTATATGACTAGAGTATCAATGCATGGCAAGCAAACAACCATGTCCAGCACAGACATAAATCCAAACAGTCAACTCCCAAGACAAAATTGGGGAGACATAAGCATGACAATATAGGCATAACTGCTAAAGCTACTAGTTAAGACATATTGCCTGAATTGCAGCATATTGAAGAGTTAAATATCCTGAACTAAACCATAGATTTCTTTTGTATGATTTATCTATTTCTCTAATCCCCCCCCCCAAAAAAATACCTTTGGTAACTTCTATCCTGTACCACCAAAGAGTTGCCTGTACTATGTGCATCTTCAAATACTGTCAGAACATTAACAGAAGAACATCGACCCAGCGACGTTCTTATGCAGTCTAGGCAGCTCAGGAACAGGTATATTCCCTACAGTTGTAAGGCTTCCTCGTCCAGAAGAAGTATCAGCAAACTCCTCAAACTTCATAAATTGGCCCACTTGTGCAGCTGCAAGGTGGGCATAGCAGATAGGTGCCACTGGATGACGACACAGCAGATAAATAAATTTAGTTTAAAATAATTAAAGCAACTAAAATATCTTCATTTGATAATTGAAGAAGGAAATATAAAGGGGACTATAGAGTCTAATAAAGGTGGATCAAGATAGCCACCTATGGAGATTGCCGTAGTACTCCTTTGGTACCTGAAAAGGGCGGGAAGAAAAATAGAAGGATGCATGTCAATTCGTAAGGTTATGAATTTGGTCACATTTAAGAGAAAAAGGTTGGGACCTGAATGCTTACACATATGACAGTGAATGGATGAGATTCTGCAGATCATCAGGAGAGAAACCAATCTCATCAACCAAGACATGATAGTGAGCTGGACGAGAAGTTCCCTGTCATTGAATTAGCACAATATGATTAACCAAGACGCCAGCAAGACAGGATTAAGACCAGGTGAATATTAAATTTTAAGTTTTTTTTAAGATAAATCCCCATTTGACTTGAAAGAAACTCGTGTTTAATTAGAAATTCTTCTAGATTCTTATCCAGCTATTGAAATAGAGGAGAAATTTGTTTACTTCAAAAAATAATCTCTTCATATATGAGAATACATATAAAAATTAAGCCTAATTACACCATTTTAAATAATGTTTCCCCTCACCCTTAAATGGATCTCCTTTCCTTTTCTGGAAGTCCAAAAGACATTAATGAATTACTTCAATGACACAGTTCTTGACCTATTTGCCAACTTAGAGGACGGAGGAAATAAAAAATTGTAAATACTTTCATATTTTAACACAACTGTCAACGCAAAATAATTACATATTTTTGCATTTCTTTTCCAAAAAAATTATCTGCATCCACAGGTTCCTAGATAGAGACCCTAAATATTGGACATTGGTAAACTACAATCATAATTCTATACATATGGTTAAGCTGATGTCCGACTCTCATGAACAGAGGAAACATATCAAACCAATATGCATCAACTAAAGATTCAAGGTACAGGAAAAGAATGCAACAACTTACAATAATCCCTGCCTGAGCACACATGTAAAAATCAAAATATTTTGGGTGCACAATTTTTGTGTCAACAATAGTACCTGCAGGTAGACACAAGCATAAGACCAAACTCCGAACAGGTTACATGAAGGAAAATGAAGTGAAAGGGTAGTAAAAGGCAGACCAGCAGGAACATTTTCAGCGGAGCCACCAGCTTGAAATAACTTTGTATGGTGATTCTTTTGGGCCACAATCACTGTGAACTTGGGAATGTCTGCCTCGCCAAGATACAGGTAAGCCTGGAGAAACAAGAAGTTGTAAGCTCTAACTTAGAATTTTTAAGGTATATTAGATGATTCTATTGGTTACCAGTCACCAAAATCCTTGAACATACACAAAAAAGAAAACCAATGGAGCACTAAAACTTCACGATAATAGCAACATAAAATTTCAAGAGAAATTGAAATGAGGTGGTATTGGTGGCTATCATCTTTTTTCATATAGAAAAAAGGTTCATTTCCTTTTTCCTAAAGTTGGACCAAAAAGCACGCAGTGCTGTAAATAAGTGGTTGGAATCTAATTTTCCAGGAAAATACACAAGGCATTAGAACTCTTTCATATCTAAGAAAATTAATTCTAATGTCCAAAAACTTTCAAAACACAACTTACTAATGAAAACTGTAGATAAGCAACAAAAAAGGGTACCTTTATCATTTGATCAAGCTCATGGTTCAAAACTTGGTTAAACTGCGATTCACTGACCCCATCTCTGAACAATAGTAAGATACACAAGTTAGTGGGAAAATAGAATTATATACTTACAAAAGATCATGCAGACAGTGTCATCAACTTGGTTAGTGATCCAGTGACGAAAACAAAACCTATCAATATAAACTGTAAGATGTATTGATACCTGAAGACAATAATTTGGGATGGTTTCCGGCCATTGCTTGTCTTGTAGAAATCCAAAAGCAGTTCCCTGTAGCATAACAAACAAAAGAATTAAATTTCAAACCCAAGAAGTTCTGACCAAATTGTAACTCATACATATGGGAATGAACTTTAAGTACGACCAAATGGGAACAAAAAACTCTTTACATATCAGATATACCTCATGATGCCATCATCATCTTTCCCATTGGGTGAAGGTTTGAACAAAGCTTCAATCATCTCAACTTTTGATGATTGTGTTCGCACAGCTGCTCTGTACCTTGATATCAATGGCCATGATTGAGATCCAACCACCTAAAAGTATCAACGATTAGTGGAGCACTAATAGAACAATTACGCTTCATTTAAGAATGTGACTAATCACTATATTACACAGATAAATATTGTAGTACGAATACCGCAGCAATGGAAGGAACATCTGATCGACCAGGAGAGCCATGAGAAACATCCATCCCCAATATCATTGTTGGAGTATCTTTTATCAGTGGAACACGGGAGGCTTGCTCTAACGCCAACAAAGAATTAGTACCTCCAAGCTAAAAAGGCAAAGGAATACAAAGAGATTGAAGTTATTAATGATTGTGTTAGCTAAAAATGAAATAAGATTATAGTCTCCTGAAGTTTCAATACTAAAAATACCTTGGAATTGATTTTAAGAAGAACATTGGTAAGGTACTGGTCATTGATCTTTGTAGGGGAAATACATTGTGTCGCAATTCCAAAATCACTCAGACTTTTCTTCTTCCAAGGTCCTTGGGCAGATAAAACCAGAAGGCATTAGATTTTACATTACCTCAAACTATTAGGTAAGAAGCATAATAAATACCATAGATCTCAGAATTCTTTCGATCTGGCAAAACACAAAGAAGAAAATCAGGAGGGCCAGGGAGCTTTGCTGTGATCTGTTCAAACATCTTCTCTACTCGTACTGGAGAGCTAGCTCTTCTATACTGGTGTTCTTCCTCGATTAATGTATGTGGGCGTTCAATGACCTGAATGAACACAAACATAAAGTATAAGATACCAAGTAAAATATTTATAAATAACAATAATAATGTATTAGAAGGACATAACAGTATGAACCTAATAATAATAACGTATTAGAAAGACAAAACAGTATGAACCTACAATGCCCTTGTTCCTGCCGCAGTTAATAAGCTCTCGTGATAGGTGACTTGTATCACAACGAGAAGAAAAGTTGACAACTGCCCAGCGTTCAATTTTTGTGGGCGTTAAAAGTCTCTTCAAGAGTAAGAAAAAACAAAACATTGTATGCATCAGATTTTATAATTCTAATTAATAAGAGAAGCAAAAGAAAATTACAAAATCATGCTTCCTTTTCACCCTTTCACCTCTTATTATATACAGTTCCCCCACACCCACACCCACACCCACCCCACCCCACCTCAAAAAAATCTCTGCTAATAAAACCAAAAGAAATGAGAAAGAACAATAACCAATTTGATAGATTGAGGGTGCATGTGAGGAGTTTAATTACTGCCAAGGCATTACCTTGTTATTAAAATTCCAACGTCCATTTCGGGGTATGCAATCTTCACTGTTACCAACCTTCAACTACATTTTGCATGACAACAAAATTAAGATCGCATCAGAGAACAATTTTGATACAGATGATATTACAAAAACACTTCAGGAGAAAGTAAATATGTACCCTGGGTGCCTCAAGGACCCGACCATCAAATTGAGTAAGTTGTTTCTCAATAGATATACCACATGCAGAAAAGAGGGGGTCTTCATCGTAACGATAATTGTTCATAGCCTGCCATATTGAATGAGCATTAAACGGCATATTAAATAGTAAACACAAAGAGAAGCATCAAAGTGAGGAAATAATACATCATTAAGAACTCTTTTTCTCTCCAGAGGCTTTTGCCTAGACTTTTCCACTAAAGATGCTCTCTGCAATGAAGATAATGCCTTTGTATATCGTTGAAGAGAAACCAGAGAACAGAGCTGGAATACAAGGGGGAAGGAAACAAATTTAAAATGCTTATAGCGAAGAGAAACATTCTGATAGTGGTAAGCGGAAGGATCTAGAATTGCTAATAAAAAATAAATAAGGTTTGCACACCTCTAGAGGTAGATAATTGGGTCTTTTGGGTTTACCAACATCAAGGCATGGCATATAGGTAGAATAAGTGAGTTCTATGTTACGGTGTTTTGTGAAATACTCGTACACAGAAATGTCCACAGTTTGCCCTTCTTCCTTGGCACCATCTCCGCTTTTAACTTTCAAACCAAAACTTGAACAATGTTGAAAAAAGTAAGAACATAGAAGTAGTTCAGATGGCAAGTTATTTAAAATAAAATCAGTGGAATAAATGAACACTTACAACTGCTCATTGCAAGGCTTTTCACTCAACCCTATGATCTTGAATTCCATGTTGCTGTGCCTTGCCTTAACCCTCATATTTTTCAGCATTTTCTTGGCCTATATTGAATTCATAATTTACAATTCAATAAGAAACAAAGAACAGAGATCCTCGCACAATAGAGAGAAAGAGGACGGACTAATAGATTGTTACCTTAACCCAATCTATAGTACGAGCATCCCGTGCACCCTGGTTAGCTGTCAGAAACTCAATCACAGGTCCAGGAGTAAGGATCATAGTTGTGGATACATCTGCAGAATTAAGCATGATGAACAGTGAGCAAGACATATACTGAGGTAGCGTACCCATGCAGATAATGGCAGGAAGAAACGAATATTAGAAAGTATACCCATATTCAGCGACAAACCCCCCTGAGTTGGACGAAAGCTTGAATGAAACCCTCGACAACCGGTCACCCCCCCTCCAACATCAGTGAACATCCTCGAGTCATCATGAAAGAAGGACTGTCTAACCAAAAGGCATCCCCTGCATTGAACACCCATGAAGTAAGCAAGCAGCAACTGTAAAACAGTTGAAAAGACCCAGAACTTAGAAGTTTTGAATACCTATTAGCTGCTTGCTGTCTCAAAACAATATCAAGCACCCTCAGTGCATCTTGAACCTTTTCTGTCTCAGCTCCTTTGAGTGCAAGTAAAACAGGCTTCAAGGGTATCTTTGTAGCGTAACTGATCTCTACTATAAATGATTTCGAATGTAAAGATCGTCTTGACCTTTTAGCAGGCTCACTGGGGCTGCCATTGCGGGATGGGCTTCCACTAAAGCATAGAGAATACAATGCAAATCTTAGACTCTCCAAAATGGAATATAATGAATAATTAAATAATAAGAAGAGACAACACACCGTTTTGCTAACGACTCCTCAAGCACGACTGTAAACTCCATCTTGTTTTGTGGTAGAGGACCCACACTGTATAAGCTCTTCTCTCCATCATATGCAAACCTCTTCCCAGCAAGTTCAGAAGAGTATGTTTGGTATAATTTATCCATGATTTTCCTCCCAATTCCCTTGTTCTCAACAGCTTTTCCATCTTCGTAACTAATAGAAACCTGCTCAAGTTATATAGCAATAATAGCATAATTACTTTCAATTTGACATGCTAATGTCATAAATGAAATGGAGAAATGCGATACTCATACACTATATTGGTAAAATGTTTCATCTGGAGAATTGATAGCAACTTTAAAGTGGTTTGCTTCCAAAGAAATGCGACGTCCACTACTCCCAACCCCCGGTCTACCAATCATAGAACGCTTTGAAGGATCAACTTGTTCTATCTTCACATTGGGTGGTATAACTGGTGGGGGTGGTGGCAAAGGTGAGGTTCCGCCTATATCCTCATTACTTGCTTTCTCCATCTTTTACTTCAACTTCAGAACGTACAAAATTTACATGATAAAAAGTAACAAGATAGTTATAAAATCAGCTGGTTAACAAATTTTGAGAGAGAGATCACATGTTCTCAGTCCCAACCGATACCAAGAAAATGATTAAATGAATTAATATCCATAAAAAGACAAATCATCACTTAAACATTTATAATCAAACGGATATTTTGGCACTAAAAATGGAACAAATACATAAAAATGTTTGTAAAACTTATGTGTTCTGAATCAATATCCACAGTTTTTTTTTGAAGAAAAAACTGGTCATGCAAAGTTTAAATCATCAAAATAGGATGAAAGATTGTGTAACTGCATTTTTTTATATAAATGATTATCCATAAGATTACATAAAAGAGGGTAGAAACTTAGTAGACTCTGTCAAATATTTTCCAAAAATCAAAACAATCGATTCTTTACTTAATTATGAAACAGGTTCATTAATATTTACAAATAACTCAGCACCCAAATAACTAATATAACATGGATAACATATAATGAAAATCTTAATGAAGTTGAACAGTAATTCCATCATAAATTTTTCCAGACTGAGAAAATGTCCGACGTTGCTGCCTTTGTTCTCTCTAATCTGTAAAAATATATATCAGAAAGACACATATGGTAGTGGAAAGTAATGATACTTTTCTATATACAAAACTCTTCTGCAAATACCAAAACCAAAGCCAGTAACAGGAATGGGCACCGATAATGGCAAAAGTAAGCATGTGTAGTTCATTTTGTCAACCAAGCAGTCAATTCAGTAACAAACATGAATTAAGATTCACACACATACAAGTTGATTTACAAGCATACATACAGCTGAGCAATACAAATTATTAATATGTGTGTACGCGCATGTATGTGTGTGTCATCATTACCAATAGGTCAAACACTAGTGACATAAACAAAACAGAACCTAACAAATTACTGAATATTCCAAGCAAAAAAAAACATGTGGAATGATTATATTCCATAAGAACCAGCATACCCCCTTCCCCTCCCAAACACAAACTCATACACAGAAACACAAGCAAAGAGAGAACATTCTAAAACTGAACTACAGATAAAGCACCCAATGAAAATTCAGTAGCAAGCCAGCAAAAGGTAAATTACAAAGAAAACACCAACAGAATTCATGAGTAAAACAGCAAAAAAATAAAATAAAAAAGTGATTAAGAACAACCATGAGAAGGTTACTCTGACTGATTGGCACACAAGCAAAATCAACAATAGCACAAATAAAAATAGCAACATCTAGCCATCATAAAGCACAATGCATCTTCAGATTACGAAAATTTTTGAACCCAGTAACCCATACCCCAGATAACAACAGATATACATAGGAATCTCCTAGTATCAACAAATAGAGAAACTGCAACAAAGCCACATATAAACCTCATTCTGCACTGCACTAATTTAGTAAACACTCACCAACATCACAGAGACCACAAGCAGACATACAGGATATAGAGAAGTATAAGCATACAACAGAAAATAGATACACATAAAGAGACCCAGAGACCAGGAAAACATGAATAATAAGCTTTGTTATATATATGCTATAAGAAAATACTCCCTCCACCTAAGATTATAAAAAGACGAAAAAAATCAAAAATCAAACCACAGCAAAACTCCATCCTAAATAAAACTTCATAAAGTACCAAGCAACATTAGATAGAAATATACATAGGAATAACTTCGTCAGATAAGCAACACTGGCCAGTAATAGATTAAAATAACCACCCCGGAAGATATATATACATATATAACAATGTCCGGCCTAAATAGAGCATGACTGAAACAGTAGATTATCGTATAGACAAATTACAACGGACTGATAATGAACAAAAAGCAGTAAAACATGTATTTAACATATAAATACAGAATCGTTCTGATCGAAGATACGATAGATGAAGAAAAATGCAATGCATTGTAAAATTAACCTCTTCTGTTATCAAAATACCAGTTATACATATATACACATACATAAACATATACTTGCCCAAAATTGTGTATGTATTAATGTATATACTTAAATACACACATTCATATATGGAAAAACAAAATAAATACATACAATAAGAGGGTTTAAGTCTCAATCTCACCTAGCTAGAGCTCTGATTTGCTTTACTTAGGGTTTTGAGACACAGCGAAAGCAGCAGTTAGAGAAAGAAACAGTCCCTCTCTTAACTCTTTTGCCTTCTAGAGGAGAATGGAGGGAAAGGACCTCGGCTTAGGAAATTATATACTATTAAATGCCGCTACAATATTTAAGGGGGTATATACTGTACTGTCAAGCCTAGGGTTCTGAGTGTTGCACATATGATTATCGCCGTTGGATTATTATAGTCAACATTTTGGTCAATGATTCTCAAATCTTTGTCTTAACTCTTTAACAAACTAGCTAGATTCCGGTCAATATAAAATAATAATAGTACTTATTAAATTGAAGAAGATCGATTTTTCGTCTATCCACTAATTTTTTCGTCCGTTCCGATTTAGTAACTCATACGCGTTTGTCCTCCGCTCAGTTAACAACCCTTCCCTCTCCCTCAATTAATGGACGCTTTCTTTTTCCTTAATTAGTTGATTGAAGATGTGCAATCGTCAATATGAAATCCATTATCAGTAAGGTGTCACAAAACAGAAATATAATGACAGATAAACTGAAAAAATAAGGAGAAAGAAGAAAAAAAAAATTTATATAACTTTTTCTTATCCCTCAAGGAGAATCCCACTAACGTGTGTATAAAGCAGCTGGCCGATTCTACACTTTCGCCTCTAACAACTCTCACCAATAAACTAATAACACGTGTTTATTGCTAAATTTAAGGCATAACTAATAATTGAAATGTAACAAACGCAGCGTTTGGCTTGAACTCTTGTAACTACTATTTCTCCTCCTCTGTCTTCCATTCCTGACAATTCCCCATTGCTTGTCCCCGATGATTAAAGTCTAAAAATTCTGCACTAATTTTGCTCCACCCTTTCCATGTTGCATCTTCTGGAATGCTATGAGACCACTGAATTAGAACCATGGTGGCTGGTCGCTGTCCCTTTTTGATCAATCTTTTGTCTAAGACTGCTACAGGTATTGGCCTTAATTCTCTTACATGGTTCGTTTAGGGTAGTTCAGTTTGTATCACCTTGTTCTCTCCAATCTTCTTTTTCAGTTGTGAAACATGAAACACATTATGAATTTTAGCACTTGTAGGAAGCTGCAGCTTGTAGGCCACCTTCCCTATTCTTTGAATTACAGTGTATGGTCCATAGTACTTAGCAGATAACTTGAAGTTTCTCCTTTGTGACACTGACATCTGTCTATAAGGTTGTAACTTCAGATACACCTCATCACCTTCTTTGAATTCCCTTTCTGTTCTTTTCCTATCTGCATAAAGTTTCATCATTTCTTGCGACTTCTGCAGATTCTCCTTCAATAATTGTTGGGTTGCCTCCCTTTCTTTTAAAAAATCTACTATCAAAGGATTGTTGCTTGTGCCTTCTTGGTGATAATTAACCACTAGAGGATTAGTGTCAATTAAGAGCTTTATATGGTGTCATTCCTGTTGCAGTATGGAAGGTAGTATTGTACCACCATTCTGCCATG
Organism: Panax notoginseng; assembly: GCA_016801055.1. NCBI lineage: Eukaryota > Viridiplantae > Streptophyta > Magnoliopsida > Apiales > Araliaceae > Panax > Panax notoginseng. The sequence continues at coordinate 140,083,771 of CM029021.1, read as the reverse complement.
GGTAACCACTTACTCCAGTGTGCGGGTTTGGTAATAGTCATACACCTTAAGTACATTTCAATACACTAGTTGACCCTTTCCATTTGGCCATCCGTTTGCGGGTGGTAGGCTGTGCTTAACTTCACTTAGGTTCCCAATGTTCTGAACAACTCCCTCCAGAATGTGTTTACAAATATTTTGTCTCTATCCGAGATGATAGTTTTTGGAGGACCATGCAACTTAACTACAGAGTCCAATACCATTTGTGTGAGACCCCAAATTTTATGAATAAATATTTAATTTTCTCGAAATATTTTTTTTAATATTATGGTGTGGATTTGAGATAATGTTATAGCTGTGGGTAGTATTTATAAATTTTGCAAAGTATGCAAGTTGTTGTATAATATTCGATTGGTCGGGGAATATTCTTTTTGTCGGAAAATATTCGTACAACGGCGCAATCATTGGTGGACCCCACAACGAAATTATTGTCGGATTGAGAAAACGACAAAAATATTTTTATGAAAATAACGGCGAAAATTTTACCGTTAATACTGTTGAACTACTCGGTAGTAAAAGTACAGTAATACGCGTGGTTGCATAGTAGCACACGGTATTGCTTATTGATGCTTATGTGAGAAGTTACTCAGTTTTGCTTATTTTATAGACTCCCATTTACCCATTTTTCAAAATAATTGGTAGAAAATTTTTAAAAGTGGGGCCCATATGTGGGGGCCACATGTGGGGCCCATATGTGTTGAAAAACTGATTTTAAAAATGGAGGTGGGAGAGAGTTACGTAGGGGAAGGAGTTTATATATATAAGATTGTGATGTGTGTGTATATATATAATATTATATGTGTGAGTGGAGAGTGGTGGAAGAAAAGGAAGAGTGAAAGTGATGTGTGTGAGTGAAAAATGGTGGAAAAGTAATTATATAAAAGTGATGGGTGTAAGATGTGTTTGTGTGTGATAGTAATGTGTAAGAGTATAGTGAATTTGATTATTGGGTGGGTGGGGGATTGATGTTGGTTATGGGGGAGAAAAATTAAGTGGTGTATATATAATATTGATATATATAAGTTGAAAACATGTGTTTATATATATGTATTATATTTTAATTTTTGTTGAAATCTTATTGGTTAGTTGTTTGACTTAGTTGTTAGTTGATTGAAGAAATAATGCTGCAAAATAATTTCGTTCGTGAACAGTGCACTTCCATTCTCCTATAAATAGAAGTTCATTCCTTCATTATTTCTTACAAATTCACTGAAACTCTAGAGAGAGAAAATTATAGAGAGAAAGAAGAAAAGTATTCTGCTACTTTCCTACTCTTATATCAAGTTTCTTTTACGGTAAGGGATATTATTTATGGTACCCGTAAGGGGTATTATTTCTTTTGTATTCATGAAGAAAACTTCTGTTATTCCATTCTTTATTATTCTGCTGGAATAACCAGTATACGCGGACTACCCTATATTTGGTGACATTCTTCTATTATTTCGTCTTTATTATTATTCTGTCGAAATATCCTGTCTGTGCGTTTTACGCCGGACCTGGTTCCATTATTTATTATTCTGTCGGAATATTCTGTCTGTGCGTTTTACGCCGGACCTGGTTCCATTCTTTATTATTCTGTTGGAATATCATGTCTGTGCGTTTTACGCCGGACCTGGTTCCGTTATTTATTATTCTGTTGGAATAACCTGCCTGTGCGGTCTATCGCATGCATGGTGATTTTTTTTGTTATTCCATTTTTTATTATACTCAGTTGGTTAAAACTTTGACTTCTATACTCTATGAAATTAGTGGAATATCCTTGATATTTGCGCTTCATCCGGTATCTTTTCATGGAAATATTCTTCTGAGCATTCTTGAATTTTACTCTACAAAGCAGTATCATGTTGACAATTTGGACGTTATTAGTTCCTAGATAAATTAATTCTTGAACTTGTTTTATTGAATTCTTATATCATTGTCATCATCCTCATGTTTATATTTTGTTGAAAGTCATCTGTGGCCTGTAGTGCATAGATGGACTTGATATGATTATGACCAGGGATTATTCGGTATAATCATAACCGTAATGTTATAAATGATGTGGAAAAAGTCCTCATTGGCCCGTAGTGCATTGATGGACAGTTTTTGGTATGATTATGGCTATGAATTTTCTTTGGCTGTAGTGCAAAGATGAATTATTTTATGGCATGATCAGGACCGTTGATGAAAACATGATTATTTTTAGCTGTAGTGCATGGATAATTCGTGATCGTGATACTAAAGAATATCATTGGTCGTAGTGCAGGGGTGATTCGATGATGTGGATTATTTATTAAGCTGAGTCCCAGCGATAAAAGTCATGAAAAACCTTTTAAATCATAAAAGATAGTAGATTTTATTATCTACTTGACTCTTTTAATGGATTGCTTGATCCGCTGCAGTTAAACTTGATGTCTATTGTATTTTATCAGTTTAACATTGTTGAAGACTAATGATAATTTATTCTGCATTATCTTAGTCATAATATTTCTTACTGGGCTAGTTGAGCTCACCCTTTCTTTCACGGTTCTCTTCAGGAAATGAGAATATAACTGGGACGAGTCAGAAAACGGAGTGATGGACCAGATGATAGCATTAGTAGTCCTCACTATTCTATGTAATAGTGTGATAATAATTGTAATGAGGACTCCTTTTGAGTATGAATACTCTCTAGAAAATAATATTTGTATTCAAACTCGCAGTTTATGTTTTGTCGTATTATATACGTCAGTTGTATTATTAAGTTTTATTTGGATTTATGTACCATGTAAGTGGCGACCCAAGATGGGTGACGTATACCTAATTTTGGGGGCGTCACAATTTGTGCTACTTGAGATGCTGTAAAGGGGTGTGTGAGTGCCATAAGATGACACCTTTTGGTCAATTTGTCCACCACAACCAAAATCGTATCATTTCCCTCTGATTTGGGTAAACCTTCCTCAAAATCCATGGTTATGACTTCCCAAGCTTGGTCAGGAATGGGCATAGGCTGCAACAGTCCTGGATTGGGAATATGCTCTCCCTTGCTCCTTTAGCACACCTCACAATTTGTGATCAGCTCTGTTAAGTCTTTCCTTAATGTAGGCCATAAGAATAACATCTCAGCCCTCTTGATTGATGCATTTATGCCTGAATGCCCACCTTCCGGGCTACTGTGTATTTGTTCCATGATCTTTTCTCTCAGATTTCCAGAATGTCCCAAGTAAATCCTTCCTTCCTTTCTAAGAATCCCTTCATGCACCTTATATTCAGTACAGCTAGTAGGATTGATGAGAATTTGTGCCATTATTTCTTGTGCCTCTTTGTCATCTTTAAGGCTATCTGCAACTTCAGTGCTCCACGTTGGGATAGCATATTGTATTACTATACAGCTGCCCTCCATTTCATGCTTTCTAGACAACGCATCTGCTACTAGGTTATCTTTACCCTTCTTATATTGAATAACATAGTCGAAACCCAACATCTTTGAAACCCATTTCTACTGTACTAAAATCATTAATTTTTGCTCCATGAAGTACTTCAATGATTCATGGTCAGTTTTAATAATAAACTGTCGCCCCAACAGATAGGTCCTCCACTTTTGCACTGCCATAATTATGGCCAGCAGTTCTTTCTCATAAGTTGAAAGGCCCAAGTGTTTTGTTGACAAAGCTTTGCTTATAAAAGCTAATGGCCTACCTTCCTGCATTAATACTGCCCCTACACCTGTGTGACAAGCATCTGTTTCCAAAATAAAGGTTTTGGAGAAATCTGGTAGGGCTAGGACTGGGGTATTTGATAGAACTTCCTTGAGTTTCTCGAAGGCTTGCTCAGCCTCTTCTCCCCAACTAAAAGCTCCCTTTTTAAGTAAATTAGTGAGAGGTTTACTGATAATTCCATAGTGTTTCACAAACCTCCTATAATAGCTTGTAAGGCCCATAAATCCCCTTAATGACTTCAATGTCTTAGGTGGGATCCATTGTCTCATGGCTTCCACTTTGCTCTCATCAGCAGCTACTCCTTGTTTACTGATAATATGTCCCAAGTATTCCACTTGAGATTGGGCAAAAGTGCACTTATTCCTCTTTACACAAAACTGATTACTCCTTAGTACCTCAAATACTTGTTGCAAGTGACTGGTATGACTTTCCAAAGAGGAACTATATACTAAAATGTCATCAAAAAAGACCAAAACAAACTTTCTTAAGTATGGAGCAAATATCTCATTCATTAGGCATTGAAAAGTGGCAGGGTCATTGGTTAAGCCAAATGGCATGATTAGAAACTCATAGTGTCCTTGGTGGGTTTTGAAGGCTGTTTTTTGAGTATCTTCAGTCTTGACTCTGATTTGGTGATAACTACTCCTTAAATCCAATTTTGTAAAGAACTTGCTTCCCTTTAACTCATTTAGCAACTCTTCTATGATAGGAATGGGAAATTTGTTCTTTATAGTTATGTTGTTTAAAGCTCTATAATCCACACAAAACCTCCATGAGTTGTCCTTCTTTTTCACTAGCAGCCCTGGGGAAGAATAAGGAGATGTGTTGTGTCTGATGATGCCACTTTCTAGCATTTTCTTGACCATCTTTTCAATCTCAGTCTTTTGTATGTAGGGATACCTATACGGATTGGTATTGACAGGATTACAACCAGCCATAATTGGTATATGATGGTCTTGCCATCTCACAGGAGGTAGCCCTTGTGGTTCTTGGAAGAGGTCTTTATAAGTTGCCACCATCTGTTCTATCTCTCCTGGAATCTGCTCCTTTGTTTCTAATTTTCCTTCCACAGCAGTTAACTGGACTAGAAAGTAAGTCTTTGGGTTTCAAGCTGAATTTCTCCTCTATTTGTACTGAGTAGAATTGTTTAGGCTCTTCTTGTTCTCCTAATACTACTTTTTTCCCCTTCCAGTGTATTATAATTTCTCTTCTGTTATAATCAAAACTGATGGGACTGACAATTTGCATCCATTGTACCCCCAACACTGCATCATACCCTCCTAAAGGAATAACATACATGGGGCTTTGGAATTCCCCTTAAGCCAGTTTCCACTTAAAATGTTCAACTTTTCTATCACACCTTATTTGCTCTCCATTTGCCACTGTGATCTTAATGGGAGTGCAGGGCTCAATAGGTATTTTGAGTTCCTTTATCAGAGTTTGTGAGACAAAGTTATGGGTGGATCCACTATCTAACAACATGGTAATGGATCTGTTCTTAGCTTGGCCATGTAATTTTATGGTGTGAACCCCATGAGTCCCTGTGATAGCATGCAGTGATACCCCACCATCATCCTCGACCTGCAAATATTTTCTTCTTCCCCTTATATGATGGTAGCTAATTCTTGGTCTATATCTGCCACAGGTGCTTGTTCTTCTTCATCAGTTATCACAAGGTATATGTGCTTCTGTTTACATATATGTCCTTGTGTATATACTTCATCATAGTCCTTTATTCCTCCTTTCTGCCATTTCGACTGTAGTTAATCTCTTGATTGGGAAGGATCTGTGTCCCGCTCCTTCCTTAGCCGGTTGAAATGGTTCCCTGTTCACTGCAGTCTGTGGTTTACCCCTTCGTAATTGACTCCCCCCCCCCAGATTTGAATGTGACATGTGCCCTTCTGTCCAAGGATTCTACATAAACCTCTTGCCTCCTTGCTAAGTTGATGGTTTCTCTTAGAGTCTGTGGTCTCATCAGATACAAGGCATTGGTAATCTCTTCCTTTAAGCCACTTAAAAAACTCTCAATAAAATATTCTTCAGCACATCCCTTATTCTGGGTCATCGTATATGTCTTCAACTCCTCAAATTTCCTGATGTAGTCATCCACCTTTCCTCTTTGGACCAATTTATTAAATTGCCCTATCAGGTTTTCATGTCCTCCTTTAACAAACCTTTGACAAAGGTAGTATGCAAATTCTTCCCATAATATCCAAAGTTTCTCCTCTTGTAAGGATTGATACCACACATCAGCTTCTCCTTCTAAATATAATGCTGCATACAACACCTTAGCTCTCGGTTCTAACATGGAATTTAGCTGAAAGAATTTTTCACATTTCTTTAACCAGCCTCTGGGATCTCTACCTTCAAAGTGGGGAAAATCCATCTTTGGTAGGGAAAAGGGTAGAAAAGGGTTGGAGGAATTTCTAGGTTGATTTGTTTCTGTCGATTGGTACCCGGTATAATTCCCATTATAAGAGGGAAAATGACTAGGAACTTGGTAGGTGGATGTTGTGACAGGAATTTGTGTAAAATTGGTGGTGTATGATGGAATTGTAGATGAGTATGGTGTATTGAAGTAGTTGTGTCCATAGCTGGTGGTGTGGCCTGGAAGAGCTTGTGTTGCAGGGCTGTAGAGGGTGTTGTAATTGTAAGAGCTCGTGGAATTGAAGTAGGTATATGTTGGGTTCACTGAGTTGGTGGTCAAATTGGAGATGGTCATTGGAATAGTGCTTCCAAGTGGTTCCGAGTGGGAATACCACCCTAGCATAGGAACGGTGTACGATGGTGGTCTATTTGTGTTAGGATGGTTTAGAGTCATAACCTGGGTCCTAGCAACTGGGTCCAATGTTGAGACTATGGATGGAGGTTGTGTAGCTGGAGCTGTTGCAGCACAGTGTGTATTTTGAATGTTGATACCCGATCTAGGCCCTGTGTTTAAGGCTGGTATAGTAGTTTTGGTGGTAGGGGGCAGAGTGGTGGTTGACCCAAATTGTAATGATGGCAGTGGGGGTATGGTTGAGGGTGATAGTGGTGGTGGTGCGGTCGTAATTGAGGGGTTGGTTGTCTAGAAGGAATTTGTGTGAACCTCTCTAGCTGCCATCTTCTCCTTCTCCGACCGGTGTATTGCTTCAATTGCCTCTGCAATCTTCTGTGTTATCTCTTCACTGCTGGTCTGTAGCCTCTGATTGATCTGGGTGATTTGTTCTCCAAATACCCCCATCTGTACTGTTGTTTGTTCGAGGTTCTTTGCCATCAGATCCTGTAACTGCTCTATCCTTCCCTCCAAGGTTTTGAGTTCTTTCTCATGCTTATGAAGGCTCACCTTCACCGTCGCATCCGCCATGGTTGGCCCAGGAGATGCTTTGATACCACTTGTCACAAAACAGAAATATAATGACAGATAAACTAAAGAAATAAGGAGAAAGAAGAAAAGAAAATTTCATATAACTTTTTCTTATCCCTCAAGGAGAATCCCACTGACGTGTATAAAGCAGCTGGCCGATTCTACACTCTCGCCTCTAACAACCCTCACCAATACACTGATAACACGTGTTTATTGCTAAATTTAAGGCATAACTAATAATTGAAATGTAACAAACGCAACATTTGGCTTGAACTCATGTAACTACTATTTCTCTTCCTTTGTCTTCCATTCCTGACATAAGGCTGTAAATTGAACTAAATGATTCAGAGTTGATTCAAAAATAATACGAGGGAGACTTGTATTCGTTAATAATAATATAATTCAAATCTGAGCATAACATATTGTTTAAATAAAAATACGAGTAGAATTTGAGAAGAATTATACTCGACTCGTTTAAGATTGAAACTACTTGAATTTTTGATTGTGATTCGATACATACTCGATTGATACATATTTAACTATATACTCGATGCATTCTTTTATAATATATACAAAATTAAATAAAATAAGAATAATTAGTTATTATTTTTTATTTTAATTGTAATTTTATATTAATAAAATGTAATTGTAAATATATTTTCTCATTTTTAAGTAAAATAATAAGTTTAATATGTATTATAAACTATATGAATACTCGAATTCGAGTTTGTGAGTAGTTTAAATATAATTCAATCTGAGTCGCATCAAATTTGTGTAATGAATATTCGAACTTGAAAATTCGCTTGATAGGAAAATCATGTCGCTATAATTTTTTGATTGTTTCTACTCACAAAAAGGAAAATCGAAGAAGTAGACAATTCAATACATAAAGATTAAACATCTCCAATTACTCTATTTATCTCTCCAAATCTAAATTTACTTTTGAATAGGAAAATTTGTTGAGTAATTTGTGTCAATACTATTGATATGGATCTATGAATCTGCCATAAGTAAGTTAACTGTTTGATAAAATGCCAAATAGAAAAAAGATTCAAGATTCGCAAGATTTATTAGCTTCACGACTTTCATTTTCTTAAACATTCCCAATAATTTAGTGTGTTAAGGTTAGAATCCTCGAGTACTTCTTTTAAGAATTTAACATGAGCATCAAATGGGGCATGGTGAATAAACTAAACAAATAAAAATTTGTCTTTGCCATAAATTTCAGTTACTTAAATTTATTTCAGGATTTTATTAGCCGGAACCGATGAAGAAAAGATATAATCAACAATAAAATTGTGAAATTAACTAACGGTAATTTGACAATGTCAGATAATTTTATTATTACTATTATTTTTGTTAATTTTGGGAAGGGGTAGCAAGGGGCCTGCCTAGTACACTAACTGAGCCAAAGGTAGTTGATAATAACTTTATTATTGGTTGTTAAACAGCTGTGCGTTGTGAAGGCAGGCAGGAACTCAAAAGGTTCATGCAACAACATGGAGTATCATTTTATCCTAACATCAACCAAATTAAATTGTGAGCTAGCTAGGGCCTTAAATACAAAACAAACACGATGCAATTCAATTCAGTTGTATAATGCTAGCTTAAACCAAAAAGGAAAGCAAAACACGATCGATGCCTTCATATATGCATATATAAAAGTTATTAAAATTTTATTAGCTCGATCATAATAATCTAACACTAGCATCAATCAAGTTATGGAAATAATGACCCATCTTTTTCAACTTTTTTCTGTTTTTTAATCCTTTAATATTTTTATATTCCGTTATTTGATGTGAAACAAGGCATGGCATGGTAATTTAGAAGTTGAAGTTGAAGTTGTTAGATTGCTCTTGGTCATTCAAAAGTTGATTTTTGTGTTTAGTAAACCAAGGCAATAATAGGGCTGGGTAGGGGGTGGGGTGGGGGAAAATGAGCCAATGATTTAACTGAGAAACTTTGAAAAAGAGGGTGCATGGGACATCACATTAGGCTTTCTATCCTTATGGTTTAGTGTATATGTTGGATTAAATGTGTTCTATTAATTAAAAGTCCCAATGGTGAGGAAATATTCTCTGCTCGACTGTTATACTTTTCATTTTTTTTGGTCTTTTACAGGTTATCTTCACGTCTAAAAAGTCCATTATTAAGGCGAACTTTAGTATCCTTTAAGCTCTATACAACTATTTAAGGTTTATTTTTAATATATATTTTTTAGTGGTGTTCTAACTTTTTACTTAGTAGCAAGAAATAAATAATAAAAAAGTGATTGCAGAGGGTAGTGGCTTTTGGGCTTGCCTTTGTATAGAATTTGATATTATAAATCATGGGAGAGCCGCACCTTAAAAGCTAGCTATTAAGGTTGAAGAGCCCAAAGTTTATAAATATCCCACATCAAAGTCCCATACCATCGATGTGGGACACAAGTCCCATACCTTGCAATTAGGATCATAACATTTCACCACGCTCCGCAGTCCCGGCGCCCACGCGGGCTGGCTTTGCGCTAGACGATTCTAGCCCCGGGCAAACACTGCAATACTGACGTCACCACCCTCACCGCACGATTACAACCGGGAGGTAGTGGACGACTTTGATACCAATTGTTATAAATCATGGGAGAGCCACACCTTAAAAGCTAGCTATTAAGGTTGGAGAGCCCAAAGATTATAAATACCCCACATCAAAGTCCCATACCATCGATATGGGACACAAGTCCCACACCTTGCAATTAGGATCATAACATTTGATTCATGGTTTAGGTTAAATAGAAATTTATTACATTAGCAACTTTTATCAACTTTTGACCGAATCTTTGCAGTGGCTATAATTAGGCCTGACAAAATATGGTTATGGGTTGGTTTTGGTTTTTAAAATATGGTTATGGTTCCATTTAAGAACCAAAACCATATTAACCATTTTTAATATGGGTTATGTGGGTTGGAACCATATGATTATGGTTAAAAACCATATTAACCATTTTTAAGATATTTTGACTTTTAAACAAAACTTTTAATATTGGTGGGATGGGGTGGGGTGGGTGGTGTATACATATTATTTTTTTTGAGTGGGGGTGGGGGTAGGGTAGGGTGGGAGTAAGAGGTGTATACATAATCACATAATATTATTTTTTTTGAGTGGGGGTGGGGTGGGTGGGGGTAAGGGATGTATACGTAATCACATAATATTATTTTTTTGGAGGGTTGGGGTGGGGTGGCGTGGGGTGGGGGGTAGGGTGGGTGGGGGTAAGGGATGTATACGTAATCACATAATATTATTTTTTTGAGGGAGTGGAGTGGGGTGGGGGGTAGGGTAGGTGAGTGGTGGGGTAGGGGCAGGTAAGTGATGGGGTTGGTGGATGGGTGAGTAGGTGGGGTAGGGTGGGTGGGTGGGGTGGAATGAGTGGGGGTGGGATGAATGGGAATGTGGGGTGGGTGGGGTGGGTGGGGTGTGGGGTGTGGGGGTGAGGGGTGGGGGGTGGGTAGGGTGAGTGCTGTATACATAATCGCTTAATATTATTTTTTATTAAGAGGGGGTGTTGGGTGGGTACGTGGGTGGGTGGATGGGTGTGTGGGTGGGTAGATAGGGTAGGGGTGGGAGTGGGTAAGTGGGTGGGGTGGGTTGGTAGGTAGGTGAGGTGGGGTAGGGTGGGTAGGTATGTGGGGTAGGTGGGTGAGAGTGGGGGTAGGTAGGTAGGTGGGTGGGTAGGGTGGGAGTGGGCTTGGGTAGGTGGGTAGGGGTGGATAGGTAGGTGGGGTTGGGTGGATAGGTAGGTAGGTAGATGGGGTGGGGTAGGTGGGGTGGGTGGGTGAAGGTAAATGGGGTGGGTGGGTGGGTGGGGTGTATACATATTATTTTTTTTAGGTGTGGGTGGGGGTGGGGGTTGGGGTTAGGAGTGGGGTGGGGGAGAGGGTGAGGTTAGGTGGGGGGTAAGGGGTGTATACATAATCACATAATATTTTTTTTGGTGGGGCTGGGGGTGGGGCTGGGTGGGATGGGGTGGGTGGAGTGGGGTGGGGTGGGAGGGGTAGGGGTGTATACATAATCACATAATATTATTTTGTTTGGGTTTGGGTGTGGGTGTGGGTGGGTATGAGTATGGGTGTGAGTGTGGGTGGGTGTAGGTATGGGTGTGGGTGAGGGGTGGGTTGGGTTGGTTAGGTGGGGTGAGTGAGTGGGTAGTTGAGCTTCTTGAATATGTAAATATGGGTTGAAAGAATTTTTGATTTGGATTTGAAATAAAATATGGGTCGAAAAATGGTTAACCGGGTTAGAACTATATTTCATTTTTAAAATATGGTTCCAAACTTTAACCAACTCAAATAAATAAAAATAATTAACCAACCCATACAACCTATTTGGTTCCAGTTAATATGGGTTGACCTGACAGTTAACCAACTATATTGTCAGGTCTAGCTATAATAATCTATATAAATAATGTGATTTGGGTTAAGAGTGTGTTATAGAACAAGGGCAGAAATTACAATGTAGGTATAAAGGTAATATAGGAAATTCCAATAATATGGCCGATTTTTCGTGTAATGGAAATGCAAGTATTAGTTCGCAAACTCTTTTACAAATTTCTGTAAAATCATGGCAAGTCATCTAAAAAATAAACCAAAGAATTTAATATCTAATATCCTTTTATACATAAAACATTATTACAATATTGAATGCAAAATATTCAATTGCTTTAAACTAAAAACCCAGTTAACTATTTCATATCTTCTAGACCCGTATACAAACCATTGAAAATGACCACATGTCTCCACGTACCTCAAACTTCTTAATTTTAGTTGTTTAACTTTAAGTGTTTGTAATTATAATATTTTAAGATTTATATTCAACTAAGCAAGATTTGTTTTAGAGGCTATTGGGTTTAATAAGAGTTTTGAACTGAATTATGTATTATTAGGCTTTTGATAATTTTGTAGTAATGTTGTTCAATTTGTGTCCTGAGTTATATTTTCTTGAATAATTTACAATAAAAATGTGTTATTATTTCTGTTGTAGTAGTATTATCTCATTCGTAATTATGATTCCATCTTTAGTGTTTGTGACTTATAAAAAATAAAGATAAATTATGATTCCTCCAATTGTATAAAGATAAATTATGTCATTCATACCAGTTAGACTTTAGTGAGTTTGTATATTTCTATAAACTTATTTTTAGACGATAAATGTGGTTTTGAAATTAGGTTATTTGAATTCTTAACGAGTAGAACGTAGCGCTGCAATAAACATATATAGTAATTCATGTGGACTATTAAAGGCGCCTAGGATATTCGATCGTATATTTAATCCCCAATAAATAAAATTTTTCATCATGATCTAACAATCTTTTAAAGTAGCAAGGAAGGAAAGTAGATGATTGTTACTACAATGCATATTTTGGATTTGATGATGATATAATGTATATTTTGTTGGGTTATTTCACACATATCTCACATTGGATAAATTCAAGAGTGTAGATGGGTTAATAAGTATGTTAAAGCTTCAACCTAATAGGTTAACCTTTTAGGTAAGGATGTGGTCCAACATACTTATTGGGCCCGTTTATATAGGTGTGCGTTGCTAGGTGATGAATTGATGTGGGATGGATCGTACAATTCCGCTACAAAATGGTATCAGAGCCCATGGTTTAATGGGCTCAAGTAACAACTCCAAGGTGCGAGCACCTTGAAAATACTATTAGAGTAAATAGAGTTGAATCAGGTGGAGCACGGGATGATTTGAGTCGGGTGGAGCGGGATTAGGATGGCTCTAGGGAAGTTGTTGAGACACGTTTGCCCCAGGCGTGGTAGAGTACTATTAGAGTTGAGCAAAGCTCTTGAAAGACTCAAAGGTGAAGTATTTAAATCGGGTGGAGCAGGGCTCAGGATGGCTCTAGGAAACTGCTGAGACACGTTGTGAATACTCTAGTATGATACTTGTAAATGAGTATACAATTAGAGTAAATAGAGTTGAATCAGGTGGAGCACGGGATGATTTGAGTCAGGTGGAGCGGACTTAGGATGGCTCTAGGGAAGTTGTTGAGACACGTTTGCCCCAGGCGTAGTGGAGTACTTTTAGAATTAAGCAAAACTCTTGAAAGACTCAAAGGTGAAGTATTTGAATCGGGTGGAGCAGGGCTCAGGATGGCTCTAGGAAACTGCTGAGACACGTTGTGAATACTCTAGTATGATACTTGTAAATGAGTATTCAAGTGAAATGTGGAGATTGTTGGGTTATTTCACATGAATTCAAGAGTGTAGATGGGTTAATAAATATGTTATAGCTTCAACCTAATATGTTAACCTTTTAGGTAAGGAGTTGGTCCAACATACTTATTAGGCCTGTCTATACAGGTGTGCGCTGCTAGGTGATAAATTGATGTAGGATGGATCGTACAATTCCGCTACAAAATGGTATCACTGTTGGGAAAAGTACGACAAAAATAATCTATATCCCAGGAATTACTTTTTCGTCTTTGTGCAATTAAATATGAAATCAACAAAACCAATTATGAGAACAAAAATAACAAATAACCATCCACAAGCAAGACACCAAATTTACGTGAAAAACTCTCTAAAATTAAGAGGTAAAAATCACGGGTCAAACTCCGAATCTCCACTATATCACTGATAACGGGCTTACAATAATGCTCTCAAGTTTTATGCCCAAAAACTTGAGGTTACACAATAAATTTAGAGAATACAATTTTACCTTTAATTAGGTTGAGAAACCTAATTAACTTCACCACTCAAAAACTCCCCAAACAATAAAGTCTTCAAGCTTTCAATTGAACGGAGATGGCGGCGGATACCCACGAACAACAAACTGTAATTCTCTCAATTTATTCTTTGGGTACCTTCTTGCTACCAAGCTTCTCTCTCTCATGTATAAAATAAGACTCTCTCATAGCCTTATTTATAGTACTCTTCCTAATCCATTCCTATTATGGATTAGAAACAATTTATTCTCCTAATCAAATTAGGGATCACATCTCCTTGTCTTGGTCACCAACTAATCTAACAAGTAAATCCTTTCTAATTTTAACTTGGATTCCTTTCATGGAATCTCCAATTCCAATATTGCTTCCATTAACCCAATTTTTAATTGGATTAATATCAAGTAAACCAACTTACTTGCTCACAAAGAAAATCAATTCTTTTTTATCTTGGATTCTATCTCATGGGTGAGGACCCACACCCAACAATCTCCCCCTTCGAACTTATGAGAGGAGGGATCACCAACCACAACTCCTTACTCGGAGTTAATTCCAACGAAGTCTTGGCTCAACTCAAGCTTCTTGGAATTTTCAAATATCTTCATGTTCGGCTTTGTCTCATCGGCATGGTTCTCTCAATGGGAGGATCTAACTCTAACTTGACAGATTTTTGCTTGCCAAATTCATTCACAACCGCTTTGTACCCTGGCTGTGAGCTATAACTTTCCTTCTTCACTTTTGGTACCCATTTAAAGCGAAGAGCTTTTCTTTCGTGGTTCTCATGCAAGGCTTTTCTCCCATCTTCCACGGCTTTGTACCACACCTTCTTCTGCCTAACTCCCCCATCTTCAACACCTCTCATATGCGCCCGCATCGTATAAAGAGTGTCTACCTTCTTACCTCTAGTCACCACTAGAGACCTTTTGGTGCGCTTCCACTGACCTTCACCAAAGTAATTTTTATAACCATTCTCATCAAACTTACCAGCAGAGATCAAAATAAAATAGATATCCGGAACATGTCTGACTTCTCTCAGCATCAACCTGCAACCACTGTTAGTTTCCAAACAAATATCTCTAATGCCTATAATCTTGGATGCACTTCCGTTTCCCATCCATACATGGCCAAAATCACCACTATTGTAGGATGTGAAGATTTCACCACGCGAAGTAGCATGAAATGAAGCACCTGAATCAATAATCCAATCATTAACATGGCACTTGGGTTTATCATCACAAAAAATAGTTACAGCAACGTCGGATAGATACACAATCGAATATTTATCCTCATCTTTTTCTTTAGACTGCTCCTTCTTTAAAAATCTGCACTCTCGTCTTATGTGACCTGGTGTGACGCCCCCAAAATAGGTATGCATCACCTATTCTGAGTCGCCAAATACATGGTACAGAAACAACTACAACATCATTACTACAATTGTCGTGCAAAATACGACAACACATAAATTGTGAGTTTAAATACAAATATTGTCTTCTAGACAATATACACGCTCAAATAAGTCCTCATTACAATTATTGGAACACTATTTTACAAAATAGTGAAGACTGCTAACACAACTGACTGAAAATATCACTCCACACCCCGACTTGTTCCCGCTATATTCTCGTCTCCTTAGAAAAATGGAACAAAAAGGAAAAAGGGTGAGCTCAACTAGCCCAGTAAAGAATATTATGACTAAAATAATATACAACAAATTTTCATTAGTCTTTAACAGGAAAAAATTTGAGAAAATATAATAGACAACAAGTTTTAGATCAACAACTGCAGCGGAAACAACAATTTATTAGAAGAGTAAAGTAGAGAATGAATTCTACTATCTTCTAAGATTTAAAAGTCCATCATTAATATTTTAATCATGTAACATCAATCAATATACATCTTGAATCAAATATTCATCTTTGCACTACATGTAAAACCCCAAATTTTATGAAATAAAAATATTCAATTTTTCTATTTAGTAAATGGTTAAATTGATAAAAAGTTAAAGTTAAGGGTGATATATGAATATTTTTCAAAATAAGCAAGTGGTTATAAAATATTCATTTTGTCGGGGAATATTCGTTTGGTCGTGAAATATTCTTTCTGTCGGGGAATATTCGTACGACGGCGCAACTATTTGTGGGCCCCATAACGAAAAGCGATTGGATGAAGAAAACGACAAAATTGAGTTTTTATAAATAACGGCGTAGTTGTTACCGTTAACACTGTTGGAATACCTGGTGGTTAAAATACAGTAATACGCGTAGTTGCACAGTAGCACACGGTATTGCACAGTATTTTTTTCAATTATTAATTCTTACGTAAGAAGACACTACTTAATAATTGTTACAGTAGTTATTGTTTAATATTTTATTTTATTGATTCAATAATTGCTGCGTTGATATTTTATATTATTGTTGTTTTAATAATTGTTGCTGCACAGTATTTTCTATTATCAGATCAATAATTCATATTATTTAAATAATATTATTAGATAGCATTATTGGCAATGTTTAGAAAGTTTTGTCTAAGGAGAGGTTTAGTCATCTAATTGCGCGCTAGTAAGGAGAAATCCTTATTGGAAAGCCCCCTCTTTCCTGGGAACGGCCTGGTTGTCATAATTATGACTCTGTAATATTATTTGTGAATAATTAATTATTGATTCATATGATAAGGAAATATTTATTTTATGTGGATATAAATGAGGGATATATTTTTGTGGTTAAAAATGAAGGAGTTAATGTTGAGGTTTTTATCAGTATTTTTGTCGGAATGGAGGTATTAAAAAATTAGGGTTTTTGAGATGTTTTGCGGGAGTTATAATTTTTAATCCGACCGTTGGATCGTGGTAATTTTTAGATATGTTATACATATATAAGTTGAGTATATGTCCACAAATTTTGAACCGTTAAAAATGAACGTATTATTTATTATGAATTTTACGAGATGACTGGTTCAGAAATTGTTGAAGTTTCGGAATTTATCATTTTGGTGAAAAATTTTAGAATTGGTGGGCCCCACTCTTGGTTGGTGAAGAAATGTGCTGAGATTTTTTATTCAAATATGGTGGGTGGAAATAGTAGCAGGTAAAGCCATCAGGTTGCAGGTTAAGTCTGCTTCGGCGTGCTAACATTTTCCTATAAATAGAGGGCTAAGTTAGAATTAAAAATCACACCAGAAACATAAACTTTCTCTCTTTCTCTCTCTATATTATGAAGCATATTTTGTGAGTATTGAGATACTTTGAGAGTTGCTATTCAGTGCAAGTTTCCTTCGGCTTTACATTCCAGTCAGAATTACTGCACTTTTGAGGTAAGGGATAGTAAGGAATTTTAAGGGTTGTTATGATTTTCAGTTTCGTAATTTTTCTGAACTTAAAAAATTCTAGAAAAAGTTGAAATCATTAATTGATGAGTTTTCTTGATTGTGTCCAAAAATGGCGATTTTTGGATGTATAGATTATGAGTTATGAATTTTATGAGAAAAGACTATTTTAAAAGTAATCGATTATAACTCCTTGTGATTAACTCCAAAATTGATGAAATTTTTATTGGAATTATCTATATAATATCAGTGTACTCTGTGAATTTCAGAAATTTTGGATAAAAGTACAAGTTATGATAAATGTCTAAATATTCGGCGGTTTTGGCCATATGAAAAATAGTAAATGAGTTTTAAAAATTCTGAGAAAAATATATGTTCAATATGAGACTATATTCTGCTAAATCCCAGAAAAGAAATATTTTTGTAACTGATTTGGTATTTTTCATGAAAATGGACTAGTTATGAGAAAATGAATTAAATATGTTATGTGAAGTAAGAAAATTGGAAAATGAGATTTTATGGCTTGAGAATCCTATATGAGGTATATGTAGATTTTTGATGAGGATTTTGTTATTGGTGATAAAATCTTATGAGTTTGACATTTTAGAATGATTAAATGCATTATTTTAGTAAAGTGTAAACAATTAAAATAAATTTCGTATAAGTTTAATGTGACGCCCCCAAAATTAGGTATACATCACCCATCTTGAGTCGTCAGATACATAGTACAAAATACAAATACAACTTACTAATACAACTGTCGTGTACAATACGACAAAACATAAACTGTGAGTTTGAATACAAATATTATCTTCTAGAGAGTATTCATACTCAAAAGGAGTCCTCATTACATTTATTAACACACCATTACATAGAATAGTGAGGACTACTAACTAATACTATCATTCGGACCATTACTCCGTTCCCCGACTTGCCCCAGCTACGTTCTCATTTCCTGAAGAGAACAGTGAAAGAAAGGGTGAGCTCAACTAGCCCAGTAAGAAATATCATGACTAAGATAATGCAGAATAAATTATCATTAGCCTTCAACAATGTTAAACTGATAAAATATAATAGACATCAAGTTTAACTGCAGCGGAACAAGCAATCCATTAAAAGAGTCAAGTAGAAAATAAACTCTACTATTTTTTATGATTTAAAAGAATTTCCAACACTGTGATCGCTGAGACTCAGCTTAATAAAATAATTCACATCATCGAATCACCCCTGCACCACGACCAAGGATATTCGTATATTCATTAATGGTCATGATCATGCCAACAACTGTCCATCAATGCACTACAGTCCAATGAGGACTTTTACCACATCATTTGTAACATTACGGTCATGATTATACCGAATAATCCCTGGTCATAATCATACCAAGTCCATCTATGCACTACAGGCCACAGATGACTTTCAACATTTTATGAACATGAGGATGATGACAATGATACAAGAATTCAATAAAACAAGTTCAAGAATTAATTTATCCAAGAATTAACAACGTCCAAATTGTCAACATGATACTGCTTTGTGGAGTAAAATTCAAGAATACTTAGAAGAATATTTTCATGAAAAGATACTGGATGAAACGCAATTATCAAGGATATTCCACAAATTTCATGGAGTATAGAAGTCAAAACTTAACCAATTGAGTACAATAAAGAATGGAATAACAAAAGAAATCACCATGCATGCGATAGACCGCACAAACAGGTTATTCTCACAGAATAATAAATAATGGAACCAGGTCCGGCGTAAACGCACAGACAGGATATTCTGACAGAATAATAAATAATGGAACCAGGTCCGGTGTAAAACACACAGATAGGATATTCCGACAGAATAATAAATAATGGAACCAGGTCCGGTGTAAAACACACAGACAGGATGTTCCAACAGAATAATAATAAAAACGGAACCAGGTCCGGTGTAAAACACACAGACAGGATGTTCCAACAGAATAATAGAAGAATGTCACCAAGTATAGGGTAGACCACGTATACAGGTTATTCTAACAGAATAATAAGAAATGGAATAACAATAGTTCTCTTCATGAATAAGAAAGAATAACACCCCTTACCGTTTTAAAGACGAGCTGAAATAAGGAAGTAGTTAAGTAGCAGAATACTCTTCTTCTCTCTCTCTATAGTTTCTCTCTCTAGAGTTCAGTAAATTCGTAAGAAATAATGAAGGAATGAGCTGCTATTTATAGAAAATAGAATGCATAGTAACTAATCCATGAACGGTCCAGATTGATTACTTTAATCTGACGGTCCATATTTAAAGAAAAATCTTTTAAATAAAATATAATATATTCTATTTATAGAATAACTTTAATAAAGTATTCTGTTTTATATAAAAAGATATTTCTGTTTTATTACGTTAATAATACGAATAAAACAAAACGTCATTATCGCTAAATAATTCATATTATTAATTGACAATAATTGAATCAAACTGAGTGACTTCTCACATAAGCATTAATAATCAATACTGTGTGCTACTATGCAACCACACGTATTACTGTACTTTTACTACCGAGTAGTTCAACAGTAACAATGGTAAAATTTCCGCCGTTATTTTTAATAAAATATTTTTGTCGTTTTCTCAATCCGACAATAATTCCGTTGTGGGGTCCACCAATGATTGTGTCGTTGTACGAATATTCCCTGTTAAAACGAATATTCTCCGACCAATCGAATATTATATAACAACTTGCGTACTTTGTAAAATTTATAAATATTACCCACAACTATAACATTATATCAAATTAACTCCATAATATTTAAAAATGATATTTATAGAAAATTCTTCTTTATTTATAAAAGTTAGGGTCTTACATTTAAGAAATGTTATTCTTTCAATATCATTATACCGAAATATTGGTATGAATTTTATTGTGGAATTTCTACCTTTTTGTGTCGGGATTACTATTCACGAGTTAATATTCACGAGTTAATATTCACGAGTTACTATTCACGATAAAATTGGTTTCTTTTTCTAACCAAATTATAGTTGATTTATGAATATTACTCTTGAGATTAAATCTATATGTTGATTATATTGATTTTATTATCATATATAACATTTTTATAACCCTAATGATGATATTTCTCTTTGACTTGAGTGTAAAGATGGGTAGATTTTTGGTATGATCATGACTATGAGTTTTCTTTGGCCAGTAGTGCAAAGTTGAATTGTTGACTGGTATGATCATGACCATTGAATTTATAATTGAATATTTTTAGCTTAAGTGTAAAGATGAAATGATCAACATGGTTATAATTATTGTTTATATAAATTCTGAAATGATTATATATTTCTTTGAGATATTAATATATTTGGGCTGTAGTGCAAAGATAAATTATTGATGAATATCTTTGGCCTGTAGTGCAAAGATGAACTGTTGTTGAATATCTTTGGCCTGTAGTGCAAAGATGGTCTGTTGATGAATATCTTTGGCCTGTAATGCAAAGATGAACTGTTGTTGAATATCTTTGGCCTGTAGTGAAAAGATGGTCTGTTAATGAATATCTTTGGCCCGTAGTGCAAAGATGACATGTTGTTAAATATCTTTGGCCAGTAGTGCAAAGATGAACAGGTGTTGAGATGAACATGACCAATTGGTGATACAAATGAATATCTTTGGCCGTAGTGCAAAGATGAAGTTATTAGTATGATTATGAACATGAAATGTGATTTGGTGTAACCATGATCTTTGATGTTTCAGGTAAAGATAGGTGATGAAAATTATCTTTGTCCTGGATGAGAAGAGGAATTTAGAACTACAGTTATGATTATGAGTTATTCATATGATTGTGGAAAGGAACTATTGAGTGATGTTACAGGGATAAAACATTGATGGTGGATTTTTAACATAGAGAAGATAATTGACTTTATGGTCTATTTGACTCTTCTAATGGATTGCTCGTTCCGCTGCAACTATGGTTAAAATTTTTTATCATCTACCATATGTTCTAAATCTCTGATTTATTACTAATGAAGACTATTGATAATTTATTTATCTTTAGTCATGATATTCTTTACTGGGCTATTTGTGCTCACCCTTCTGTTCACAATTCCTTTCAGGTAATAAGAGTGTAGCTGGGTCGAGCGGGGGTAACAGGGGAATAGAACGGTGGTCATCATTTAGGAGTTATATTTGGTGAATCATCTAGGGTGAAGCGAACCCAACGTTTGAAGGGTGTTTTGCCACTATCATACAAGATGTCTAATGACATACAACCTCGTGTCATCATAAGACAGGATTGTGCTCATCCACTTGCTGAGTATATTTACGAGCACTACCTATATAATCTTGGTGTTTGTTTGAAGTATAATTCTCAATTAGAGACAGTGGAGATAATGATAAGTCAAGAGAAGACTCACCATTGGGAAGAATATGATAGTAATCTTCTCGTTTTTCTTTGGGGTATATTGGGTCAACCAAGGATAATTCTATGGCCATATGATATCTATCACAACCTAGAAGCATGGCCTCCCATGTACAAAGGTTTCCTTGAGCACTTTCCAAATATTCTCATTTCTAAAACAGTTTTTGACTATACATTTATGTAAGGTGTCATTGTGAGGTGTTGTCCACGGTTGGGACATGAATCACATTTGGTATATATTTGTATCCAAACTCACAGCATATGTGTTGTTGTATTTTGCACGACAATTATTTTAATAAAGTTGTAGTTGTTTTCTGTACCATATATTTGGCGACTCAGAATAGGTTGGATGGAATGGACCTGTTTTGGGGTCGTTACACTACAAGCCAAAGATATTCATTTGTATCACCAGTTGGTCATGTTCATCTAAACACATGTTCATCTTTGCACTACGGGCCAAATATATTCATCAGTTAAACATTCATCTTTGCACTACAGGCCAAAGATATTCAGTAATATCATCATTTAGGACTGAGGATGATGAAAAATATATTAAAGAAAACGAATTTAGTGAGACAAAAGGACAAATATTAGGGATTCATACTTCAATTTATCCAAGTTCAAAAACGCTCCATAATAAATCATAATGGAGTAAATGTAACGCCCGAGAAAAATCGAATTTTTAAGAGAATTAAAATTTTATTTAATTATGAGGATTAAATGAATTTAATTGATTATTTAAGGAAGTAAGTTATTTGAAGGTCGCTGAACGTCATAGTATTTTGGCTACGCGACATAATTAAAGTGTTTGAATTTCTAAGACGAAAATAAAAGTTTTTCGAGAAATTTTCTGAAAAATATTATTCACGCATTTCTGCTCGGGAATTATTTTTGAACTTTCAAGAAATACGTAATGATAGAATATCAAGGTGAGATAGAATATCCAATAATATTTCAGATATGAAAAGCGCAGTTTTTCGCCTGCGGACTTAATTTGGGAATGTTAGGTTTATTAAGCGTTAAGGATAAGAAGTTATGTTTGTATGATGCGTATGCATTGTACGAGGTAATGAATGTAAGTATAATACGACGTATTATACTACTAAGAATGAAGAATGAAATAACGTATATTACGAATTAATATACGAGCTAACATACGAAAATTATACGTGAGGTATGTCGGTTTAGTTATCTAAATTAAATGTAATGGACTTGTAGGATTATTAGCATAATGATAGAAGTCCAATGGGAAGTGATATGCAAGCCCAAGTGTTTGATATGTCATGAGTCCAAACTATTGTAGTGTAAGCCCAATAAGGAATTAGCTAGAATAATTAAGCAAGCCCAATGAATTGGACATGATCCATGGGGCAAACCAAGTGAGAAATGGGTAGACTTGATGGGCAAGAACTTTGTGTGGTGAGCAAGTGTTGTGGCTAGTAAGTTTACTTGGTTGATAGGTTATGAATAGTAAGGAGGTGGAAGTTTAGGAGGTTAACTAAGGAGGTGGGATGGCCTAAATGTCAATAGTGCCCTCACTTTGAGTTGCCTATAAATAGAAGGCTTCATAATTCATTTGTTGTTTGATAAATTTATCCCAACTCCTCTCAAGATAAGCAACTTATTTGATAGAGAGAATAAGCCACAAAAGAACTTATAAGCCACTTCAATATTTGCTAGATTTTCCAAAGTAAAGTGAAGTAATAGTCTTCAAGGGTAAGACTCATACCTATTATCTTCATCTCTTCTATGATAGGATTGATAGAGAAGTGGGATGGTTTGATAATAACATGTAATAAGTCATTGATGGATGAACTTAAGCCGAATAAGTTGAATAAGCAACTTGAACCTAAATAAGTTGATAAACTTGTGAAGAACTTGTCATATGTTTGTCATATGATGTTAGTATATTGAATATAGCATGAGAACATTGATTGATGGACTTATGTTCATAGTAAGTCATAAGCATAAGAATTTGTAGTTCATAAGTTAAATAAGTTATTGACTTATGAGAATAAGTCAAAACCTACTTTGATTATAAGGTGGTGTAATAAGTAACTTGTGATGTTTATATGGTGATTAAAATCCATTTAGAATAATTAGGAATGAAGTTATGCCGGAATTCACCCAATTAGACGACAATCGTCGAATTCGTGAAATTCTCGGAATGGAAGTCAAATTTTGATATTGAGCTTGGAAAAGTTGGTTTTCAATGGAGACAAGTCTTAGTTGGCATTATAGAGTTGCGAACTTGAGAATGACCAAATTCCGACTTAGAACGAAGAAATGAGCGTTGAACGTTCACGAACATTTATCGTTTTCGTTAAAAATGGATTAATAAGTGAATTTTTAGCAAACGAAGTCAAATAGATAAAATTGTTGCATGAACGCATAGAGTATGTAATTTGTGAACTGTAGGCTTTTGAACGGACCAATTCGGATTTATAACGAAGATGTTATGAGTCCGGGAGTTTCGTAAAATTTTCAAACTTTGCAAACTGTCTGAGGCACAGAGTTGTCGCCGCGGCGCCAACCCAAGGCCAAAATGGTGGCGCTGCAGTGCCGGCATAGTGTCGTTGCCTACTGCAAACTCGCGCTGCGGCTCGAGAAGGAGAGCTATGGGTGGAGCCGCGGCGCCAGTCATAAGAAATTGCTAGAGAAGAATGTTTGCAAGTATAGAATGAAAAAGAACTCATAGGTAATGAATTAAGGTGTTGATATGACATTGTTAGGCATGTAATGTATGATGATTAGAGTTAATAATCAATTAAATGTGAAAGTAATGTGAATGACGTAACAGAAAGCCGGAACCAATAATAACAAATCTAATACGTAATTAGATTGAAAAGAAGGGTAAGATTCAGTAGGAACCATGTATGTGCATTCATGACCTAATGTGGTATGTTATGTGGTTATGTATTGTAGAGACTGTAAAGACTCAAAGGAAAAGTTATTATACTGTAGCAGACGCTGAAGGCATGTTTTTCTTAAACGCTTGTCTAACCGTCGTGTTAGCCAGGTTTTCAAATGATTCAAGTTATGAGGCGCATGTATGGTTTTAAAGAAAGAGTTGATGCCAGTTTTAACTCGGCTAGACTAATCTTGATATATTGATTGATTTATTTACAAGTCTTTCAATATAGAACTGTTAACGCTATCCTATGCCAAGCATTTGGTACGGATTCAAGGTAAGCTTGAGTATGAATAAACAAATGTATTTTTTCATCGATTATTCGATGGGCACGCGAGGTTGTTAAAACTTAAACGTACATACGTTTAATGGATGTAGTGTTGATCAACATAGAGTACTATAGGCTGATCACCTAAAAGTGCTCGTAAGCTATGCCGGATTTACGGACTCAGTGCCGGGTTATCCTTTTCAAAGAAATTATGAAACGCTCATGGTCTTGAACCAGAATTGATGTTTTACTGAATATTGTTATTGTAAAATATTTTGAAAGAAAAGAAATGCTATTTTGAGTTATTGATAGTACTTCGTAACTATTATCCAGTTATTGAAGATATATGATTCCTATGTTTCAAGCATGCTTTTTAAATGAAATTGTTGTACTTGCTGAGCTTGTTATGCTCACTCTTGCTTGAACCATATGAATGCAGCTTAGACCAAATGGACCGAAGGATTCAACAAGAACAAAGAGAAGGCTAAAGCGAAGTTGTAGATTACCTATGTAATAGTATAGGTTTGAAATGATAATATTTGATATTATGACAAGAACAAATGTAACGGTTATAAAGAACCTGGGGAATGGTATTATTGTTTTGGAATATATATAAGACATATTAGTTCTTTTGAGGTTTTTCAGTTGAATGTTTGTGTGAACTGTAGCACCGTGGAGCACCATATGCCGGGTTGAAAGAGACCCGGATTTGGGGGCGTCACAAGTTGGTATCAGAGCATTAGGTTATAAAACTTAAGGGGGGAAGAACCTTAGGCTAATAACCTCGTTAAGGAAGAGAAGTTTGAAGAAAAAACTCGAGCTTTACTTAAGTCGAATGAGTTAATAAGGTATTGAGGAAACTTAGTACCAAAAGATTTGAAAGATGGAAAGTAACCCTAAATAAATTAAATGTACTATTTTGAGTTATGTACTAATCAACATATGTGTTATCGTAGGACGTCGAACGATAGCTTGATGTATAGAGATATACACGTGGTGAACGACGAGTTGGTGAACAGAGTAGAGCCTGTATCCATGCCAGTGGCGGAGGTACCATTAGTGATTCTAGAGGAGTCAAAACCAGAGGAGTACTTTTTTGAGGAGAACTACTCCGAGGGAGAGATGGATATATCATCATATCTTCATATGATGAAGGATGTGGAGGAGGGAATGGAGGTAACGTCGGTTGGTATGGTGGTACCTACACCAGAGTCATCACCTCCAGATGCAATGAGATCATTGTATCTGGCAGAGCTTGACAAGAATGCGCAACTGAGTACAGTGGTGCAGAATCAGAATGAAGAGATTAGTGCTCTTTATGTCGCGAAGGAGTCTGCAGAAGTAGATTTTGAGTCAGAGCATGATGAGAAGGTGCTCATGATAAATAAGGCTAAGGATTTTAAGAAGGAGGTCGATGAGCTTCGTAAAGAACTAGGGGAGAAGGATCGGAAGATAGCACGGATGTCTTACATCCATAAGAGTGCTCATAAGGATTTCAAGCTGAAAGTTGCTTGTCATCCTATGGAGTCGGGACAAACTCGACATACGATTAGTCGGGATACTGCAGCGAAGATAGCAGATGAGCTCAACTAGCCCAGTAAAGAATATTATGACTAAGATAATATACAACAAATTATCGTTAGTCTTCAACAGGGAAAAATCTGATAGAATATAATCGACAACAAGTTTTAGATCAACAACTGTAGCGGAAACAGCAAACCATTAGAAGAGTCAAGTAGAGAAAGAATTCTACTATCTTCTAAGATTTAAAAGTCCATCATCAATATTTTATCCCTGTAACATCAATTAATAATCATCTTTATCCAAATATTCATCTTTGCACTACAGGCCAAAGATATTCATTTGTATCACCTGTCAGTCATGTTCATCTCAACACCTGTTCATCTTTGCACTACAGGCCAAAGATAATTGGTACAATACCGTGTGCTACTGTATTTTAACCACCGGGTATTCCAACAGTATTAACGGTAACAACTACGCCGTTGTTTATAAACAACTTATACTTGTCGTTTTCTTCATCCAATCGCTTTCCGTTATGGGGCCCACACAAGGCTGCGCCGTCATACGAATATTCCACGACCAAACGAATATTTTATAACCACTTGCTTATTTTGCAAAATTTGCACATTTCACCCATAACCAAAGTATTATATCAAATTAACCCCTTATTATTCACAATAATATTTAGAGAAAATTTGATTTTATTCATTAATAAGTTGGGGTCTTACAACCTCCCCTCCTTATGAAATTTCGTCCTCGAAATTGACGTACGTACCTGATGTTTCAAAAAAGTGAGGATATCTCGCTTTCATTTCTGATTCCAACTCCCAGGTCATTTCTTCAATAGCATGGTTTCTCCACAAAACCTTAACCTGTGGTATAACCTTTGTGCGTAGGACATGCTCTTTCCTATCCAAGATCTTAACAGGTACCTCCTCGTACGTTAAATCTTCAGCTATCTCGTCTGGTTCTAACTCAATAATGTGGTTCGGGTCTTTGACATATTTACGAAGCATAGATATGTGAAAAACATTATGAACACGAGACATGCTTGGAGGTAATGCGAGTCTATATGCCACATTTCCTATTCGCTCAAGAATCTCAAATGGACCAACAAATCTTGGATTGAGCTTTCCTCTCTTCCCAAATCTTGTAACTCCCTTCCATGGTGCAACACGTAATAATACATGATCCCCAATATTAAATTCCACGTCCTTCCGATGAAGATCCGCATAACTCTTTTGTCGATCCTGTGCCGTTTGTATACGTTGTCGAATCGTTTGGATCTTCTCTGTAGTAATGCGTACCAACTCTGGTCCCAACAATGTTGCTTCACCCACCTCGTCCCAATATACTGGAGAACGACATTTTCTTCCATACAACGCCTCGAATGGAGCCACACCTATGCTCGCCTGATAACTGTTATTGTAGGAGAATTCCACCAATGGTAGGTACTTATCCCAACTCCCTTTGAGATCTAGGACACAAAGTCTTAATAGATCTTCAAGAGTTTGAATAGTCCTCTCTGATTATCCGTCCGTTTGAGGATGGTATGCCGAACTGAATCGTAAATCCGTGCCCATAGCTTTCTGCAAGCTAACTCAAAATCGTGAAGTGAATCTTGGGTCACGATCCGAAACTATGGATACTGGCATACCATGCAATCTCACAATCTCGTTCACGTACATACTAGCAAGACGTTCAAGGGAATAAGTCTCACGTATCGACAAGAAATGAGCGGACTTGGTTAATCTATCAACAATAACCCAAATCGCATCTATGCCTTGAGAAACCTTGGGAAGACCCGTAACAAAATCCATAGTAATGTGTTCCCACTTCCATTTCGGAATCTCAAGTGGTTGCAATGGACCCTTTGGTACTTGATGCTCCGCTTTTACACGTTGACAAGTTAAACATCTCGAGATAAACTCCGCGATCTCTCTTTTCATATTTCTCCACCAAAATGTATGTCGAAAATCGTGATACATTTTGGTACTCCCAGGATGGATTGCAAATGGTGTGTTGTGTGCCTCCATCATTATTCTATGCTTCAAGTCAAAATCGTTAGGAACACAAAGTCTGGAGTTGACTCGAAGTATTCCTTCTTCATCGATTCTTGCTTTTGGAATAGCACCTTCTTGCACTTTCTTCTTCATATGCATCAACTCCATGTCTGTAGCTTGAGCAGCTTTAACTTTATCGATTAAAGTCAGTTCTACGCGTATATTTGATATCATCATGTGGGTACTTGGAGCCTTCGTCTCTATCTCCATCCTTTGCGAGTCATACAAAATGGGCCTTTGTGTTAACAACATTACACTCGTACCCGCATATGATCTTCTACTCAATGCGTCAGCTACTACGTTTGCTTTTCCAGGATGATATTGGATGGTATGATCGTAATCTTTCAACAGCTCGAGCCAACGTCGCTGCCGCATGTTGAGTTCCTTTTGGGTGAAGAAATATTTGAGGCTTTTATGATCTGTATAGATCTCCACTTTCTCCCCATACAGGTAGTGTCTCCAGATCTTCAACGCGAAAACGACTGCTGCCAACTCCAAATCATGAGTAGGATAATTCCTCTCATATTCTTTGAGTTGTCGCGAGGCATAGGCTATGACTTTCCCATGTTGCATGAGAACACATCCTAACCCTTTGCCTGAAGCATCGCTGTAGATAACAAATCCATCCGAACCAGATGGTATTGTCAGAACAGGTGCCGAAATGAGTCTCCTCTTGAGTTCTTGGAAACTCTTCTCGCATTCCTCGCTCCATACGAATTTTGTATCTTTCTGAGTCAGCTAAATTAACGGAGTAGCGATTCGAGAAAATCCTTCCACGAATCTCCGATAGTAACCAGTTAAGCCCAGAAAGCTACGTACTTTGGTCACCGACTTCGGTTGCTCTCAATTGTGATTCATATCCCAATCTTGGATAGCACGTCACAATGGCACCTATTGTTTTACCACCACACAAATATAGAGTCCCTTACGGAGAGTCTGGCTTTGGTGTATTCCACAAAGGAAGTCACCAGATAGAGGCTCGGGTACCAACTTCTATAGTTGGGTTTTTAACTCCTGAAGTTCAATAGGAGCTATTCAATATGAGATTTTAGAAATAGGCTTTGTATCGGGTTCAAGGTCAATAAAGAATTCAACTTCACGTTCTGGGGGTAGACCAGGAAGTTCTTCAGGAAATACATCGGAAAATTCTCTAACAATAGAATATTATTCAAATCTGACTTGTCTTTGTTCAAATCCATAACATGGGCTAAGAAAGCTTGACATCCGTTTTTTAATAAACGAATAGCTTTGTGGCTTGATATGACAGTGACTGATTTTAGTGGTTTAGTAGTTTAAATTCGTATGACAGGTTGGTTAGGAATATGAAAACTAACAACCTTACGAAAACAATCAATTTTAGCATGATGAGTGGTTAACCAATCAATTCCTAAAATCACATCAAAAGCAAGTATCTTTAAAGAGATAAGATCAACAGGTAATGTGATAGTGCCAACTTGGATCATGCAAGATTTATAAACTATAGATGTAACGAAGGTTTCACCCAACGGAGTTTCAACAGATAAGTTAAAGTCCAATTTCTCCGGAGTCAAGTTTAAACGTTGAGCACAAGCAGGAGAGATAAAAGAATGGGTAGAACCGGTATCTAGTAAAGTATAAACTTCGTTGGAATTCAAGATTAACTTACCCGTGATTACCTCGTTCGGGTTTCTCGCGTTTTGGCCAGTCACGACAAACGCCCTTCCAGGAACCGCTGATTTCGACTTATCCGGGACAACTTTTGGAGTCACCATCCCCGCTGAACTTGGTTTTGCTACAGAACACTCTCGAGCTATTTGACCCTCCTTTCCACAGTTATTACATACCTTGGATTGTTGTGGGAAATTTGGGCTGATATGTCCCTCTTTCCCACATTTGTAACATACGACCGGTGGTCGTTCTCCTCCCCTAAAAGCAATTGATGTTTGTGCTGACGTCTTCACGTTATCATTGTTGTACCTTCTCTTCTTGAAATCTCCTCCCGACTCGCTCCTTCTATTATCACGACTACGATTACCACCAGAGTGGTTACCGCCTTTGTCCGTATTTTTTCCTCCTCGTTGGTTATCATCGCTCTGATGACTGCTGTCACCGGTATGACCCTGGTTGTGGTCCCTCGGTTGCACATACTCATTATCTCGCTCTAATAATTGAGCCCTGTTTACAACATCTGAATATAAAGAAAATTTATGAGAGATAAGATATTGCCGAATCTCGGGTTTTAAACCTCTCAGAAACATCCTTGTCATTCGTTCCTCATTCTCGACCAAATGAGGTGCAAACCTAGATAACTCTGCAAACTTCACCTCGTACTGGGATACCGTCCTGTTGTTTTGCTCCAATCTGATAAACTCCACCTCCTTCATATGACGAATACTTTCAGGAAAGTACTTGTCATTGAACAGTTTTTGAAATTTTTCCCAGGACATGTTGAGTGCGTCAGGCTAGGTACGCTTCACAGACTCCCACCAGTAGTCTGCCTCACCGCGGAACATAAAGGTGGCGAATGGAACCTTCTGTTCCTCCGTGCATCCCAAGACATCGAATATCTTGGTAATTTGCTTGACCCACGTTTCCGCCATGATCGGATCCGGCTTTCCCTTAAATTCTGGTGGTCCCAATTCTTTGAACTGCTTAGCTGTGACAAATAGCGCGTTGTTATCATTTCCACCCGTATTCTGCACACGAGTCTCCTTCTTCTGATTTTGCATGAACCGTAAAAAGCTCTTAAACATTCTATCATTCATCGTTTGCTCGGTAACGTTGTTTACAGGAGGAATATTGCCTTCCTGTTGCACGTTCCCCTGGGTGGTGATCAAAGGTGTCTCCACGGTCTGATTTACTCCATTATTAACGTTCTCAGCTGCCATTCTCAAATACTGCCATAAAACAAGGGTTAATAGTCATGTCATATATTATCCCTATACTTTGACCGACCAAATAAATACCAAATAAACTTAGTCAGGTCATACTAGCGAAGGAATTTCCCGTCTCTCCCCTCCTAGTTCTTGTCTCACATCTCAGCCAGGGATCATATCCCTAAGCTTTGATACCAACTGTGACGCCCCCAAAATAGGTATACAACACCCATTCTGAGTCGCCAAATACATGGTACAGAAAGCAAACTACAACTTCAATAATACAATTGTCGTGCAAAATATGACAACACATACTGTGAGTTTAAATACAAATATTATCTTCTAGACAATATCCATACTCAAATAAATCCTCATTACAATTATTCAAACACTATTTTACAGAAATAGTGAAGACTGCTAAAACATCTTTCTAGAACCATCACTCCATACCCCGACTAGATCCTGCTATGTTCTCACCTCCTGAGAAGAAAAATGGAACAAAAAGGAAAAGGGTGAGCTCAACTAGCCCAGTAAAGAATATTATGACTAAGATAATATACAACAAATTATCGTTAGTCTTCAACAGGGAAAAATCTGATAGAATATAATCGACAACAAGTTTTAGATCAACAACTGCAGCGGAAATAATAAACCATTAGAAGAGTCAAGTAGAGAAAGAATTCTACTATCTTCTAAGATTTAAAAGTCCATCATCAATATTTTATCCCTGTAACATCAATTAATAATCATCTTTATCCAAATATTCATCTTTGCACTACAGGCCAAAGATATTCATTTGTATCACCTGTCAGTCATGTTCATCTCAATACCTGTTTATCTTTGCACTACAGGCCAAAGATATTCATCAAGTAATCATACATCTTTGCACTACAGGCCAAAGATATTCAGTAATATCATCATTTAGGACTGAGGATGATGAAAAATATCTTAAAGAGAACGAATCCAGTGAGACAGAAAGACAAATATTAGGGATTCGTATAACAGTTTATCCAAGATCAATAATACTTCATAATAACCAATTGTGAAGCAGAATTCAAAAATAAAGATCAAAACATGGATACAATCAAAGATAGTAACCATAATAGACGTCTTGGACAAAAAGGGAAAATTTTATTTTTCGGTGAATAGTGTCGTATTCGTGAATAGTGTCGTATACGTGAATAGTAACCCCGACACAAAAAGTTTCAAATTTGATAAAAACTCATATCAATATTTCAGCATAATGATATTGAAGAAAATAATATCATTAAGAAGAAGAAAATAATATCCCTTACCTCAAAATATCAGTACTTCTGGTCGGAATACCGGTATAAGGCAGAAAGAAACTTGCTCTGATGAATAGAAACTCTCAAAGTATCTAAATACTCACAAAATACAATCAATAATCTAGAGAGAGAAAAAGAGGAAACTTGTTTCTGGTGTGATTTTTAATTCTAACTTAGCCCTCTATTTATAGGAAAATGTTAGCACGCCGAAGCAGACTTAACCTGCAACCTGATGGCTTTACCTGCTACTATTCCCACCCACCACATTTGAATAAAAATCTCAGCACATTTCTTCACCAACCAAGAGTGGGGTCCACCAATTCTAGAATTTTCCATCAAAATGATAAACTCCGAAAATTCAACAATTTCTGAACCAGTCATCTCGTAAAATTCATAATAAATCATACGTTTATTTTTAACGGTTCAAAATTTGTGGACATATACTCAACTTATATATGTATAACATATCCAAAAATTATCACGATTCAACGGTCGGATTAAAAATTATAACACCCGCAATATTTCTCAAAAACCCTGATTTGATTTTTAATACCTCCATTCCGATAAAAATACTGATAAAACACCTCAACATTAACTCCTTCATTTTTAACCACAAAAATATATCCCTCATTTATATCCACATAAAATAAATATTTCCTTATCATATGAATCAATAATTAATTATTCACAAATAATATTACAGAATAACATTTATGACAACCAGGCCGTTCCCAGGAAAGAGGGGGCTTTCCAATAAGGATTTTTCCTTACTGGCGCGCAATTAGATGACCAAACCTCTCCTTAGACAGAACTTTCTAGACATTGCCAATAATTTTATCTAATAATATTATTCAAATAATATGAATTATTGATCTGATAATGGAAAATACTGTGCAGCAACAATTATTGAAACAACAATAATATAAAATATCAACGCAACAATTATTGAATCAATAAAATAAAATATTGAACAATAACTACTGTAACAATTATTGAGTAGTGCCTTCTTACGTAAGAATTAATAATTGGTGCAATACTGTGTGCTACTGTATTTTAACCACCGGGTATTCCAACAGTATTAACGGTAACAACTACGCCGTTGTTTATAAATAACTTATACTTGTCGTTTTCTTCATCCAATCACTTTTCGTTATGGGGCCCACACAAGCCTGCGCCGTCGTACGAATATTCCACGACCAAACGAATATTCCCCGACAAAATGAATATTTTATACCACTTGCTTATTTTGTAAAATTTGCACATTTCACCCATAACCAAAGTATTATATCAAATTAACCCCTTATTATTCACAATAATATTTAGAGAAAATTTGATTTTATTCATTAATAAGTTGGGGTCTTACACTGAATGTATTAAGTAAGACATCTCTGTGTGTCATAAAGCTGTAAGATGGTAATGAAAGTAGGTCGCGTAAACTTAGGTCAAAAGAACGCGAACCCTAAGAAATAAATTTAAGTAAACCAAATGCGTAAGTCAAATATATGACTATTTGGTTAGCGGTTAAGAGTAAATACCCATGGCCCAGGATCGATGATCGAATTGATCAGTTGAAAGGGGTAAATAATTTTTTTAAAAAAAATAGATTTGTGTACGGGGTATAGTTGGTTGAAAGTAAGGAAGAAAGAGGAGGTACCTAAGATGACGTTCAGAACTCATTACAGTTTGAAAAGTTTCTGGTTATGTTAATTGGGTTGACTAATATCCTGATGTTAGACTTTCCGTAAGGGGCGCCGAGCAAGTCGGTGGCAAATTAATAGGTACCCTTGTGAGATGCTATGGTGGAAGGTACCATTAGTGTCACAGAGTGTTTAAAGAATATTTGGACAAAGATGTAGTAATGATCATTGGTAATATTCTAGTCTATTTAAGACGCCAGAATATCACGTTGAACATTTGAAGATAGTGTGAGAAGCACTACGGAGGGAGAAGTTGGATACGGAATTCACTATGTGTGAATTGTAGCTTAAGAAATAGACAGATTTGTTATTCGGAAGTATGTTGGGAATGAGAAGTGAGAAAATAGTTTTCAGGAACTAAAAGGAAGGTTAAGTGAGGAACCTGTATTATCTTTATCAGATGATACGAGAAATTTTGTAGTGTATCTCGATGTTTCACATAGATGACGAGATTACGTGCTCATGTAGCATGGCAAGGTCATTGCGTATGCTTCATGCCAGTTAAGGGATTATGAGAAGGTCTATCCTACTTATGATCTATACCTGGCAGCGATAGTTTTGAATTAAAAATTTGAAGATAGTATTTATACGGGAAGAAAGGTGAGATATACATGGACTCTAAGAGTCTGAAATATATCTCCACACAAAAGAAGTTGAATATGCGGTAGAGAGAGGACTGTGATATGTTATATCATACAGGGAAGGTAAAAGTAGTAGATGACGCGTTAAGTAAGGAAGGCTAGAGAAAAGCTATCAATGTTAACAACTCAGAATGAGTTAATAACAGAGATGGCGAGAACGGAGTTAGCAGTTAAATTACGGAATGAAGGGGTAGAAAGGTTATTCACAATATAGACTCAATCCACGATAATGGAACGAGTTAAGTAAGTACAACTAAGTAACGAGGAGTACAAGAAAATGGAGAAAAGGACACAGGATAAATAGAAGACTAAGTATAGTCTTGTTTTGAAGGAGGAATTTGAGTTCCAAATAATTACAAGTTAAAAGAAGGACCAATGAAGGAAGATAGTGTAATAGGTTAATAAGTGTTTAAACTTCCAATTCAAATTATTGATAGGAAGTGATAAGTCATGTGAATTAAGATAATACCTTCGGAGAAGGTGAAATGAAAGAACCACAATGTCAAAGAAGCATTGTGGGAACTCGAGATTAAAATAAAGGAAAAATTTTCTTCAATGGTGTATGTATTATTAGCGAGATTCTGGGGACAGAATCCTTATAAGGAGGAAAAAATGTAACGCCCGAGAAAAATCGAATTTTTAGGAGAATTAAAATTTTATTTAATTATGAGGATTAAATGAATTTAATTGATTATTTAAAGAAGTAAGCTATTTGAAGGTCGTTCTATGACCCAGACATGTTAGAACGTCGTAGTATTTTGGCTACGTGACAGAATTAAAGTGTTTAAATTTTCAAGACAAAAATAAAAGTTTTCTGAGAAATTTTTTGAAAAATACTATTCACGCATTTTTGCTCGAGAATTATTTTTGAACTTCCAAGAAATATGTAATGATAGAATATCAAGGTGAGATGGAATATCCAATAATATTTCAGATATGAAAAACACAGTTTTTCGCCTGCGGACTTAATTTAGGAACGTTAGGTTTATTAAGCGTTAAGGATAAGAAGTTGTGTTTGTATGATGTGTATGCATTGTACGAGGTAATGAATGTAAGTATAATACGACGTATTATACTACTAAGAATGGAGAATGAAATAACGTATATTACAAATTAATATACGAGCTAGCATACAAAAATTATATGTGAGGTATATAGGTTTAGTTGTCTAAATTAAATGTAATGGACTTGTAGGATTATTAGCAAAATGATAGAAGTCCAATGGGAAGTGATATGCAAGCCCAAGTGTTTGATATGTCATGAGTCCAAACTATTGTAGTGTAAGCCCAATAAGGAATTAGCTAGATTAATTAAGCAATCCCAATGAATTGGACATGATCCATGGGGCAAACCAAGTGAGAAATGGGTAGACTTGATGGGCAAGAACTTTGTGTGGTGAGCAAGTGTTGTGGCTATCAAGTTTACTTGGTTGATAGGTTATGAATAGTAAAGAGGTGGAAGTTGAGGAGATTAACTAAGGAGGTGGGATGGCCTAAATGTCCATAATGCCCTCACTTTGGGTTGCCTATAAATAGAAGGCTTCATAATTCATTTGTTGTTTGATAAATTTCTCCCAACTCCTCTCAAGATAAGCAACTTATTTGATAAAGAGAATAAGCCACAAAAGCACTTATAAGCCACTTCAACCTTTGCTAGATTTTCCAAAGTAAAGTGAAGTAATAGTCTTCAAGGGTAAGACTCATACCTATTATCTTCATCTCTTCTATGATAGGATTGATAGAGAAGTGGGATGGTTTGATAATAACATGTAATAAGTCATTGATGAATGAACTTAAGCCGAATAAGTTGAATAAGCAACTTGAACCTAAATAAGTTGATAAACTTGTGAAGAACTTGTCATATGTTTGTCATATGATGTTAGTATATTGAATATAGCATGAGAACATTGATTGATGGACTTATGTTCATAGTAAGTCATAAGCATAAGAATTTGTAGTTCATAAGTTAAATAAGTTATTGACTTATGAGAATAAGTCAAAACCTACTTTGATTATAAGTTGGTGTAATAAGTAACTTGTGATGTTCATATGTTGATTAAAATCCATTTAGAATGATTAGGAATGAAGTTATGCCGGAATTCACCAGATTAGACGACAATCGTCGAATTCGTGAAATTCTCAAAATAGAAGTGAAATTTTGATATTGAGCTTGGAAACTTTGGTTTTCAATGGAGACAAGTCTTATTTGGCATTATAGTGTTGCGGACTCGAGAATGACCGAATTCCGACTTAGAACGAAGAAACGAGCGTTGAACGTTCACGAACGTTTATCGTTTTCGTTAAAAATGGATTAATAAGTGAATTTTTAGCAAATGAAGTCAAATAGATAAAATTCTTGCATGAACGCATAGAGTATGTAATTTGTGTACCGTAGGCTTTTGAACGGACCAATTCGAACTTATAACGAAGAAGTTATGAGTCCGGGAGTTTCGTAAAATTTTCAAACTTTGCAAATTGTCTGAGGCACAAAGTTGGCGCCGCGGCGCCAACCCAAGGCCAAAAGGGTGGCGCAACAGCGCCGGCACAGTGTCGTTGCCTACTGCAAACTCGCACTGCGGCGCGAGAAGGAGAGCTATGGGTGGCGCCGCGGCGCCAGTCATAAGAAATTGCTAGAGAAGAATGTTTGCAAGTATAGAATGAAAAAGAACTCATAGGTAATGAATTAAGGTGTTGATATGACATTGTTAAGATATTGTTAAACATGTAATGTATGATGATTAGAGTTAATAATCAATTGAACGTGAACGTAATGTGAATGACGTAACGGAAAGCCGGAACCAATAATAACAAATCTAATACGTAATTAGATTGAGAAGAAGGGTAAGATTCAGTTAGAACCATGTATGTGAATTCATGACCTAATGTGGTATGTTATGTGGTTATGTATTGTAGAGACTGTAAAGACTCAAAGGAAAAGTTATTATACTGTAGCAGACGCTGAAGGCAAGTTTTCCTTAAATGCTTGTCTAACCGTCGTGTTAGCCAGATTTTCAAATGATTCAAGTTATGAGACGCATGTATGGTTTTAAAGAAAGAATCGATGCCAGTTTTAACTCGGCTAGATTAATCTTGATAGATTGATTGATTTATTTACAAGTCTTTCAATATAGAACTGTTAACGCTATCCTATGCCAAGTATTTGGTATGGATACAAGGTAAGCTTGAGTATGAATAAACAAATATATTTTTTCATCGATTATTCGATGGGCACGCGAGGTTGCCAAAACTTAAACGTACATACGTTTAATGGATGTAGTGTTGATCAACATAGAGTACTATAGGCTGATCACCTAGAAGTGCTCGTAAGCTATACCGGACTTACGGACTCAGTGTCTGGTTATCCTTTTCAAAGAAATTATGAAACACTCATGGTCTTGGACCAGAATTGATGTTTTACTGAATATTGTTATTGTAAAATATTTTGAAGGAAAAGAAATGCTATTTTGAGTTATTGATAGTACTTCGTAACTATTATCCAGTTATTGAAGATATATGATTCCTATGTTTCAAGCATGCTTTTTAAATGAAAATTGTTGTACTTGCTGAGCTTGTTATGCTCACTCTTGCTTGAACCATATGAATGTAACTTAAACCAAATGAACCGAAGGATTCGACAAGAACAAAGAGAAGGCTAAAGCGAAGTTGTAGATTACCTATGTAATAGTATAGGTTTGAAATGATAATATTTGATATTATGACAAGAACAAATGTAACGGTTATAAAGAACTTGAGGAATGGTATTATTGTTTTGGAATATATATAAGACATATTCGTTCTTTTGAGGTATTTCAATTGAATGTTTGTGTGAACTGTAGCACCGTGGAGCACCATATACCGGGTTGAAAGAGACCCGGATTTGGGGGCCTCACAGTAAAATTCAAGAATGAAGATCAAAACATGGATACAATCAAAGATAGTAACCATAATAGACATCTTGGACAAAGAAGAGAAAATTTTATTTTTCTGTGAGTAGTGCCGTATTCGTGAATAGTATCGTATACGTGAATAGTAACTCCGACACAAAAAGGTAGAAATACCACAATAAAGTTCATATCAATATTTCGGCATAATGATATTGAAGAAAATAATATCATTTACGAAGAAAATAACATCCCTTACCTCAAAAAAACAGTTCTTCCGGTTAAAATATCAGGTATAAGGCTGAAAAAAACTTGTTCTGAATAGCAACTCTCAAAGTATCTAAATACTCACAAAAATACGCTCGATAATATAGAGAGAGAAAGAGAGAAAACTTATTTCTGGTGTGATTTTCAATTCTAACTAAGCACCCTATTTATAGGAAAATGCTTAGAACGCCAAAACAGACTAACCTGCTACCTGATGGCTTTACCTGCTACTATTCATGCCCACCACTTTTGAAATAAAATTTCAGCACATTTCTCACCAACCAAAAGTGGGGCCCACCCATTTTAGAAATTTCTAAAATGTCTTAAATTTAAACAATAATTAGCAACTTCAATCATTCATAATAAATAGCCCTTTTATCAGAAAAATTCGAGTCTCATGTCTATTCCATAGGAAATTTAATTCTCTACAACTTTATAGAAGAAAGTTTTTCTAAATTCCAAACAGAAAATGTCCGAAATTCACATACGGACGATTTTTAATAGCTCAATTCTGACAAAATACTGATAAAACACCTCAGCATTAAATTTCTTCATTTATATCCAAATAAAAAAAATTTATTATCATATAAATTAATAATTAATTATTCACAAATAATATTACAGAATCACAATTATGACAACAAGGTCGTTCCCAGGAAAGATGGAGCTTTCCAATAAGGATTTCTCCTTACTGACGCGCAATTAGGTAACCAAATCTCTCCTTAGACAGAACTTCCTTAGCCAATAATGCTATCTAATAATATTATTCAAATAATATGAATTATTGATTTGATAATGGAGATACTGTGCAGTGACAATTATTGAAATAACAATAATATAAAATATCAACGTAGCAATTATTGAATCAATAAAATAAAATATTGAACAGTAATTACTGTAACAATTATTGAGTAGTGTCTTCTTACGTAAGAGTCAATAATCCAAAAATAATGTGCAATACTGTGTGCTACTGTGCAACCACGCGTATTACTGTATTTTAACTACCGGGTATTCTAACAGTATTAACGGTAACGACTACGCCGTTATTTATAAAAACTCAAACTTGTCGTTTTCTTCATATGACCGTTTTTCGTTATGGGGCCCACAAATGGTTGCGCCATCGTA
Source organism: Panax notoginseng (assembly GCA_016801055.1). Taxonomy (NCBI): domain Eukaryota; kingdom Viridiplantae; phylum Streptophyta; class Magnoliopsida; order Apiales; family Araliaceae; genus Panax; species Panax notoginseng. The sequence continues at coordinate 140,043,765 of CM029021.1, read as the reverse complement.
CGAATATTCCCCGACAACAAGAATATTTCACGACCAAACGAATATTTCCCGACAACAATGAATATTTTATAACCACTTACTTATTTTGCAAAAAATTACACATTTCACCCATAACCAAAGCTTTATATCAAATTAACACCTTATTATTCAAAATAATAATTAGAGAAAATTCAATTTTATTTATGAATAAGTTCGGGTCTTACAACCGACTTCTAGCAGTGAAAACAAATTACTTCTTTTCTATCTCTTGACCTTCTCCTGGATTTGTCATCTTCAGGAGAGTTTCTCCCTTTGTTTTTGCCCCTAATCTGTGCAACAAAAACTTGTGTGTGACAACCCCAAAATAGGTCCATTCCATCCAACCTATTCTGAGTCGCAAAATACATGGTACAGAAAACAACTACAACTTTATTACAATAATTGTCGTGCAAAATACAACAACACATATGCTGTGAGTTTGGATACAAATATATACCAAATGTGACACATGTCCCAACCGTGGACAGCACCTCACAGTAACACCTTACATAAAGGTATAGTCAAAAACTGTTTTAGAAATTAGAATCTTTGAGAAGTGCTCAAGGAAACATTCGTACATGGGAGGCCATGCATCTAGGTTATGATAGATATCATATGACCACAGAATTATCCTTGGTTGACCCAATAGACCCCAAAGAAAAATGAGAAGTTTACTGTGACGCCCCCAAAATAGGTCCAATCCATCCAACCCATTCTGAGTCGCCAAATACATGGTACAGAAAATAACTACAACTTTATTATTACAATTATCGTGCAAAATACGACAACACATATACTGTGAGTTTAAATACAAATATTGTCATCTAGACAGTATTCATACTCAACTAAGAACTCATTATACTTATTGATACACTATTTTGATACACTATTTTACAAAATAGTGAGGACTACTAAAACAACTGTCTTGAACCATCATTCCACACCCCGACTAGTACTCGCTACATTCTCGCCTCCTGAGAAGAAAATGGAACAACAAGGAAAAGGGTGAGCTCAACTAGCCCAGTAAAGAATATTATGACTAAGATAATATACAACAAATTATCCTTAGTCTTCAACAGGGAAAAATCTGATAGAATACAATAGACAACAAGTTTTAAATCAATAACTGCAGCGGAAACAGCAAACCATTAGAAGAGTTAAGTAGAGAATGAGTTCTACTATCTTCTAAGATTTAAAAGTTCATCATCAATATTTTATCCCTGTAACAACAATCAATAACCATCTTTAATCAAATATTCATCTTTGCACTACAGGCCAAAGATATTCATTTGTATCACCAGTCGATCATGTTCATCTCAACACCTGTTCATCTTTGCACTACGGGCCAAAGATATTCATCAGAAATCATCAATCTTTGCACTACAGGCCAAAGATATTCAATTATATCATCATTTAGGACTGAGGATGATGAAAAATATTTTAAAGGAAATGAATCCAGTGAAACAAAATAATAAATATTAAGGATTCGTATTTCAGCTATTCCATGTCCAAAAATACCTCATAAATAATCATAGTGGAGTAAAATTCAAGAATGATCAAAACATGGATACAATCAAAGCTAGTATCCAGAATAGATATTTTGGACGAAAAGAAGAAAATTTTATTTTTCGGTGAATAGTAACTCGTGAATAGTAACTCGTGAATAGTAACTCATGAATAGTAACTCATGAATAGTAATCCCGACATGAAAAGTTTTAAATTTGATAAAAAGTTCAGATTAATACTTCGGCATAATGATATTGAAGAAAATAATATCATTTAAGAAGAAATAACATCCCTTACGACAATATCCCTTACCTCAAAAGAGCAGTACTCGCTGAACGAACTTGCACCGTATAGCAACACTCAAGATATCAAAATACTCACAAGAATACACTCGATAATATAGAGAGAGAAATAGAGAAAAACTTGTGTTTCTGGTGTGATTTTCAATTCTAACCTAAGCACCCTATTTATAGGAAAATGCTTAGAACACCAAAGCAGAAAATTGAATAAATTAATAATATAATTTTCTTAATTTCCTTAGCACACCACATCAGCTGATTTCCACCATTAACATGTGCCACTCAAATGTCAAAAATGTTTTTCTTAATAAAAATAATTAAAACTTCCAAAAATCAATTATTTCGGAACTTCAGAACTTCAATAATTCATAAAAAATAGCCCTTTTATTCAGAAAATTCAAATCTCGCGAGTTTTTATAGGAAATTCAATTCTCTACAACTTTGCAGAAGAAAGTTTTTCCAAATTCTAAACAGAAATTGACCGAAATCCACAAACGGACGATTTTACAGTCAATAATAAATTTTCGGTCAAGAATTGTGTCCACCAACACACAAAACATGTGTTAATCATTTAATACCACAAAAATACTCTTTCTCCTCATATACTCATATATCCCACATTCATTGTAAAAATATCACCATCAATATATTATTAAAATAATATATTTAAATGAATTATTTTATCAGAAAAAAATAAAATATTAATTTTTAACAATTGTCACATTAAAAATTTTCTCCATCTATATCCACATAAAAATAATATTTTTCTCATCATATAAATTAATAATTAATTATACACAAATAATATTACAGAATCACAGTACTGGCAACTAGGCCGTTCCCAGGAAAGAGGGGGCTTTCCAATAAGGATCTCTTCCTTACTGGCGCGCAATTAGATGACCAAACCTCTCCTTAGACAGAACTTTCTAGACATTGCCAATAATGTTATCTAATAATATTATTCAGATAATATGAATTATTGCTCCGATAATAGAAAATACTGTGTAGTGACAATTATTAAAATAACAGTAATATAAAATATCAACGCAGCAATTATTGAATCAATAAAATACAATATTGAACAGTAATTACTGTAACAATTATTGAGTAGTGCCTTCTTACGTAAGAATCAATAATTGGTGCAATACCGTGTGCTATTGTGCAACAACGCGTATTACTGTGTTTTAACCACCGGGTATTCCAACAGTATTAACGGTAACAACTACGCCGTTATTTATAAACAACTTATTCTTGTCATTTTTTTTATCCAATCACTTTCCGTTATGGGGCCCACAAAAGACTGCGCCGTCGTACGAATATTCTCCTACAGTAAGAATATTCCACGACCAAGCGAATATTTCCCGACAACAATGAATATTTTATAACCACTTGCTTATTTAAAATATTTGCGCATTTCACCCATAACTAACCACATTAATCAAATCAACCCTTACTATTTCAAAATAATAAATAGAGGAAATTAAATTTCATTTATTAATAATTTGGGGTCTTACAACCTTCCCTCCTTATGAAATTTCGTCCTCGAAATTGACATACGTACCTGGTGTTTCGAAAAGATGAGGATACCTCGCTTTCATTTCCGTTTCTAACTCCCAGGTCATTTCCTCAATAGCATGGTTTCTCCACAAAATTTTAACTTGTGGTAAGACCTTCGTGCGTAGGACATGCTCCTTCCTATCCAAGATCTTAACAGGTACCTCTTCGTACGTTAAGTCTTCAGCTATCTCGTTTGGTTCTAACTCAATAACGTGGTTCGGGTCGTCCACATATTTACGTAACATCGATACGTAAATAACGTTATGAACACGTGACATACTTAGCGTAAAGGCGAGTCTATAGGCCACAGTTCCTACTCGATCGAGGATTTCAAATAAATTGAAGGCTTGAGCTTTCTTCTCTTCATCGACTCTTACTTCTAGAATAACACATTCTTGCACCTTCTTCTTTATATTCATCAGCTCCAGGTCTGTAGCTTGAGTGACTTTAACGTTATCGATTAAAGTCAATTTTACTCGTATATCATCACGTGGGTCCCTAGAGTCATTAACTCTATCTCTATCATTTATAAATTATACAAAATAGGTCTTTGTGTTCAACAATATCGCACTCGTACTCGCATACGATCAATGCGTCAGCTACCACGTTTACTTTTCTAGGATAGTATTGGATGGTGTGATCGAAATCTTTCAACAGCTCGAGCCAACATCGGTGTCGCATGTTGAATTCTTGGAAGCTCTTCTCGCATTCCTCGGTCCATTCGAAGTTTGTATCTTTTCGAGTCAGCTGAGTTAATGGAGTAGCGATTCGAGAAAATCCTTTTACGAATCTCCGATAATAACTAGAAAGCTACGTATTTCGATTACTGACTTAGGTTGCTCTCAACTGTGACTCATATCCCAATCTTGGATAGCACGTCACAATGACACCTATCAGTTTACTACCACACGAATATGGTATCCCCTACGGAGAGTCTGGCTTCAGTGCATTCCACAAAGGAAGTCACCAGATAGAGGCTCGGGTACAAACTTCTACAGTTGGGTTTTTAACTCCTGAAGTTAAATAGGAGCCATTCGATATGAGATTTTAGAAGTGAGATTTGTACCAGATTCAAAAATGATACAAAATTCAATATCACACGTAGGCCAAGAGATTCTTCAGGAAATACGTCAGGGATTTACTAACAATAGAAATATCATTCAAATCTGACGTATTTTGTTCAAGTCCATAACATAGCTAAGAAAGCTTGACATCCGTTTTTCAATAAACGAATGACTTTACGGCTTGAGATGAAAGAGTTTGACTTCAATGGTTTGGTTACTTGAATTTGAATAACAGGTTGCTTAGGAATATGAAGACTAACAACCTTACGAAAGCAATCAATTTTGGCATGATGAGTAGTTAACCAATCAATTTCTAAAATCACATCAAAAGCAAGTATCTTTAAAGAGATAAGGTCAACAGGTAATGTGATGGTGCCAACTTGGATCAAACAAGATTTATAAACAATGGATGTGATGAAAATTTCTCCTAACAGAGTTTCAACAGATAAGTCAAAGTCTAATTTCTCTGAAGTCAAGTTTAAACGTTGAACACAAGCAAGAGATAAATGAATGGGTAGAACCAGTATCTAATAAGATATAGACTTCGCAAAAATTTATAATTAACTAACCCGTGCTAACTTCGTTCGGGTTCCTCGCATTCTGACCAGTCACGAAAAACGCTCTTCCAGGAACCGTTGACTTTGACTTTTCTGGGATAACTTTTTTAGTCACCACCCCCGTTGGACTTGGTTTTGCTACAGTGCAATCTCGAGCGATATGTCCTTTCTTTCCACAGTTATAACATACCTTAAACTGTTGTGGACAGTTTGGGCTGATATGTCCTTCTTTTCCGCACTTATAGCATATGATCGGTGGTCGTTCTCCTCCCTTGGAACCAGTTGATGCTGGTGCTGACGTCTTCGTATTATCATTGTTGAATCTCCTCTTTTTAAAATCTCCTTCCAACTCGCTTCTTCTATATTCATGGCCACGATTACCACCAGAGTGGTTGCCGTTCTTGTCCGTATTCTTCTTTCTCCACTGGTTATCGTTGTTCTGATGATTGCTGTCACCGGTATAATCCTGGTTGTGGTCCCTCGATTGATCATACTCGCTATCTCGCTCTAATAATTGAGCCCTATTGACAACATCTGAATAGAGAGAAAATTTATGAGAAATGAGATATTGACGTATGCCGGGTTTCAAACCTCTCAGAAACATCCGCGTCATACGTTCCTCATTCTCTACCAAATGAGGTGCAAACCTGGACAACTCTGCAAATTTCGCCTCGTATTGGGACACCGTCATATTATTCTGCTCCAGTCTAATAAACTCTACCTCCTTCATATGACGAATACTTTCAGGAAAGTACTTGTCATTGAATAGTTTCTGAAATGTCTCCCAAGACATGTTGAGTGCGGCTGGATGGGTACGCTTCACAGACTCCCACCAGTAGTCTGCCTCGCCACGGAACATAAAGGTGGCGAATGGAACCTTCTGTTCCTCCGCACATCCCAAGACATCGAATATCTTGGTAATTTGCTTGACCCACGTCTCCGCCTTAATCGGATCCGACTTTCCCCAGAATTCTGGTGGTCCCAACTCTTTGAACTGCTTGGCTGTGACAAGCCGCGCATTGCTATCATTTCCACCCGTATTTTGTACACGAGTCTCCCTCGTCTGGTTTTTGCATGAACTGAAAAAGACTCCTAAACATCTCATCGTTCATCGTCTGCTCAGTGGTGTTGTTCACAGGAGAAACATTACCAGCCTGTTGCACGTTTTTCTCGTTGGTGAGCAAAGGTGTCTTCACGGTCTCATTTACTCCACTGTTAACATTCTTAATCGACATTCTCAAATACTGCCATAAACAAGGGTTAATTTAACAAATTAACAAATCACATAATATCCCTATATTATGACCGACCAACAGATAAGCTTAGGTAGAACATACTAGCGAAGGATTTACTCGTCTCTCCCCTCCTAGTTCTATTCCCCGATCTCCGCCAGAGATCATATCCCTAAGCTCTGATACCAACTGTGATGCCCCCAAAATAGGTCCAATCCATCCAACCCATTCTGAGTCGCCAAATACATGGTACAGAAAATAACTACAACTTTATTATTACAATTGTCGTGCAAAATACGACAACACATATACTGTGAGTTTAAATACAAATATTGTCATCTAGACAGTATTCATACTCAACTAAGAACTCATTATACTTATTGATACACTATTTTACAAAATAGTGAGGACTACTAAAACAACTGTCTTGAACCATCATTCCACACCCCGACTAGTACTCGCTACATTCTCGCCTCCTGAGAAGAAAATGGAACAACAAGGAAAAGGGTGAGCTCAACTAGCCCAGTAAAGAATATTATGACTAAGATAATATACAACAAATTATCCTTAGTCTTCAACAGGGAAAAATCTGATAGAATACAATAGACAACAAGTTTTAAATCAATAACTGCAGCGGAAACAGCAAACCATTAGAAGAGTTAAGTAGATAATGAGTTCTACTATCTTCTAAGATTTAAAAGTCCATCATCAATATTTTATCCCTGTAACAACAATCAATAACCATCTTTAATCAAATATTCATCTTTGCACTACAGGCCAAAGATATTCATTTGTATCACCAGTCGATCATGTTCATCTCAACACCTGTTCATCTTTGCACTACGGGCCAAAGATATTCATCAGAAATCATCAATCTTTGCACTACAGGCCAAAGATATTCAATTATATCATTATTTAGGACTGAGGATGATGAAAAATATTTTAAAGGAAATGAATCCAGTGAAACAAAATAATAAATATTAAGGATTCGTATTTCAGCTATTCCATGTCCAAAAATACCTCATAAATAATCATAGTGGAGTAAAATTCAAGAATGATCAAAACATGGATACAATCAAAGCTAGTATCCAGAATAGATATTTTGGACGAAAAGAAGAAAATTTTATTTTTCGGTGAATAGTAACTCGTGAATAGTAACTCGTGAATAGTAACTCATGAATAGTAATCCCGACATGAAAAGTTCTAAATTTGATAAAAAGTTCAGATTAATACTTCGGCATAATGATATTGAAGAAAATAATATCATTTAAGAAGAAATAACATCCCTTACGACAATATCCCTTACCTCAAAAGAGCAGTACTCGCTGAACGAACTTGCACCGTATAGCAACACTCAAGATATCAAAATACTCACAAGAATACACTCGATAATATAGAGAGAGAAATAGAGAAAAACTTGTGTTTCTGGTGTGATTTTCAATTCTAACCTAAGCACCCTATTTATAGGAAAATGCTTAGAACACCAAAGCAGAAAATTGAATAAATTAATAATATAATTTTCTTAATTTCCTTAGCACACCACATCAGCTGATTTCCACCATTAACATGTGCCACTCAAATGTCAAAAATGTTTTTCTTAATAAAAATAATTAAAACTTCCAAAAATCAATTATTTCAGAACTTCAGAACTTCAATAATTCATAAAAAATAGCCCTTTATTCAGAAAATTCAAATCTCCCGAGTTTTTATAGGAAATTCAATTCTCTACAACTTTACAGAAGAAAATTTTTCCAAATTCTAAACAGAAATTGACCGAAATCCACAAACGAGCGATTTTACAGTCAATAATAAATTTTCGGTCAAGAATTGTGTCCACCAACACACAAAATATGTGTTAATCATTTAATACCACAAAAATACTCTTCCTCCTCATATACTCATATATCCCACATTCATTGTAAAAATATCATCATCAATATATTATTAAAATAATATATTTAAATGAATTATTTTATCAGAAAAAGATAAAATATTAATTTTCAACAATTGTCACATTAAAAATTTTCTCCATCTATATCCACATAAAATCAATATTTTCCTCATCATATAAATCAATAATTAATTATACACAAATAATATTACAGAACCACAGTACTGGCAACCAGGCCGTTCCCAGGAAAGAGGGGGCTTTCCAATAAGGATCTCTTCCTTACTGGCGCGCAATTAGATGACCAAACCTCTCCTTAGACAGAACTTTTTAGACATTGCCAATAATGTTATCTAATAATATTATTCAGATAATATGAATTATTGCTCCGATAATAGAAAATACTGTGTAGTGACAATTATTAAAACAACAGTAATATAAAATATCAACGCAGCAATTATTGAATCAATAAAATACAATATTGAACAGTAATTACTGTAACAATTATTGAGTAGTGCCTTCTTACGTAAGAATCAATAATTGGTGCAATACCGTGTGCTACTGTGCAACAACGCGTATTACTGTGTTTTAACCACCGGGTATTCCAACAGTATTAACGGTAACAACTACGCCGTTATTTATAAACAACTTATTCTTGTCGTTTTTTTTTATCCAATCGCTTTCCGTTATGGGGCCCACAAAAGACTGCGCCGTCGTATGAATATTCTCCGACAGTAAGAATATTCCACGACCAAGCGAATATTCCCCGACAACAATGAATATTTTATAACCACTTGCTTATTTAAAATATTTGCGCATTTCACCCATAACTAACCACATTAATCAAATCAACCTTTACTATTTCAAAATAATAAATAGAGGAAATTAAATTTCATTTATTAATAATTTGGGGTCTTACATTTACTATCATATTCTTCCCAATGGGGAGTCTTCTCTTGACATATCATTATCTCCATTGTCTCTAATTGAGAATTATACTTCAAACAAACACCAAGATTATAAAGGTAGTGCTCGTATATATACTCAGCAAGTGGATGAGCACATTCCTGTCTTATGATGACACGAGGTTGTATGTCGTTAGACATCTTGTATGATAGTGGCAAAACACCCTTCCAACGTTGGGTACACCTTACCCTATTGGACTCACAAAATAAAACTACTAAATGAACTTTTCTATACTGCTTCGGGAGAACTTCCACAGCTAGAGACCACCGTTCTATTTTTCCACTACCCTCGCTCGACACAGCTACACTCTTATTACCTGAAAGGAATTGTGAAACAGAAGGGTGAGCACAACTAGCTCAGTAAAGAATATCATGACTAAAGATAAATAAATTATCAATAGTCTTCATCAGTAATAAATCAGAGATTTAGAACATATGGTAGATGATAAAAAATTTCAACCATAGTTACAGCGGAACGAGCAATCCATTAGAAGAGTCAAATAGACTATAAAGTCTATTATCTTCTCCATGTTAAAAGTCCACCAACAATGTTTTATCCCTGTAACATCAATCAATAATTCCTGTCCACAATCACATGTATAACTCATAATCGTAATTGTTGTTCAAAATTTCTTTTCTCATCCAGAACAAAGATAATTTTCATCACCTGAAACATCAAATATCATGGTTATACCAAATCACAGTTCAATTTCATAATCATATTAATAACTTCATCTTTGCACTACGGTCCAAAGATATTCATCAACAGACCATCTTTGCACTACATGCCAAAGATATTCAACAACAGGTCATCTTTGCACTACGGGCCAAAGATATTCATCAATAAGTCATCTTTGCACTACGGGCCAAAGAAATTCATATCTTAAAGAAATATATAATCATTTCAGAATTTATATAAACAATAATTATAACCATGTTAATCAATTCATCTTTACACTTAAGATAAAGATATTCAATTATAAATTCAATGGTCATGATCATACCAGTTAACAATTTATCTTTGCACTACAGGCCAAAGATATTCCTCAGTCACGATCATACCAATAATTTACCCATCTTTACACTCAAGTGAAAGAGAAATTCAACATCAGGGTTATAAAAATATTATATATAATAATAAAAACAATATTATCAACAACGACATTTATTTTCAAGAGCAACAATCATAAATCAACGATAATTTGGTTAGAAAAAGAAACTAATAGTAACTCGTGAATAGTAATTCATAAATAGTAACCCCGACTCAAAAAGATAGAAATTCTACAATAAAATTCATACCAATATTTTGGTATAATGATATTGAAAGAATAACATTTCTTAAGCTTATAAATAATTTATTTTAATTGTTTACGCTTTACTAAATAATGCATTTAATAATCTTAAAATGCCAAACTCATAATATTTCATCACCAATAACCAAAAACCCTCATCAAAAATCTGCATATACCTCATATAGGATTCTCAAGCCATAAAATCCTATTTTTTAATTTTCTTACTTCACATAACATATTTAATTCATTTACTCATAACTAGACCATTTTCATGAAAAATACCAAATCGGTCCCAAAAATATTTCTTTTCTAGAATTTTGCAGAATATAGTCCTATATTGAACATATATTTTTCCTGGAATTTTTAAAATTCATTTACTATTTTTCATATGGCCAAAACCACCGAATATTTAGACATTTATCATAAATTATACTTTTATCCAAAAATTCCGAAATTCACAGAGTATACTCCTATCATATACATGTACTCCCAATAAAAATTTCATCAATTTTGGAGTTAACCACAAGGAGTTATAAGCGGTTACTTTTAAAATAGTCTTTTCTCATAAAATTCATAACTCTTAATCTATACATCCAAAATCACCATTTTTGGACACAATCAAGAAAACTCATCAAAATATCATTTCAAATTTTTCTAGAATTTTTGAAGGTCAGAAAAATTACGAAACTGGAAAATATAACAACCCTTAAAATCCCTTACTATCCCTTACCTCAAAAGTGCAGTATTTCTGACTGGAATGCAAAGCCGAAGGAAACTTGTACTGAATAGCAACTCTCACAGTATCTAAATACTCACAAAATATGCTTCATAATATAGAGAGATAAAGAGAGAAAACTTGTTTCTGGTGTGCTTTTCAATTCTAACTTAGCCTTCTATTTATAGGAAAATGTTAGCACGCCGAATCAGACTTAACCTGTAACCTGAAGGCTTTACCTGCTACTATTCCCACCCACCACATTTAAATAAAAATCTCAGCACATTTCTTCACCAACCAAGAGTGGGACCCACCAATTCTAGAATTTTCCACCAAAATGATTAACTCCGAAAATTCAACAATTTCTGAACCAGTCATCTCGTAAAATTCATAACAAATTATACGTTAATTTTTAACGGTCCAAAATTTGTGGACATATACTCAACTTATATATGTATAACATATCCAAAAATCACAACGATCCAACGGTCGGATTAAAAATTATAACCCTCGCAAAATATTTCAAAAACCCTAATTTGATTTTTAATACCTCCGTTCCGACAAAAAATACAGATAAAACACCTCAATATTAACTACTTCATTTTTAACCACAAAAATATATCCCTCAATTATATCCACATAAAATAAATATTTCCTTATCATATGAATCAATAATTAATTATTCATAAATAATATTACAGAATCACATTTATGACAACCAGGCCGTTCCCAGGAAAGAGAGGGCTTTCCAATAAGGATTTCTCCTTACTGGCGCGCAATTAGATGACCAAACCTCTCCTTAGACAGAACTTTCTAGACATTGCCAATAATGTTATCTAATAATATTATTCAAATAATATGAATTATTGATCTGATAAAGGAAAATACTGTGCAGCAACAATTATTGAAACAACAATAATATAAAATATCAACGCAGCAATTATTGAATCAATAAAATAAAATATTGAACAATAACTACTGTAACAATTATTGAGTAGTGTCTTCTTACGTAAGAATAAATAATTGGTGCAATACTGTGTGCTACTGTTTAATAACGCGTATTACTGTATTTTAACCACCGGGTATTTCAACAGTATTAACGGTAACAACTACGCCGTTATTTTTAAAAGCTTAAATTTGTCGTTTTCTTCATCCGACAGTTATTCGTTATGGGGCCCACAAATAGTTGCGCCGTCGTACGAATATTTCCCGACAGAAAGAATATTCCACGACCAAACGAATATTCCCCGACAACAATGATTATTTTATAACCACTTGCTTATTTTAAAAAAAAAATAACATTTCACCCATAACTTTAAACTTTTATCAATTTAACCATTTACTGAATAGTAATTATAAGAAAAATTAGATATTTTTATTTCATAAAATTCGGGGTCTTACATTGTGACTCAGCGCTAATCATCATAGTATCTTTTCGCCTCTGTTCCTCATTAAACAAAATATCTTTGACTGTATCCATAGTCAGCTTACCATTGGGAGCGGAATTACTCAGTGATACAACCAGCATCTCCCAGTTATTAGGCAAAGAGCTCAACAACAACAAAGCCTGCATCTCATCGTTAATGACCATCTTCATCGTACTCAACTAATTTATCAAACTCTGAAAATCACTCAAGTGTTCTGCAATGGAGTTTCCATCCTTGAATTTTGAATTCACAAGCTTCCTAATAAAAAAAGCTTTATTTTACGCCGTCTTCCTTTCATACATGGACTCCAATTTCTTCCAGAGAGCATAGGCTTTAGTTTCCGTGGCAACATGATGAAACACACTTTGATCAATCCACGATCTGATCAGACCAATAGTCTTCATGTTCACCTTGTTCCACTGTGCGTCACTCTTGTTTGTGGGCTTAACTCTATCGTTCTCAAGTGGCTCGTAAAAATCTTTGCAGTAAAGCAAATCCTCCATTCTTGGCTTCTAAATTGCATAATTTGCAGTCTTGAGATTAATCATGCAACCTGCTGTCTAATCCTCCATTTAATTCGCACAAGAAAATCACAAAAATAACCAAGCTTTGATACCACTGTTGGGAAAAGTACGACAAAAATAATCTATATCCCAGGAATTAATTTTTCATCTTTGTGCAATTAAATATGAAATCAACAAAATCAATTATGAGAACAAAAATAACAAATAATCATCCACAAGCAAGACACCAAATTTACGTGGAAAACTCTCTAAAATTAAGAGGTAAAAATCACGGGTCAAACTCTGAATCTCCACTATATCACTAATAATGGGCTTACAATAATCCTCTCAAGTTTTATGCCCTAAAACTTGAGGTTACACAATAAATTTAGAGAATACAATTTTACCTTTAATTAGGTTGAGAAACCTAATTAACTTCACCACTCAAAAACACCCCAAACAATAAAGTCTTCAAGCTTTCAATGGAATGGAGATGGCGGCGGATACCCACGAACAACAAACTGTAATTCTCTCAATTTATTCTTTTGGTACCTTCTTGCTACTAAGCTTATCTCTCTCAAGTATAAAATAAGACTCCCTCATAGCCTTATTTATAGTACTCTTCCTAATCCATTCCTATTATGGATTAGAAACAATTTATTCTCCTAATCAAATTAGGGATCACATCTCCTTGTCTTGGTCACCAACCAATCTAACAAGTAAATCCTTTTTAATTTCAACTTGGATTCTTTTCATGGAATCTCCAATTCCAATATTACTTCCATTAACCCAATTTCTAATTGGATTAATATCAAGTAAACCCACTTACTTGCTCACAAAGAAAGTTAATTCTTTTCTATCTTGGATTCTATCTCATGGGTGAGGACCCACACCCAACATATTTGTAGCCAATAGATTTTGTAAAGTCTTTATAATGAAAATGGTATAAAAGGACTTAGATTAGATGATCAAACTTGATAGGTTGATCTATTTCGTTGAGTGAATCTACTGCATAGATCTTAAGTCAGTAGACGATCGTAAAACAAACAATTGAAGATAGTAGATCATATTGGTTGTAAAACTGAAGATTGTAAAGTATACTAGAGATGGTACGTAGAGCATAATAGTAGAAGATCGTAAAGTGTATTGAAGACTGTAAAGTCTGATGAAAATCGTAAAGTATACTAGAGATCGTCGAGCATACTAGTCAAAGATCGTAAAGTGCATTGAAGGTTGTAGAGTTTGGAGCTTACCAATCGTAGAGTCTTAACTTCCACTGTTCTAAGTTTAATCATCAATCCATTTTTCAAGATTTTAATAGTACAAACAATGATCAAATGATTAGAGTAAAACTAAAGATCGTTTGAAGAGACGAAGGCTTAGAGAAGCTTCGTAGAGTACACTAAAGGCTCGTAGAGTCTACCTACCCAGATACACTGCCCATCATTAAACTTTACGATTAGGAAAATCGTAGACTACATCAGTTCTGACAATGACAAAATTCGTAGAATGATGAAGATCATAAAAAAGTTTGTTGAATATATTAAGACGACTAAGGAGAATGTCAGATTGAAATGTGTCTAATAACTCTATTGGTGAAAAGATATCAGCCACGTGAATGTCACTATAACAGTACTGATGCGACATATCACAATCGAAAGCAGACACATCCTCTTCAAAAGTCACTAATCAAAGATCCTTAAAGATCTGAGCATTAAATGAGCAACGACAATTTTTTAATGGGAAAATCTCGAGAAAGGTCAATAAAAAGCAAGCAGATTCAATCAAACAGTAACGATCGAAGATCAAAAGGTTGAATTGTTGCAAAACTAAAAAGAACACTACTCTACGAACTTTAACAACTGCTAAGTCCTTCAACACTGAGTTTCAAGCAACTTAGCAACACCTCAAAAATCACACTCTCTTAATGATCGTTCAGGTCTTAGTGACCCATTGTAATCAAGTTTTAGTGAATTGAAGAGATCTTAGTAATCTATTGTATCCAAGTCTTTGTGACTTGAAGTAATCTTTGTGATTCACTTTGTGTAACTGTTTTGTGTGAACAAATCTTAGTGATCACCCATCTTTAGTGGATTATTCCTACTCAAAGAGTAGAAGAGTAAACTATGAGATATTTGTCTAAACCACTTAAAAATATTGTCTCTTTTAAATTTCTGAACTTATCTTTCTGTCAAGTACTATTTAATTAACTGTAGTTTCACCTTAGTTACTAAATTCAAAATTGTGAATTTTCTTAAATTTTCGAAGGGATTCTTCAAACTATCATTCCGTTATGCAAAAGTTATTAAATTAACATGTTTAAATTATAAGTTGGTTACTAAATTAAGAATTGTGAATTTTCTTAAATTTTGGAAGAGATTCTTCAAACTATCATTCCGTTGTGCAAAAGTTATTAAATTAATATGTTTAAATTATAAATTGGTAATAAATTTTTAAAAATATATTTTTTAAAAGATTTATTCAACCCCTTTTATATCTCTTAGTGGCTTCAGAATATAACAATGATTAATTGTTTAACCTAGAATGAAAAAGAAAGAAAAATCAAGATGAATTTGTTTCAATAAGGTGAAGAATGATACAGATTGCTTGATAGCAATAAAATATATTTTGTTATTATTCATTCTATTTCTTAGTTTTATGCATTTTTAATGCAAGTTGCCTTCACCAATCACCACTATTAGATCATCCAACTATTGTAGGTGTAGGTCCTACGTGTGAAAATATTAAAAAATAATAATATGTAAATCTTACATATAAAAATATCAAAAATAATATCAATTTATAACTTAATACATCAAAAAATAAATTTTTAACAATTTTATTGGGTCTACTAAACATTTAGTTTTTAGCGATATAATAATTTTAGTACCCACCCTGATCATTTATTGGGTCTACTAAATATTACTCCCTCCATCCCATAATAACTGTCGTTTTAGCTTGATGCACATGGATTAAAAAAGTCATTTAGTGCTATCATTTATTAATTAAAATTGGTGTGAAATTTCATCACTACCCCTTTATGGGAAGTTGAAAACTATTAATACAAGGGAGAAAATTTCTTGGGACAATGAGAGAAGGTAGGGGTGATATAGGAAAATAAATAATTTATTCTCCTAGAAAGTTGTAAACGACAAATAAATTGAGAAAAAAATTTCCTTCTAAAACGACAGTTATTATGGAATGGAAGTAGTATAATTAATATAGTAGTATTAGTTTATGATTGTTTCTTGGCTCAAAAATATATGGGTAGATTAGAATGATGGATTCACCTAAACTCAGTAATTGATCTTCATGATTGTATTTTTCGATTTTGTTGATTTTTCCAACAGATTTTTGAATGTTCCAGACTTCCAGTAAAAACGTGGCATGCCCTTTAGGTGCTCACTCTTTTTCATGGAGAATAAATACTAGTCACCCGTTCTTTAATATAAATTATTTTAAAATTATGCATAAATATTAAGTTAATAATTGTTTAATATTAATTACAATATCAAATTATTAATTATTTATATTACCCTTATATTAGAATAAAAGATTGTTATTTATTAGATAAAAAATAGTGAGAGAATCAAAATTATATTTAATACTTGGGATAATATTAGAAACTAAGCAATTAATATTTACTTGAAATTCTAAAATAATTTATATTAAAGAATAAAAATATTTATTTAAAACGACTTATATTAAAAAACGGAGGGAGTACTAATTTGTATGTGGATAGATTAGATAGATTCTTGTATAAAGTCACGGGCTTGATGTATTTCAATTAAAAAAGAAGAAGTGTATTTTAATAAGTACTTTTTTATTTTTTAAGTGTGTTGATTACTATTATATTTGTTATTTTAATTATATTTTCAAATAGTGAAGGGATTGGATTCTCAAAGAATTCTTATTTAAATAAATAAATAAATAAATAAATAAATAGCTCTATTTTATTACGTTTTTAATATGTCAAATTTACATGTCCTCGTAATTATTATTATTATGTTATTCCACATTTGTGGTGGGTACTTGTTTATAAATGCAGATGGTTTCGGGTAATTGACAAAATCAGATATTAAATATCAATACCATAATAGAGATATCGTTTAAGATTCTAAATTAAAATTTCATGGAAGATCAGTACGTATTTTAAGACTCTCCCCTACTAACTAACTATTGTTATGATTAGTTATTTTTCATTTAACATCTCTTATTAATTTGAAAAGATTTTCAATTTAGTTTTGTAGTGATGTAATTTTTTCATACATCACTGCCACATATTATAATTTTAATATATTTTAATTATATATTATATTATATTATTTCTAGCTCTGTATGTTGAGCGTCAGTAATTATGAATTTGTTGATTGACAGTCTCTCATTGATAATGTTAGTTTCCAGGTCTGTCTGAACCTTTAGAGTGTTGGATTTTATAAAAATATTTATTTTTATTTATTTATGTTAAGGACATTGATTTATTACTAAAAGTATATCATTCATTAAATGATGGTTTAGTTTGTTTATATAAATCTCTATATTATATATGTATAAATAAATATTATATATACACAAGAGATATAAATCATATGTAATACTCTATCCGTTCCTTAATATAGGTCGTTTTAGAGTTGTGCATAAGTATTAAGGAAATGACTATAAAACATTAAATATATTATCAATTGTCTATATTGCCCTTATATTGGAAAAATAGAATATTATTTATTGGGCAAAAAAAAGTGTGAGAATCAAAGTTATATTTATTACTTGGGGTAATATTGGAAACTAAGCAATTAATGTTTACTTGAAATTCTCAAACGACTTATATTTAAAAATAAAAATATTTCTCTAAAACGACCTATATTAAGGAACGGATGAAGTATATAAATAAAGAAATAATGATTTTTTTTGATAATGGAAGTTGGATTTTTAATTAAAGTACTAGTGCATTAACGCGCGGTGTACATTAAACGGATCATGTGATCATATTTTATTTATTAATTTAACACTCATATTAATTTAGACTCAAATTCTAACACAATCAAAGTGCATGATATATATATATATATATATATATATATATATATATATATATATATATATATATATATATATATCTTTTTAACTTTTATTTTGGAGGCTGATGGGGGAAAAGGAGGGATTATTCAAGCAAATATTCTTGCAGCATTCTTAATATTGATGATTATTAATTCTGTACATATACACATATATATATATATATATATATATATATATATATATATATATATAAATGCATTCATCTGCAGAACTATATATGGATTGTGCAGTAGATTTGTTTGTAAAATTTAGGTGTTGATTTGTGGGAGTTTTCTTTCCTAATCTTTTTTGGTCTGTGTTGTGGGAATTTTCAAAAGCTGTTGCATTTTTCAGTTACATACATACATACATATATATATATATATATATATATATATATATATAGACAAAAACGCACATCGACAATTCATCATAATAGCGAAAACAGTAGCCAAAATATTAAACAAGTGCCGCCATAAACAACAGTAAATAATTTCGAAGATATTAAACCTTTTTATTTGATGCAAGATAAAATTTACTAATCACTGTTGATATATATCTAGGAAAGAAACTTAAAGAATACTACTAGCTAGCTATTTGAATATTTTCATATCCATCGAATACACTGCATATATTGATCGTATATATATATATATATATATATATATATATATAATTAATCTTCAGTATGCACCATGACAGAATGTCAAAAGTTATTTCCTTCTGCTGAGTTACAAATATCAAATTCTGCATCAGGCTTCAGCAATTTAGATGCACAACAAACATATATATATATAGTGAAAGCTTTTTTCACCTACTTTATGAACAATAAATCACCCTTTCTAATTATATTTTCTTTGCATATTTTCTACGAGAATTACAAAACAAACAAGTATAACATCAATAATACTAATAAAAGAGTTTAAAAAAGGTGAAAAGAAAAAAAAAACACTCCTACGTAATGAAAAATGTAGAACCAGTAATCCCGAACCTAGCAAAGCAAGGACTTGCAAGGTCAAGAAAACTCGAGCATCCTTCCTGGAGTTCCAAGAAGGAAAGGATAGAGATGAGAAGTATAAGCTCAGGAGAGATATAGCCATGGTTTCAGTCAAATTTCCTCTTGTTTTATCACTGTATCAACTTGGCCTACTTGCAGCATGGCAATGAGGTCCTTTGGTTCACTAACCCACACAGCCATGGCTGTCCATGCTTTGGAGAAAATGTCTCCAAGGGTTGACCAAAGTTCCCGAAACAGTGCCATGATGGAGAGATGAAGAAGGTGCAGCAGGTATTTATATACAAGTTTTGGTTGAAGTGTCATTTTTTTTTTTGAGAAGGATGGAAAATGAGAGTTTATTTAATTTCTTGTTTCTCTTTCGAGTTAGTTTCCATTTCATTAAAGAGTACTGCAGTGTAATAGTTGCACAATAAATATGTTGAAGTACTGACTATACTATTTTTAATACTCCCTACATTTCACAAATATAGTCTCTTTTCAACAATTTTTTTTATTTAACAAAAAAAGTTCACTTTTTATATATTAATGGCATAAAATATATATGACATAATCTTCTCAAATTTGTTAACATAATTTCAATATCGTGTCATTACTAAACTAACAATTTATTGTATTTAAAAGAATAAAACAAATAAATATATGTTCTTTATATTAGTAAATTTTGCAAATGAATTTTTTTGTGTGTAACAGACGGAATAGATGGGAAGCATGCATAACACATTTAATTTATCATTTGGAATTTGAATAATTTTATCAGTTTGATATATTGAAATATACAGTTGGTACAAATAAACTTATGGTTATGAAGATCCCGGAGGAATATTAGACAAAACACCCTTTTATTTTTTTCTATGCTTTGAGAAATACCAGACAAAAATACTAGTGGTGGTGGATTCATGCAATATATTATTATGGCAGTAAGGCAGCAAGTGTAATCATACCATTTCAGTGGTCCCTTGTACTACTGCTGTAGCACTACTTAAATATATATACCCCCTTTGTCTGCTATTCTAGTTGTCAAATGGAAGCACTCAGGCCATTGACCAAATAAATTGCCTGACCACCCCCACCTTATTCTGTTCTGTTCTGTTCTCTTCTTGAAATCAACTCTCCATATATTGATATATATACTATACACACACACACACTGTGCTACACAAATAGGAGTCTTATTTATATATAAAAGAGAGTTATTTCACAATTTTTATTTTATTATTATTTTACATTGTCTTTGGATGTATCCATAAATATACTGAATAAAAAAAATTATATTATTCAGTACAAGTTTTACAAATGAAATACGTATGGGAGAGAGGGAGAGAGGGAGAGACGATTAAATACAATTAAGGAGAAAAGGAAAGAAGATAACAAAACCCCATAAGTTAGCTCCAAATGGGGTGGTGTTTCAGAGGCTAAACATTGTTGAGTGTTCGTTTTGTCCCTCACTGCAAATTCCCAAATTCATACAAAAAAAAAAGAAAGGAAAAGGCAAAAGCCAAAAGGCAGAGACTAGTCAGCAGTAGAAGTAAGTAGTACCCTAATTCCCATGTCTTATGTAATATCATAATTATACTCCATACCACATATTACATGTTTGCAGAGGGCAGGCCATTGTGAGGTCAATCTCATAATTTAATGCCCCTTTCAGACGACAAAACTTACCATGCCAACCCGACTCGGCCCTTTAATTTTCCACAAGACATTACTATTCTCTCCATAACATGCATATATATATATAGTATATCACACACAACACCTCTTACCTCTTATTTGACTAATTTTTTTATTTGTATCAAGGAACCAACCAAGTTCAAAAAGAGTTGGGTTACCAGTGATGGGTAGATAGATATATATGAATTTTATATACTTATTTATGAGGAGGTGAGCTCCTACGTACGTGAGATAACCATCAAAATAAAATTAAAATTTTGTATAAATTAAAATTTTAAAATATTATTATTATTATAAAAGAATAGCTGGACCTGGACGTCTACTAGTTATGCATTTTCATAAGATATTGACTTGTCTCGTTGCATACATTAATTGTTAGTATATATTAAAGGGAAAAGTTGCTATTTTTGTGTTATGTCTTGGACACTTAATTTGGGACAATTTTAAGATACCATACCAGTAGTCTGTCTGTCTGTCAAGTCACAGCCATGGAGGAAGTAGTGCAACAACTTAACCATGCCAGTTATCTTTTATTTGTAGTAACTGGTACGTAGCATCTGATTTTCCCAACCAAAGCATGATGACGATGATGATGAAGAGGTTGTGTTTTACGTCATGCCACGCCATTCACATTAAAGTTTCTACTTTCAGAGGACCACCTTTCTCACTGTATTTCGATGGAATATTCACTGCTTTTTTACTTTTTATAATAAGTTTTTTGGAATTATTAAATTAAATATACAACTTCATTTTTGAAATTAACATGTTAAATTTAGTTGATACAATTATTATAATTGTATTGTATATTCGTATGTAATAAAAAATTAATAATCATAAAATTTATTTTTTTCTAAACTTGTATGAGTGACACATTTAAAATTTAAAAAAAGCCCACACATTTACTATTAATTTAAAAAGAAATTGGGCTTAAAAAGTATAATAATTTGGGTATGTGTAGTTGTTTTTGAGAGAGAGAAATTCGTGTTTGTGGCCCCATGTTAGAAGATGGTCCATTTTGGAGAGTAGCTTATGGCCCAAATTGTACTAATATTCCCTCAATGGCAAATTAGATTGGTTTAAGTCCAAGATCAAAAAGAGTTGCTATAACGAGATTAAAATAGGAAAAATTACTTGTTTTATTACATTTTTAAAAATAATTACAATAATAGTGCACTTATAAAATATTTATACAATTAATACACTTTTCATATTTATTTACAATATTAGTACAATTATGATTCCTTAATTTAGGGAATTAGTATGCAATTAAGATTCTTTAATTTAGGGATTAGTTATCCCCATGGCTTTTTCTCTCTCTCCTCATCTAGAACAACTGGATTAGTTAGTCATCAACCTTCTCCTTCATTCAACGTGTGTGTGTGTATATATATATATATATATATATATATATATTTGCCGGCAACATATAATAGTTTTAGTTCATTATCTATCACTTATGTTATGAGTCAACCAACACACAATGAATTTTTGCCGGCAACATAATGGATTTGGCATGAACCTAAGATATTATGACAGAAGACGGAGGTCTGAGCTATTTGGTTGTCACCCAACAACGATTTGGTTTACAAAAGAATGAATGTCATAAAGATTTGCTCAGAAGCGCAAATAACGATTTGGATGGAGGCGGCGAGGCGCGCAGCGAGCGAACGAGTTGGTGGGAGGCACACAGCAAACGAGTTGGTGAGAGGCTTGCGCAGAAAACGATTTTGTGGCAGAGATGCAGTTTATTTTTTATGAATATTTGGTTACCCACAAAAATTAAAATTGTTACCTTTGTACGAAAGTTTGACTACCAACTGCACCATATTCATAATAATTTTATTTTTAAAATGTTATTTATAAATTGGTAGCTAAACATTTATAAAAAGGTAACCAATTCAGTTTTATTGGGCTACCAATTAATTATAAAAAAATTTAAGAACAGTTTTCAAGTGTGACGTGCAGATGGTATCCGAAATGATATGTCTAAGTTTCCATTTATGTAGCTGTTAGTTACTTATAAATAACTTTTTAAAAATAAAATTATTTTGAATATGGTGCAGTTGGTAGTCAAACCTTCATACAAAGACAGCCATTTTAGTTTTTGTGGGTAACCAAATATTCATAAAAAAAAAAATTGTTCGTAATTATCAATGTATTTTAAAAACTATCCAAAATAATATAGAATAAGGTTGGTTAATGAGCTTTTAATATTTATCCCTTCATTTTTAAATTTAAAAAATGTTCAGTTTAATCATGTGATCTTATCTTCTTTTTTCTCTCTATATATATTAGGGTTTGCCTCTTACTCATTTATTTGAAATCAGGTACATGTAGTCATCGTTTTATGATATTCATTTTTCCTAGATTTTCTGACAAATTTTATTAAAAATTTATATCAAATTTAATTTAAATATTGTTAACGCCAAGTTTCGCCGGCGCGTCCAATCACTAAATCCACGCGTTGAATCCTGCATAATAACAGATCACACACGAAGCTTGACGGTTTCTGCCGCCGGGTGATAGCTCCAGTGTGAGAATGAGTACATGTCGTTACAAGGTTTAACAATGGAGGATTTAGTATTTAGTGTTCAAAGATGTATTACCTGTTAATTGTAGTCTTAGCCTTGTATTTATAGTCATTCTCGTCACCTCATAGTCCACTTCCGAGTCGGATTAGGACTCCTAAATATATAATTACCATTATTTGGGTCCAACACAATCTCCTTAAAAGGTGCAAGTTGGATACGATCCAATCACTACCATGTGAGTTACCTTATTCGAATATGGTTAGGATTAGGATCCTGAACCACATAGAGCCCATATCACTCCGGACTCCATATAAGGGTCAACTCACTGTACATGCCCAACCCAACCGAATCATGCTAACTGGTCTGGGCTCCGACCCAATGGACTCGGATGCCCGACCCCGAACATCATAACTTAGAACATGACATCCAACCCGGAAGGCTCGGATGTCCGAACATGTACACCTCCAACATCCTTCGTAGCTTCGATTCAATGGGCCCCATCTCTTCGACCTCAGCCTAGGCCTTCGGCCCTTACGAAGATGGGTAAAACGCTCCCAAACAAATATATTTGAGGAAAATCTTGGTATGTGTCAAATTTAATTTAAGAATGTCTGCGGGACTGTTTTTTTGTAAAGCCCATACTCATTCTCTTTTTCTAATGTATTTAAAATCTGTTCTATATTTCTACGCTCTATATAAGAATAAGAATTAAGAAGACAAATACCATCACACATTAAGGTTTAAATTTTTAGTAACACACAAATATATTAAGATATCGTAGGAGTCTTTGGTAACTCAATTTTAAATTGTGAAGTTGGCTTAGGCCCCTCCCCTCCATTACATATATTCTCTAAATTTTTTCAATACAAATTCAATGATACAAATTTTATTGTGTTACTAAATGTGTATTGTGATAATTGGAGGAGTAAATTTAGAATTTAAAGCACATTAACTTTTTTTTCTTCTTCTGAATTTGTGAAAAACGTTTGATACACTCCCCCAGTTTTTACAGATACCCTCAATAATTGACTTTTATTTTAATAGGACAACAAAAATTCAATAGAAAAAGTTAATGTCAAGGGGGGCCAATATAAGTTGTTATTGGCTTTGCACATGCACTTGGTGAAATGCAAATGCTGCACCAATTATATGGTTCAATAGTATATATATATATATATATATATATATATATATATATATATATATATATACTATTGAACCATATACACTCAATTTAAAAATAATTCGTTCGCTACTAAAAATAATGAACATAATATTTACTAATATACACTCATTTTAACTATACTAGCGGACTGTCAGATTGCGACCGACCATGCACCTACATGCCCACATTCCATAATAATTTACATTACACTTTATTCTTCATTAAATACTCTGGCATATTCAATAAACTAATAAACAAACCCTACAATAAATCCCAGCTAATCCCTATAAACTACACCCTAAACCTTAAACCTTAGTCCCCAAACCCTCATCCCTGCATCCATATCCAATTTTGACTTTTACGACTTCAATTTTAATTTATGTGTCCAATTTTGACTTACTTAAAATATAAATCTCATCTTACTTTATTATATACTAGGTGTGTCCTGTACCTCCGACACTACATGAACGTTAGGATTTATCTTAAATTTTGGACGGCCTAGATAAATATTTACATTGACAAGTGAAGTATATAAACATTCAACCCATTCTTACTTTAAATTATATGATAGAGATGATATATATTCAATTTTGATCCATAACAATAATTACTTGTTATAAATTATTTCTCATATATATATATATATGTGTGTGTGTGTGTGTGTGTGTGTGCGCGCGTGTGTGTGTTGTGTGCATTTCAATATTAAATATTTTTTGGTATTAGGGAACAAATTTGGATAATTATATCGGTTATATATATATGACCTACTTGATGATGCATTAGTTGAGTGGATGAGGGCCTTATCCACGCTTTTCCTACACTCAATAGTGCATGCTATTTGCCAAACTTTTGTCCTTATATATAACCACCCCACTGCATGCACACCATTTAACGTGCCATTATATATAGTTAATTTAAACACACATAAATTAAGGTAGGGGGGCAACTATAAGGAGAGAAATGAGGGAGCAGAGACCAAATTTGAAACCAAATTTGAAGTTTAATATGTTATTGTCGTTTGATTTTAAAAGTTATATTGTATCTTTAATTTTAAAACGGATGAAGTATATGTTTCGATTATTTTCATTTGTAATTAAAGAGAACTTTTACTCCTTCATTTAATTTATATGAATATGATTATAAATAAATTACATAATAAGCATCAAGAGATATATTTGTAATTTGTTATATCATTTCAACATCAATATATTTTCTCATTCAGAATTATAACAATTATTAACATCATATATATAAATGCGAATACAAGTCGATCTCAGATAGACATGATTAGTCTTTTATAAAGATTAAACTTGAAATATAAATAAATTAAATATAGATACGACATGCTTGTTCTCAGTCTTAATCCTCAAACTAAAGTATCATTCGACCACATACATGTTCAATAATTTAGTCCAGGTCGAATGATTTAAAATAATACCATACAATACTTCCGTGTAGGTTATGGAAATTTTATGTTCTATTAGAGCATCTCCAGCAGTGTCGGAGTCACAAATTCTAGACTATATTTAGTATAGGAACACAATCTCGCTCCAACAGATGGATTAAATATAGTCCATCCAATTTTTTTGGCAAGACAAAACGACTATATCAAAGAATCAAAATCGGTGAACTATAATTTGGAATATATTTATATAGGAGAGATGTTGATGAGGAAGAAGGAAAAGGGAGATTCTGAAGAAGAAGAAGAAGAAGATGGAGACAAGCAGCTGAAGAAGAAGAAGATGAGAAGGCGTAATAAAAAAAAATAACAAATAGAAATTAAAAAATTTATAAATATGCATAACAATTTAATATATTTTATATATCTCTCAATCAACTACTTCAACCTTTAACAATTATAAGTATTTTGTTAATAATAATTTATATATTTATTATATTTGATTTTTATTTTTTTATTGATAATATTTTTTTAATTTATTTTTTAGATGAAAAATTATGGTCCTCCTATGTATTATATTTTTTTTTATTATATTTGAGTTTTTTTGAATTTATTAATTATTTTAATTTTTTTATATTATAACCCATAGAATAGTCCATATGATAGTGTATCAACTAAAAAAATTAAAGATTAAAAAATATCTATTAATATCATATGAATTAAATATAGTCTAACACATAATCTATAGGTTGAAAATGCTCTTACAAGTATCCCGTATCCATTAAGAGAGTATATTAATTCTAGAATAAATTATAATTCCGTTGAAACAAACGGTGCCTTAAATGATGGCTAATTTTTTTATTATTATTACCACAAACTTTACCCCCACGAACACACTTGGAAGGTAGGATTTTTTTCTTTTTGGCCAAGGAGTGAGAAACAAACAAGTGGTAAACGCGTGGATAAAGTTTTCTTGGACTACTGAACTAACACTTTCCATGCCTTCAATTCCTAATTTTTTGATCTTTCTCTCACTCCCTCTTTATTCCCGTAAAAAGAGTTGTCGTAAAAGAGTTGAGTACAGTGTATTTATTTAGAGTTGAATGGTTGAATCAATCAATTATTTAATAAATTTATTTTAAATAAAAATGATTTGAATAATTAAATCCGGCAAATTTTTAGACTGAATGATTAAATATAATTTTTTTGGCTGAATGACTGTTGAAGGAAGTATTTTATTTTTAAATAAATCTAATATCACATAAAATCGTTCACATACACTCACATGTATATTTTGATGGCTCACGTGACTTGCTCTGCACGTGGGCCATCAAAATATGCACGTGAGTGTATGTGAGCAGTATATGAACGGTTTTATGTGATATTAGACTTACTGTTTATTTTTATTTTATTTTTACAATATTAACTATTATATTAAGTAATATTAAATAAATTTACAATAATTTTGAATTTTTCAGAGGGGTAAAATAATGAAAATCTGTTATTTAGATGTTTCAGACATATTAATTATCAAACCATTTTTTTCATTCAGTATTCACAATTCTGCTTTATTTGGCTCATTCAGATTACTTAAACATATTTAGAACTATTTTATTCAGTTTTATTAAACATCCCCCATATTACCACAAAAATATATTTATTTTTTGTTATAGCTAAGAAATGAGAGTATATTTATATGTCATGTTATATATTATAAAAGTTTTTTAATTAAATTATATTTGCATTAGATATTCTTATCATATTATAAGTTTCTTTTAAAAAAATCATACAAGTTTGCCAACGAGCACATAATAAAAGGACTTTTTTGTATTTGATACTTACTAAATATCATGTGAAACCCCAGATTTTATGAATAAATATTTAATTTTTCTCGAAATAATTTTTTTTTATTATTGTGTGGATTTGATATAATAGTTATGGGTAGTATTTATAAATTTTGCAAAGTATGCAAGTTGTCATATTATATTCGATTGGTCGGAGAATATTCTTTTTGTCGGAGAATATCCGTACGACGGTACAATTATTGGTGGACCCCACAACGGAATTATTGTCGGATTGAGAAAACGACAAAAATACTTTATGAAAATAACGGCGGAAGTTTTACCGTTGATACTGTTGAACTACTCGGTAGTAAAAGTACAGTAATACGTGTGGTTGCATAGTAGCACACGGTATTAATTATTAATGCTTATGTGAGAAGTCACTCAGTTTGATTCCATTATTGTCAATTAATAATATGAATTATTTAGCGATAATGACGTTTTGTTTTATTCGTATTATTAACGTAATAAAACAGAAACATCTTTTTATATAAAACAGAATACTTTATTAAAGTTATTCTATAAATAGAATATATTATATTTTATTTAAAAGATTTTTCTTTAAATATGGACCGTCAGATTAAAGTAATCAATCTGGACCGTTCATGGATTAGTTACTATGCATTCCATTTTCCTATAAATAGAAGCTCATTCCTTCATTATTTTCTTACGAATTCACTGAACTCTAGAGAGAGAAACTATAGAGAGAGACTATATAGAGATAGAAGAAAAATTTTCTGCTACTTCACTACTCTTATATCCAGTTCTTTTACGGTAAGGGGTGTTATTCTTTCTTATTCATGAAGAGAACTGTTGTTATTCCATTTCTTATTATTCTGTTGGAATAACCTGTATACGCGGTCTACCCTATACTTGGTGACATTCTTCTATTATTCTGTTGGAACATCCTGTCTGTGTGTTTTACACCGGACCTGGTTCCGTTTTTATTATTATTCTGTTGGAACATCCTGTCTGTGTGTTTTACACCGGACCTGGTTCCATTTTTATTATTATTCTGTTGGAACATCCTGTCTGTGTGTTTTACACCGGACCTGGTTCCATTATTTATTATTCTGTCGGAATATCCTGTCTGTGTGTTTTACACCGGACCTAGTTCCATTATTTATTATTCCGTCGGAATATCCTGTCTGTGCGTTTACGCCGGACCTGGTTCCATTATTTATTATTCTGTCGGAATATCCTGTCTGTGCGTTTACGCCGGACCTGGTTCCATTATTTATTATTCTGTTGGAATAACATGTCTGTGCGGTCTATCGCATGCATGGTGGTTTCTTTTGTTATTCCATTCTTTATTATACTCAGTTAGTTAAGTTTTGACTTCTATACTCCATGAAATTTGTGGAATATCCTTGACATTTGCGCTTCATCTAGTATCTATTCATGAAAATATTCTCCTGATCATTCTTGAATTTTACTCCACAAAGCAGTATCATGTTGACAATTTGGACGTTATTAATTCCTGGATAAATTAATTCTTGAACTTGTTTTATTGAATTCTTATATCATTGTCATCATCCTCATGTTTATAAAATGTTGAAAGTCATCTGTGGCCTGTAGTGCATAGATGGACTTGGTATGATTATGACCAGGGATTATTCGGTATAATCATGACCGTAATGTTACAAATGATGTGGTAAAAGTCCTCATTGGCCCGTAGTGCATTGATGGACAGTTGTTGGCTTGATCATGACCATTAATGAATATACGAATATCCTTGGCCGTAGTGCAGGGGTGATTCGATGATGTGGATTATTTTATTAAGCTGAGTCTCAGCGATCACAGTGTTGAAAAACTTTTTAAATCATAAAAGATAGTAGAGTTTATTTTCTACTTGACTCTTTTAATGGATTGCTTTTTCCGCTGCAGTTAAACTTGATGTCTATTATATTTTATCAGTTTAACATTGTTGAAGGCTAATGATAATTTATTCTGCATTATTTTAGTCATAATATTTCTTACTGGGCTAGTTGAGCTCACCCTTTCTTTCACTGTGATCTTCAGGAAATGATAACGTAGCTGGGGCAAGTCGGGGAACGGAGTGATGGTTCGAATGATAGTATTAGTTAGTAGTCCTCACTATTCTATGTAATAGTGTGTTAATAAATGTAATGAGGACTCCTTTTGAGTATGAATACTCTCTAGAAGATAATATTTGTATTCAAACTCACAGTTTATGTTTTGTCGTATTGTACACGACAGTTGTATTAGTAAGTTGTATTTGATTTCTGTACCATGTATCTGGCGACCCAAGATGGGTGATGTATACCATATTTTGGGGGCGTCACAGTTGGTATCAGAGCTTAGGGATATGATTCCTGGCTAAGATGTGAGAATAGAACTAGGAGGGGAGAGACGGGGAATTCCTTCGCTAGTATGACCTACCTAAGTTTATTTGGTATTTAATTGGTCGGTCAAAGTATATGGATAATATGTTATATGTTAATTAACCTTTGTTTTGTTGCAGTATTTGCAAATGGCATCCGAAAATGTTGAGATAAACAATGAAGCACATGAGACCATTGAATCACCAACGATCAATGCTCAGGGTAATGTGTAACCAGAGGACAATAATCCTCATGAAAATAATAACACCGATGAAATGGTGAATGATGGGATGGTCAGAGACTTTATGCAATTCATGCAACAACAAAATAACTCTCGGACGGTCACCGCAAAGCAGTTCAAGGAGCAATTCATGCAACAACGGGCGAGAGCGGCTCCTATCCAAAATGAAGGAGGAAACAATGACAACCCACGGTTGGTCACCGCTAAGCAATTCAAGGAGCTAGGACCACCAGAGTTTTTGGGAAAGCCAGAACCACTTAAGGCGGAGACGTGGTTAAAGCAGATCACCAAGATATTTGATGTCTTGGGATGCTCCGAGGAGCAAAAGGTTCCCTTTGCCACTTTTATGTTGCGTGAAGAGGCAGATTACTGGTGGGAATCTGTAAAACGTACCCAGCCTGACGCACTCAAGATGTCTTGGGAAAAGTTCCAAGAACTGTTCAATGACAAGTACTTTCCCGAAAGTATTCGTCACATGAAAGAGGTGGAATTTATCAAGTTGGAACAAAATAACATGACCGTGTCGCAGTACGAAGCCAAGTTTGCCGAGTTGTCCCGATTTGCATCCCACTTGGTGGATAATGAAGAGAGAATGACGCGGATGTTTTTAAGAGGTTTGAAACCTGAGATACGTCAACATCTTATTTCTCATAAACTGTGTTTGTATTCAGATGTTGTGAATAGGGCTCAGTTAGTGGAGCGCGATAACGAGTCAACGCAACCAAAAGAGGGCAGTCGGCAAAATGATAATACCAGTGAGAGCAGTCATCGAAGCGGTGACAACAAGCGTGGAGGGAATCAACAGGCCAGAAATGGTAACCACTTCGGTGGTAATCAAGGCCAAAACAATAAGAATGGTCATTTCAAGAAGAGGAGATTCAACAATGATGGAAAGACGTCAGCACCAGCACCCGTTGTTAAGGAAGGAGAACGACCACCTATCATATGTTTCAAATGCGGAGGGGAGGGGCACATCAGTCCAAACTGCGCGATGCCATCCAAAGCATGCTATAATTGTGGAAGAGAAGGTCACTTAGCCCGATTTTGTCGTTCACCGAAGACAAGTTCAGATAAGATGGAGGCACTAAAGACCGTCCCAGAAAAGCCAAAGCCAGTAGTTTAAGAGAGAGCGTTTTTTCTGTGACGAGGAACCTGAATAAAATTATCACGGGTATGTTAGTCATAAACTCTCGCGAAATCTATATCGTGTTAGATACCAGTTCTACTCACTCTTTTATTTTACCTAGTTGTGTTCAATATTTGAACTTAACTCCGGATAAGTTAGACTTTGATTTATCTGTTGAAATTCCGTTGGGAGAAACCTTTGTTACCTCCACTATTTATAAATCTTGTTCAAATCAACGCTTTCACGTTACCTGTTGATCTTATCTCTTTGAAAATACTTGCATTGATGTGATTTTTGGAAACGATTGGTTAACTGATCATCATGCTTTTCGTAAGGTTGTTAGCTTTCATATTCCTAACCAATCTGTTATGCAAATTCAAAGTAACCAAACCACTAAAGTCAATCATTGTCATATCAAGCCATAAGTAAAAATCCCCGTTCCTTTCGTTGTTGACTTCCTGGTGTGGAATGCACCGAAGCTAGACTTTCCGTAGGAGACGTTGTAAATGACGATGGCAAGTTGATAGGTATCAATGTGACGTGTTATCCAAGTCTTGGATGAGGGTCACAGTTTTGAACGATATTTCTATTATTAATAAATTTCTTGACGTATTCTTGAAGACTTCTTAGCCTACCCCAGAGCGTAAAATCGAATTTTGTATTGACCCCAGTACAAAACCCATTTCTTAAACCCTCAAATATTTTTTCAACTAAAACGAACGTAACATGCGCCAAAGACGTTAGCTCGAGCTGTTGAAGATTACGACCGTACCATTCAATATCATTGTGGAAGAACGAACGTGGTAGCTGACGTGTTGAGTAGAAGATCGTATGTGTTTACGAGGGCGATGTTGTTAAAATAAAGACTCATTTCGTATAACTTACAAATGACGAAGATAGAGTTAAAGACTCGAGGGACCCATATGAAGATAACGAATATACGAGTAAAATCGACTTTAATCGATAACGTTAAAGCCGTTCAAGCTACATACTCGGAGCTGATAAATGTGAAGAAGAAGGTTCAAGAGGGCGTTATTCTAGAAGCAAGAATCGACGAAGAGAGGAAATCTCAACTCTCGATTTAATTGGCTCATTTGAAATCCTCGATGAAGTAGGAACTATGGCCTATAGACTCGTTTTACCGCCAAGTATGTTGCGTGTTCAGAACATTTTTTTTTTCGTATCGATGTTACGTAAATATGTGGACGACCCGAACCACATTATTAATTTAGAACCGGACGAAATAGCGAAAGATTTAACGTATAAGGAGATACGTGTTATCATCTTGGATAAGAAGGATCATATTCGATGCTTAAAGGTTATACCTCAAGAGTTAGAATTTGAAGTGAAGTCAAGGTATCCTCACATGTTCGGCATACCAAGTACGTACGTAAATTCGATGTTCGGCATGCCAAGTATGTACGTAAATTTCGAGGGCGAAATTCCATAAGGAGGGGAGATTGTGAAACCCCAGATTTTATGAATAAATATTTAATTTTTCTCGAAATAATTTTTTTTTATTATTGTGTGGATTTGATATAATAGTTATGGGTAGTATTTATAAATTTTGCAAAGTATGCAAGTTGTCATATTATATTCGATTGGTCGGAGAATATTTTTTTTGTCGGGAAATATCCGTACGACGGTACAATTATTGGTGGACCCCACAACGGAATTATTGTCGGATTGAGAAAACGACAAAAATACTTTATGAAAATAACGGCGGAAGTTTTACCGTTGATACTGTTGAACTACTCGGTAGTAAAAGTACAGTAATACGTGTGGTTGCATAGTAGCACACGGTATTAATTATTAATGCTTATGTGAGAAGTCACTCAGATTGATTCCATTATTGTCAATTAATAATATGAATTATTTAGCGATAATGACGTTTTGTTTTATTCGTATTATTAACGTAATAAAACAGAAACATCTTTTTATATAAAACAGAATTGTAAGACCCCGAATTTTATGAAATAAAAGTATTCAATTTTTCTTATAATTACTATTCAGTAAATTGTTAAATTGATAAAAGTTTAAAGTTATGAGTGAAATATGATTTTTTTTCAAAATAAGCAAGTGGTTATAAAGTAATCATTGTTGTCGGGGAATATTCGTTTGGTCGTGGAATATTCTTTCTGTCGGAGAATATTCGTACGACGGCGCAGCTATTTGTGGGCCCCATAACGAATAACTGTCGGGTGAAGGAAAACGATAAATTTGAGTTTTTACAAATAACGGCGTAGTTGTTACCGTTAACACTGTTGGAATACCCGGTGGTTAAAATACAGTAATACGCGTTATTGCACAGTAGCACACGGTATTGCATAGTATTTTTGAAATTATTGATTCTTACGTAAGAAGGCACTACTCAATAATTGTTACAGTAATTACTGTTCAATATTTTATTTTATTGATTCAATAATTACTACGTTGAAATTTTGTATTATTATTGTTCAATAATTGTTGCTGCACAGTATTTCCCATTATCAGATCAATAATTCATATTATTTGAATAGTATTATTAGATAGCATTATTGGCAATGTCTAGAAAGTTCTGTCTAAGGAGAGGTTTGGTCATCTAATTGCGCGCCAGTAAGGAGAAATTCTTATTGGAAAGCCCCCTCTTTCCTGGGAACGGCCTGGTTGTCATAAATGTGATTCTGTAATATTATTTGTGAATAATTAATTATTGATTTATATGATAAGAAAATATTTATTTTATGTGGATATAAATGAGGGATATATTTTTGTGGTTAAAAATAAAGGAGTTAATGTTGAGGTGTTTTATCTGTATTTTTATCGGAACGGAGGTATTGAAAATCAAATTAGGGTTTTTGAGATATTTTGCGGGGGTTATAATTTTTAATCCGACCGTTGGATCGTGGTAATATTTGGATATGTTATACATATATAAGTTGAGTATATGTCCACAAATTTTGAACCATTAAAAATGAACGTATGATTTGTTATGAATTTTACGAGATGACTGGTTCAGAAATTGTTGAATTTTCGGAGTTTATCATTTTGGTGGAAAATTTTAGAATTGGTGGGCCCCACTTGTGGTTGGTGAAGAAATGTGCTGAATTATATTTCAAATGTGGTGGGTGGGAATAGTAGCAGGTAAAGCCATCAGGTTGCAGGTCAAACCTACCAAAATTTTCCTATAAATAGAGGGATAAGTTAGAATTGAAAATCACACCAGAAACATAAGCTTTCTCTCTTTCTCTTTCTAGATTATTGAGTGTATTTTGTGAGTATTTAGATACTTGGTGAGTTGCTATTCATCAGTACAAGTTTCCTTCAGCCTTATACCGATCAGAAGTACTGCTGTTTTGAGGTAAGGAATTGTAAGGGATTGTAAGGGATAGTAAGGGATAGTAATGAATTTTAAGGGTTGTTATGATTTTCAGTTTCGTAATTTTTCTGATCTTCAAAAATTATGGAAAAATTTGAAATGATATTTTGATGAGTTTTATTGATTGTGTCCAAAAATGGTGATTTTTGGATGTATAGATTAAGAGTTATGAATTTTACGGGAAAAGACTATTTTAAAAGTAACCGCCTATAATTCCTTGTGGTTAACTCCAAAATTGATGAAATTTTTATTGGGAGTACATGCGTATGATAGAAATATACTCTGTAAATTTCAGAATTTTTGGACAAAAGTATAATTTTTGATAAATGTCTAAATATTCGGTGGTTTTGGCCATATGAAAAATAGTAAATGAGTTTTAAAAATTCTGAGAAAAATTTATGTTCAATATGGGACTATATTATGCTAAATTCCAGAAAAGAAATATTTTTAGAACTGATTTGGTATTTTTCATGAAAATAGACTAGTTATGAGTAAATGAATTAAATATGTTATGTGAAGTAAGAAAATTGGAAAATAGGATTTTATGGCTTGAGAATCCTATATGAGGTATATGCAGATTTTTGATGAGGGTTTTTGGTTATTGGTGATGAAATATTATGAGTTTGACATTTTAAGATGATTAAATGCATTATTTAGTAAAGTGTAAACAATTAAAATAAATTGTTTATAAGCTTAAGAAATGTTATTCTTTCAATATCATTATACCAAAATATTGGTATGAATTTTATTGTAGAATTTCTATCTTTTTGAGTAGGGATTACTATTCACGAGTTACTATTCATGAGTTACTATTCACGAGTTACTATTCACGATAAAAAATTGGTTTCTTTTTCTAACCAAATTATAGTTGAGTAATGAATATTACTCTTGAGATTAAAACTATGTATTGATTATATTGATTTTATTATCATATATAACATTTTTATAACCCTGATGTTGAAATTCTCTTTCACTAGAGTGTAAAGATGGGTAGATTATTAGTATGATCATGACTAGGGTTCTCTTTGGCCTGTAGTGCAAAGTTGAATTGTGACTGGTATGATCATGACCATTGAATTTATAAGTGAATATCTTTAGCTTAAGTGCAAAGGTGAATTGATCAACATGGTTATAATTATTGTTTATATAAATTCTGAAATGATTATATATTTCTTTGAGATATTAATATCTTTGGCCTGTAGTGCAAAGATGAAATATTGATGAATATCTTTGGCCTGTAGTGCAAAGATGAATTGTTGATGAATATCTTTGGCCTGTAGTGCAAAGATGACATGTTGTTGAATATCTTTGGCCAGTAGTGCAAAGATGAACAGATGTTGAGATAAACATGACCAACTGGTGATACAAATGAATATCTTTGGACGTAGTGCAAAGATGAAGTTATTAGTATGATTATGAACAGGAAATGTGATTTGGTGTAACCATGATCTTTGATGTTTCAGGTAAAGATAGGTGATGAAAATTATCATCGTCCTGGATGAGAAGAGGAATTTAGAACTACAGTTATGATTATGAGTTATTCATATGATTGTGGACCAGAATTGTTGATTGATGTTACAGGGATAAAATATTGTTGGTGGATTTTTAACATGGAGAAGATAATAGACTTTATAGTCTATTTGACTCTTCTAATGGATTGCTCGTTCCGCTGCAACTATGGTTGAAATTTTGATCATTTACCATATGTTCTAAATCTCTGATTTATTGTTGATGAAGGCTATTGATAATTGAATTATCTTTAGTCATGGCATTCTTTACTGAGCTAGTTGTGCTCACCCTTTTGCTTCACAATTCCTTTCAGGTAATAAGAGTGTAGCTGGGTCGAGCGGGGGTAACAAGGGAATAGAACGGTGGTCATCATTTAGTAGTTATATTTGGTGAAAAAAATAGGGTGAGGCTAACCCAACGTTGGAATGGTGTTTTGTCACTATCATACAAGATGTCTAATGACATACAACCTCGTGTCATCATAAGACAGGGTTGTGCTCATCCACTTGCTGAGTATATCTATGGGCACTACCTATATAATCTTGGTATTTGTTTGAAGTATAATTCTCAATTAGAGACAGTGGAGATAATGATAAGTCAAGAGAAGACTCACCATTGGGAAGAATATGATAGTAATCTTCTCGTTTTTCTTTGGGGTCTATTGGGTCAACCAAGGATAATTCTGTGGCCATATGATATCTATCATAACCTAGACGCGTGGCCTCCCATGTACGAAGGTTTCCTTGAGCACTTCCCAAAGATTCTAATTTCTAAAACAGTTTTTGACTATACCTTTATGTAAGGTGTTATTGTGAGGTGATGTCCACGGTTGGAACATGAGTCACATTTGGTATATATTTGTATCCAAACTCACAGCATATGTGTTGTTGTATTTTGCACGACAATTGTTGTAATAAAGTTGTAGTTGTTTTCTGTACCATGTATTTGGCGACTCAGAATGGGTTGGATGGAATGAACCTATTTTGGGGTTGTCACAGGTGGTATCAGAGCTTGGGGATATGATCTCTGGCGGAGATCGGGGAATACAACTAGGAGGGGAGAGATGAGTAAATCCTTCGCTAGTGTGTCCTACCTAAGCTTATTTGTTGGTCAGTCATAATATCGGGATATTATGTGATATGTTAATTTGTTAAATTAACACTTGTTTTGAAGCTGTATTCTAGAATGTTATTTGAAATACAGGAG
Source organism: Panax notoginseng (assembly GCA_016801055.1). Lineage (NCBI taxonomy): Eukaryota > Viridiplantae > Streptophyta > Magnoliopsida > Apiales > Araliaceae > Panax > Panax notoginseng. The sequence continues at coordinate 140,006,274 of CM029021.1, read as the reverse complement.
ATGAGCAATGGAGAAATTATGATGACAGAGAAGATGGAATTTGAAATGAAAGGAAGGTATTCTCAACTCTTTGAAATACCAGGTACGTAAATTTCGGGGACGAAATTTCATAAGGAGGGGAGATTGTAAGACCCCGAATTTTATGAAATAAAAGTATTCAATTTTTCTTATAATTACTATTCAGTAAATAGTTAAATTGATAAAAGTTTAAAGTTATGAGTGAAATATGATTTTTTTTCAAAATAAGCAAGTGGTTATAAAATAATCATTGTTGTCGGGGAATATTCGTTTGGTCGTGGAATATTCTTTCTGTCGGAGAATATTCGTACGACGGCGCAGCTATTTGTGGGCCCCATAACGAATAACTGTCGGGTGAAGGAAAACGACAAATTTGAGTTTTTACAAATAACGGCGTAGTTGTTACCGTTAACACTGTTGGAATACCCGGTGGTTAAAATACAGTAATACGCGTTATTGCACAGTAGCACACGGTATTGCATAGTATTTTTGAAATTATTGATTCTTACGTAAGAAGGCACTACTCAATAATTGTTACAGTAATTACTGTTCAATATTTTATTTTATTGATTCAATAATTGCTACGTTGAAATTTTATATTATTATTGTTCAATAATTGTTGCTGCACAGTATTTCCCATTATCAGATCAATAACTCATATTATTTGAATAGTATTATTAGATAGCATTATTGGCAATGTCTAGAAAATTCTGTCTAAGGAGAGGTTTGGTCATCTAATTGCGCGCCAGTAAGGAGAAATTCTTATTGGAAAGCCCCCTCTTTCCTGGGAACGGCCTGGTTGTCATAAATGTGATTCTGTAATATTATTTGTGAATAATTAATTATTGATTTATATGATAAGAAAATATTTATTTTATGTGGATATAAATGAGGGATATATTTTTGTGGTTAAAAATAAAGGAGTTAATGTTGAGGTTTTTATCTGTATTTTTATCGGAACGGAGGTATTGAAAATCAAATTAGGGTTTTTGAGATATTTTGCGGGGGTTATAATTTTTAATCCGACCGTTGGATCGTGGTAATATTTGGATATGTTATACATATATAAGTTGAGTATATGTCCACAAATTTTGAACCGTTAAAAATGAACGTATGATTTGTTATGAATTTTACGAGATGACTGGTTCAGAAATTGTTGAATTTTCGGAGTTAATCATTTTGGTGGAAAATTCTAGAATTGGTGGGCCCCACTTGTGGTTGGTGAAGAAATGTGCTGAATTATATTTCAAATGTGGTGGGTGGGAATAGTAGCAGGTAAAACCATCAGGTTGCAGGTCAAACCTACCAAAATTTTCCTATAAATAGATGGCTAAGTTAGAATTGAAAATCACACCAGAAACATAAGCTTTCTCTCTTTCTCTCTCTAGATTATTGAGTGTATTTTGTGAGTATTTAGATACTTGGTGAGTTGCTATTCATCAGTGCAAGTTTCCTTCAGCCTTATACCGATCAGAAGTACTGCTGTTTTGAGGTAAGGGATTGTAAGGGATTGTAAGGGATAGTAAGGGATAGTAATGAATTTTAAGGGTTGTTATGATTTTTAGTTTCGTAATTTTTCTGATCTTCAAAAATTATGGAAAAATTTGAAATGATATTTTGATGAGTTTTATTGATTGTGTCCAAAAATGGTGATTTTTGGATGTATAGATTAAAAGTTATGAATTTTACGGGAAAAGACTATTTTAAAAGTAACCGCCTATAATTCCTTGTGGTTAACTCCAAAATTGATGAAATTTTTATTGGGAGTACATGTGTATGATAGAAGTATACTCTGTAAATTTCAGAATTTTTGGATAAAAGTATAATTTTTGATAAATGTCTAAATATTCGGTGGTTTTGGCCATATGAAAAATAGTAAATGAGTTTTAAAAATTCTGAGAAAAATTTATGTTCAATATGGGACTATATTATGCTAAATCCCAGAAAAGAAATATTTTTGGAACTGATTTGGTATTTTTCATGAAAATAGACTAGTTATGAGTAAATGAATTAAATATGTTATGTGAAGTAAGAAAATTGGAAAATAGGATTTTATGGCTTGAGAATCCTATATGAGGTATATGCAGATTTTTGATAAGGGTTTTTGGTTATTGGTGATGAAATATTATGAGTTTGGCATTTTAAGATGATTAAATGCATTATTTAGTAAAGTGTAAACAATTAAAATAAATTGTTTATAAGCTTAAGAAATGTTATTCTTTCAATATCATTATACCAAAATATTGGTATGAATTTTATTGTAGAATTTCTATCTTTTTGAGTCGGGATTACTATTCACGAGTTACTATTCACGAGTTACTATTCATGAGTTACTATTCACGAGTTACTATTCACGATAAAAAATTGGTTTCTTTTTCTAACCAAATTATAGTTGAGTTATGAATATTACTCTTGAGATTAAAACTATGTATTGATTATATTGATTTTATTATCATATATAACATTTTTATAACCCTGATGTTGAAATTCTCTTTCACTAGAGTGTAAAGATGGGTAGATTATTGGTATGATCATGACTAGGGTTCTCTTTGGCCTGTAGTGCAAAGTTGAATTGTGACTGGTATGATCATGACCATTGAATTTATAAGTGAATATCTTTAGCTTAAGTGCAAAGGTGAATTGATCAACATGGTTATAATTATTGTTTATATAAATTCTGAAATGATTATATATTTCTTTGAGATATTAATATCTTTGGCCTGTAGTGCAAAGATGAAATATTGATGAATATCTTTGGCCTGTAGTGCAAAGATGAATTGTTGATGAATATCTTTGGCCTGTAGTGCAAAGATGACATGTTGTTGAATATCTTTGGCCAGTAGTGCAAAGATGAACAGATGTTGAGATAAACATGACCAACTGGTGATACAAATGAATATCTTTGGACGTAGTGCAAAGATGAAGTTATTAGTATGATTATGAACAGGAAATGTGATTTGGTGTAACCATGATCTTTGATGTTTCAGGTAAAGATAGGTGATGAAAATTATCATCGTCCTGGATGAGAAGAGGAATTTAGAACTACAGTTATGATTATGAGTTATTCATATGATTGTGGACCAGAATTGTTGATTGATGTTACAGGGATAAAACATTGTTGGTGGATTTTTAACATGGAGAAGATAATAGACTTTATAGTCTATTTGACTCTTCTAATGGATTGCTCGTTCCGCTGCAACTATGGTTGAAATTTTGATCATTTACCATATGTTCTAAATCTCTGATTTATTGTTGATGAAGGCTATTGATAATTGAATTATCTTTAGTCATGACATTCTTTACTGAGCTAGTTGTGCTCACCCTTTTGCTTCACAATTCCTTTCAGGTAATAAGAGTGTAGCTGGGTCGAGCGGGGGTAACAAGAGAATAGAACGGTGGTCATCATTTAGTAGTTATATTTGGTGAAGAAAATAGGGTGAGGCGAACCCAACGTTGGAAGGGTGTTTTGTCACTATCATACAAGATGTCTAATGACATACAACCTCGTGTCATCATAAGACAGGGTTGTGCTCATCCACTTGCTGAGTATATCTATGGGCACTACCTATATAATCTTGGTATTTGTTTGAAGTATAATTCTCAATTAGAGACAGTGGAGATAATGATAAGTCAAGAGAAGACTCACCATTGGGAAGAATATGATAGTAATCTTCTCGTTTTTCTTTGGGGTCTATTGGGTCAACCAAGGATAATTCTGTGGCCATATGATATCTATCATAACCTAGACGCGTGGCCTCCCATGTACGAAGGTTTCCTTGAGCACTTCTCAAAGATTCTAATTTCTAAAACAGTTTTTGACTATACCTTTATGTAAGGTGTTATTGTGAGGTGATGTCCACGGTTGGAACATGAGTCACATTTGGTATATATTTGTATTCAAACTCACAGCATATGTGTTGTTGTATTTTGCACGACAATTATTGTAATAAAGTTGTAGTTGTTTTCTGTACCATGTATTTGACGACTCAGAATGGGTTGGGTGGAATGGACCTATTTTGGGGTTGTCACAGGAATACTTTATTAAAGTTATTCTATAAATAGAATATATTATATTTTATTTAAAAGATTTTTCTTTAAATATGGACCGTCAGATTAAAGTAATCAATCTGGACCGTTCATGGATTAGTTACTATGCATTCCATTTTCCTATAAATAGAAGCTCATTCCTTCATTATTTTCTTACGAATTCACTGAACTCTAGAGAGAGAAACTATAGAGAGAGACTATATAGAGATAGAAGAAAAGTTTTCTGCTACTTCACTACTCTTATATCCAGTTCTTTTACGGTAAGGGGTGTTATTCTTTCTTATTCATGAAGAGAACTGTTGTTATTCCATTTCTTATTATTCTGTTGGAATAACCTGTATACGCGGTCTACCCTATACTTGGTGACATTCTTCTATTATTCTGTTGAAACATCCTGTCTGTGTGTTTTACACCGGACCTGGTTCCGTTTTTATTATTATTCTGTTGGAACATCCTGTCTGTGTGTTTTACACCGGACCTGGTTCTATTTTTATTATTATTCTGTTGGAACATCCTGTCTGTGTGTTTTACACCGGACCTGGTTCCATTATTTATTATTCTGTCGGAATATCCTGTCTGTGTGTTTTACACCGGACCTAATTCCATTATTTATTATTCCGTCGGAATATCCTGTCTGTGCGTTTACGCCGGACCTGGTTCCATTATTTATTATTCTGTCGGAATATCCTGTCTGTGCGTTTACGCCGGACCTGGTTCCATTATTTATTATTCTGTTGGAATAACCTGTCTGTGCGGTCTATCGCATGCATGGTGGTTTCTTTTGTTATTCCATTCTTTATTATACTCAGTTGGTTAAGTTTTGACTTCTATACTCCATGAAATTTGTGGAATATCCTTGACATTTGCGCTTCATCTAGTATCTATTCATGAAAATATTCTCCTGATCATTCTTGAATTTTACTCCACAAAGCAGTATCATGTTGACAATTTGGACGTTATTAATTCCTGGATAAATTAATTCTTGAACTTGTTTTATTGAATTCTTATATCATTGTCATCATCCTCATGTTTATAAAATGTTGAAAGTCATCTGTGGCCTGTAGTGCATAGATGGACTTGGTATGATTATGACCAGGGATTATTCGGTATAATCATGACCATAATGTTACAAATGATGTGGTAAAAGTCCTCATTGGCCCGTAGTGCATTGATGGACAGTTGTTGGCATGATCATGACCATTAATGAATATACGAATATCCTTGGCCGTAGTGCAGGGGTGATTCGATGATGTGGATTATTTTATTAAGCTGAGTCTCAGCGATCACAGTGTTGAAAAACTTTTTAAATCATAAAAGATAGTAGAGTTTATTTTCTACTTGACTCTTTTAATGGATTGCTTTTTCCGCTGCAGTTAAACTTGATGTCTATTATATTTTATCAGTTTAACATTGTTGAAGGCTAATGATAATTTATTCTGCATTATCTTAGTCATAATATTTCTTACTGGGCTAGTTGAGCTCACCCTTTCTTTCACTGTGATCTTCAGGAAATGAGAACGTAGCTGGGGCTAGTCGGGGAACGGAGTGATGGTTCGAATGATAGTATTAGTTAGTAGTCCTCACTATTCTATGTAATAGTGTGTTAATAAATGTAATGAGGACTCTTTTTGAGTATGAATACTCCCTAGAAGATAATATTTGTATTCAAACTCACAGTTTATGTTTTGTCGTATTGTACACGACAGTTGTATTAGTAAGTTGTATTTGATTTCTGTACCATGTATCTAGCGACCCAAGATGGTTGATGTATACCATATTTTGGGGGCGTCACATATCATAATTGAAGAATCATTTGCAAAAAGTTGATTTTTTTTTTAAAGAAAGAATATAAAATCGTAGGTTTCCAAACAATGGAAGGAGGAGGGGCATTATGTACTAAAAACAATAATATATTAAAATTTTAATTATGATAATTTAAAATAAAAATATATTTAATTTTAAAACTTACTATGAGGGTCCAAATCCAATCCTGTTACTGACCGTCAGTCTTTTGTTTTAATTAGTATTATCTTTGACCGCCACCCTCTTTTTCGCAATCTACATAACACGCCACCGCGCACTTTAACCACTAGCGCCAGCCACCACACTCCTATATAAACTCAAAACAATTTCATAATCCAGATAACTAACTGCCTAAAAAAGTCACCAGCAGTATCAGAATCTTCAACTAAAACCGCTTTATTTTTCCACGCAGACAGACTAGACTAGTTATGAAAGCCGACAAACTTCAAAGCGGTAGTGATGACGACATATGCAGAACGATTGAGGTCGCCGTTGTCGAGCCTCATATTTCGCCGGCTCCGATTTTCTCTCCGACCGCCGGTGACTCAGACGAGGAGTTGTATAGTCCGCCTCTCAACTTCGCAATGGTGGATAATGGAATCTACAGGTCCGGATTTCCAGACTCCGCCAACTTCTCCTTCTTACAAACCATTGGCCTCCGTTCCATTGTGTAAGTATATCTATATACGTAATTCATATACTCTGTAAAATTGCGCCATATATAATTGACAATCTTAGGGTTTTGGCATGTTGTTTTCAGATACTTGTGTCCGGAGCCATATCCGGAGCCAAACATGGAGTTTTTGAAGTCGAATGGGATTCGTTTGTTTCAGTTTGGGATCGATGGCTGTAAGGTATGATATTATGCTTTCACTCCTTGTGGTTGTTTAAATTCACTTCATAATTATTGTGTGAATGTTCGGCAAACTTAGATTGTTTTATAATTAGCGAGCTGTGTGTATCGTCAACATGTTTAATTTGATTTAGTTGAGAATCCAGATGGAAGATGTTGGAATAATCAGCGTGCTTCTTAATTACTACTTGCTTTTTTATGTTAATTGCTTGAAGTGATAATGTGCTTCGTTTTGATAATGTGAATTCAAGTTTGCTGTTAAAAGCTGTGAAATTATTTGAATCATTGGATATAGGGGACATTAAAATTTCCAAAACAAAAACAGATAAGGATTTTTTCCTGTCTTCTGTTGTTGTTGAATAATTCTCCCCCTGCCAATATTACCTTAAGTCTTAATCATTTAATTGAAACTTTTTCTTCCATGTATATGTTCTATTTCTTATTTATCTATTTAATTTTCTATAAAAGTCATTATAACGAGGACAGCCTCTGTTGAGAAAAGATATGTAGCCATTGTATCTATTTGCCATAAATTATGAGTTTCGAGAGTAAAGGCTATAAGCTTTTTTATGTTATAGTATTATGAGATCTTTGCAAACGGATGACAAGTAAGTTTGTATTAATGATGTGATTAATTATCTTGATATTTGGTTTAACAAGTATTAGTTCAATTTTTAGTGGATGTGTTACCTATACTGATTTACGGCATCCGTATTTATTAGTTAAATTTATTGAAAGATGTAAATGCTAGCTATTTCTGTTCATTATCTTATTATTATTTGATGTTTCACTACGGAAAATAAGATTTCTATTTACATTCTTTGATGCCTTTTTGTACCTTACCACACTATATGATATGCTCTATAATTTGAATTGAAGCCTGAAGGAAGGAAGCTAGTGGAGTTTATTTTGATTGTTTAATTTGCTCACTGATGTTGTAATTCTTTATTCAAGTCTGATAGCTTGACTAAACCATGGCTATAGTTTCCTACTTCTAGATTTGCTAAAGTACTCGATGTTAGATACTTGTTTGTTGTTACATTACAAGTAATCAAGTATTACTTGAGTTTGGAGTTGATGAGGATGTAAAAAGTAACACAAACACACATGTTAGGTCATTGAGACATGCTGGCAATCACTCTACGATTATTAAATCATATTAATGTCATGTCACCTGGTGTTGATTATTAGAAATGAGTATACTTGTGTCAACTGTCAACAGTCTTCACACACGATAAATCTTCTCATCTTGGAGGTTGTGTTAAGAACACAATTCAGTTAGGCCTACCTGCTATATGCTTCTTCAATATTCCTTCCAAGTGTTCATTTAGTTATTATTTTGGGCTTGGTGTAAAACCTGATTTTTCTTACTTCTCTCTTTGTAATATTGACATCTTTAAAAGAAGGCTCGTGATTTAGGTTTTGTCTCAATCAATTATGGTTGGATATGAATGCTCAATAGTAATGGCTCCATTTCCTAACTTTACCCTTCTTGCACTAGTAAGGAACTTCTTTGCATGATGTTACCTATATTATTTTTTTCAACATTCCCCTGATTTTCATTTTGCTGATGGTTTTATAAGGGTTATCACAAACTTGCTTTTCTTCTTTGCCTCTTCACTGTACTTACTTTGTGAAAGGGTTGATTTAAGTTAATTTATTGTGTGGATCTCTCCTAGTTGGTTGTTACTCCTTTAAGAATTGGAGCTGAACTAATGAAGATTGGTCCACCTTAGGATTGCCTTTCAAAGTTAATCCTTCACTCTATGTTAATACCCTGATGTTCACTTATCTGTGGAACTGTGCTTCCTAAAATTGCATATTTCTGTCATTCCATTCTGTGTAGATGATATATTCTAAAGTTCGTTGCTTGAGTAAATTTTCTAAGACTGCATATATTTTAATTGTGAAGCGCAAATACAGTGAACCAGGCTACAGTCATGAGAAAAACAACCAAGTGTTGTCAATTTTCAATTGAAAGTCAATTTCACATGATCAGGAATGGTACTACAGAAGATATTGTTTAGCTTAAGGATATTCTCCGAGTCCTGTCACAGGCATGGACTTGATGCGGTTTCACATTATAGGTGTATTCTAGAAATTACGTTGTCAAATGTTTAGAGACAACAGAGTCATATGCTCGTGGATATCTTTTGTTAGCAGAAGGCGTGGACAAACCAGTATTTAGAGGAGCTGAAATACTTAATGTTGGAGGTTGCCAACAGTTTGTCTAAGGCGTAAATGTTTGGAACATATGTAATAGGTTAATACTTAATATCCAGTGTCCTTGTTGTAATAGAACTGTTTGATTTTATAGTTTAAGAGTTACGTAAGATGAATTATTGCTAGCTTGCAGCTTTACCAAGTGATTATTGGAATTTAACTTATTGATAAAGACTGTATTCAGTATATAGCCTGGAAAGTGAAAAAGGTTTCAAAATGGAGTAAGTAATGAATTCTGTTATTTGATATTCAAATTTTTTTTTTCAGGAGCCTTTTGTTAATATTCCGGAGGATACAATTCGTGAGGCACTAAAAGTTGTCATTGGTAATGTACTCTCTGTTCTTTACACTTTGCATAGACTGTGTTGAATTAAATGGAACTGGTTAGAGTTTTGAATTATTAACCTGTACTTTTTTGTGCTGGTATTTCAGATATTAGGAATCACCCATTACTGATCCATTGCAAACGAGGAAAGGTGTGTGTATTATGTAGTTGGTTTTTGCATAGGCTCATCATTAATCTATTGAAACAATTCGTAATTTAAACGGGTGTTTGTTATGGCTCTGTTGTTCAGCACCGAACAGGTTGTGTAGTTGGGTGCTTGAGAAAATTGCAGAAATGGTGCCTGACTTCTATATTTGATGAGTATCAGCGCTTTGCTGCTGCCAAAGCTAGAGTTTCTGATCAGAGGTTTATGGAGCTCTTTGACGTGGCTACCTTCAAGCATCCACCAATTGCATTTTCATGTTTGAAGAGGTAAACACATATTGTTGATAGGCTTTGCTGCTTTTAATTACTTTAAAGGTAATCCTAATTCCTGCTTTGGATTGGATTTAACTTGAAAAAATGTTAATTTTCTGGAATGAATTTCAGCTGTGAAGGCATGATGTTTTCTTTCCCTTACGAGGACAATAAGTAGCAGCTTTTCTTGCTTTGAGGTCCTCGACCCCTCTTTCTTTTTCTCGGAGCATCAAGTTTATAGGGATGCTGTCATTGTACTGAATGTTTGGTTAATATTTTTTCCCCCCCTTCATTCTAGTCTATTATGCTTAATAGCCTGAGTACTAGTCTATTCCATTCCCAAATTCCACTGTCACTCGGCGGTTTTTAGAAAATACTGTAGAGAATGTATGACATTTGATCTAAATTTGAGTATCCACCAGATTAATTTCAATTGAATAGCACGCGTTTGTCATCTGTATTTTACTTCAGCTGAAAAAGATCATCCGGCTGATTCGGTGAATTGTTAGTGCAATGAGCCCCTGTGATATTAGTTGATAAGCAAACAGTCTTTTCTGCTGGCAAATAGAACACCTTACTGGGTGAAGTATTTTACTACTAAGAGCGTGTATTTTATTTTATTTTTTGCTATTTACTAATGCTGAAAAATAGCTACAAGGCTCAGAATTTTGCAAAATGTGGATGTACTGTTAAATATATTGATAGAAACCTCATCATTCTGATAAACTCTACATTATTTAATTGAAAACTATATGGAGTCCTGGGATACTTGGATCCAATGTATATATAGGCCTTGCAGTACGTATACATTGATATTGCGCGCGCACACATATATATATTAAATGCAATAACAGATACTGTCCTATTGTTAGTATTTTATTAGTGTTATGGACATTTCATTTTCAACGCTAAAAATTTATATGGTTGAGAATTTTTTGTTGGAGATGTGAATCAGAAAATGGAATATTGATAAAAGCATCGACTTAAAAATAAAATATAAGAAAATATTGAAAAACATACAAGCGGGTTGAAATTGTGTATAATTTAGAATGAGCTAACAAATGGAACCGATTATTAACAAGGTAATTATCATAAGAAACCAACTCACAAATTTCTGTGATAGCGAGTGACGTGTTCTGAAATTTACGTCTTAATGCAAGAGGGATCTTTAAAAATTGCAAGCGGGATGATGAAAAATGCATTGAATTTGTTAAAAACCTTAATAGCATAATCAAGTACAAATTATAATCTATAGAGCAATATGCAGACATCACATGGTCAGAATTCAAAAATTATTAAATGGTCGAGTTAGATTCACTGTTCAATGATATCCGTAGGCTATGACAGAGTCCTTGAAAGAGTGAAGGCAAATTGGAATTCATTGAAGGGAGAAAAAAGGTGCATCTAAAACAACTTCATAATTTAACAAGGAATTAAATGAAGAAGTAAGCTGATGTTTGGGAGTTTAATCTCTAGATTTTAAACACATGAAAAAATAGAATCTATCATGTTCTTGTTTTTCTTATTATGGAGCAAATACAAATAATATAGTATTTCAAGAAAGTCCCAGGTTTCTTTTTCCGAGACATGTGGTGCTATGTCCTTTGAAGCAGCTGATGATATCTTCCTACTTCTTGATAGTATTCTTGCAAGATCAACTTCTTAGTTTGGGTGAAAACAACCTTATAAGCCGTTGATATTTCATAACCTGCTTTTAATGATAATTTTCTTTCTTTGATTGTCTTGCAGCGTTGAACACTTTGAGCAGAATTCAATTTCATATGTAAGAAAGGGAAAAGGTTTGGTCTTTATTTAGTCTTGTTTTAGTGTTTCAGTTCAGTTACTATTTGCTAATCCCATAAATACGATGTGGTCTAACTTGGAGTAGAAGTTATATTCTATTTAATTCTTTCATAGTTGGTGGTGATGGCTTGCAGATGCTATTATATCCTTCATTTAAATTTGATAATTCATTGGCTAACATGCTTTCCTTTAATTTATTATCTGGACCTCATTGTTCTCCTACTCATATACTTAGAGGAGGTCAGGTATGATATTTCTTAGTGGAACAACAGAAGTTTGTATTGTGCAAGACTTGCATTTGTCCGCCTGCTTATGAGTTATTGACTAGTGTTCAGTACTGGTATACTTTTGGTACAGCTTTTGAAGTCCACCACAATTTTATTTCTCTTTCCTTTATTGTTTTCATAATAAATTAGGGGAAAGGAGAATGTAGACAAACTGACTTGTAAGACGATTTTACAGTAGAATACGACTTTATTGCAATTAGAAAGCCCCCCTCGCCGCTCCCTAACAAAAATAGTAAACAATAACTATAACTATATAGAATAGCAAACATCATGATTATGAACTTTTAGACTGATCACACCCTTTTAAAAAAAAAAAAAAAAAAAAAAGCATCTAAGCTGCTGCTGCTTTCATGGCTTCAAATCTTGGTTCCTTGGGCTGGAACTTGACGCCGGCATATAGCTTCATGTAGTCATCGAATACAAATTTGGGGTATACTTCCTTCTCATCTGCTTCTTTGTCCACCAATTCTGGTGCCGGGTAGATAACAGCATCATTGCCAGGGTTGTAAAATGAAGCAAGAGACATGCGGTTTCCATCTGATTGAGCTATCACTCGGTGAAGCACACTCTTGTATTTGCCATTGGTGATAACCTGTACGTGTTTTAGGAAAATAATCAGCCTCCTCATTTATTTATTGCAAATCAGATTTTGATTAGTGACATTCTTTCTATATAACAACTCGTACCTCTAGTTGATCACCTAGATTGATCACGATGGAATGGGGCATCGGCGGAACATCAATCCACTCGCCGTCCTTGAGAAGCTGGAGGCCACTTACCTTGTCATCTTGGAAAAGTAGGATTATGCCACCAGCATCAGTGTGAGCTCTGAGCCCTTTGATTAATTCTGGGTTGGGACATGGTGGGTAGTTGCTGACCTTGGTCCCAAAATTTACACCCTTGGTTCCGTAAAAGGCCTTCTTTAGGTACCCTTTCTCTAGTCCAAGATTCTCGCAAAGCAAGTCCAGAAGCTCCTCTGCTAGTTTCTCCAGCCTTCCAGCAAATTCCTTCATCACCTTCCTGTCATCAAAAATTAGATATGAAGATACAAATTTGAGATCCATTCGATATACAAATAATAATAATTTATTACTATTATTATTACCTGTACTCATCCTGGAGATCAGGGACTTGTGAAATGTTGGAAACAGGGAGATGTCGCAAGAAGAAGGTGCTTTCCCAATCCTTATCAGTCACTTCTGCTTGGACTCCCTCCAGAGCTTTGCTTGCCACCATTTCCTTGAACCTCTGTTCCATACACTTTTTATAATGCCCCTTTGTCAATCTTTCCACGGTGTCCAGTAGATCATGCGAGATCCCATGGTTCACAAGCTAGAAAAATATTTATAAATAACACAATACCAGTTAGATCTCTACACAATTAACCTCCAGCACGATTAGGAAAGGAAGAACTAGTTTATAGTTATTACTTGTTAGTTAGTACCTCAAAGAAACCCCAGTTCTCACAAGCATCTTTAATCATCTCCATGGTAGCTGCTCTCTCCTCGCCATTCAGCTTCTCAAAGTTGATAACTGGGAAGTTCTCCATCTCTATATTTCTCTCTCTCTCTCTGTTTTCTGTTTTTTTTTTTGTGTGGTGCGTGTAAAGTAAAGCTTGTGAGTTTTTTAATGAAGAATGTTAGTTTTAGGTCCAATTTATTTATAGGGGATGGGATTAAAGTAGCGGCAGAGGCACAAATAATTAGGTAGTCCTATGTTACTAGTTTAGTGTAGACTTGGACATTAATTAAAAGAGTTGAATTAAGACTTTTGTGGGACTAGTCTACAAAGCATGTTCGTTCCAAGCTGCCTTTTTGGAAGATCTATCCTCCAAGTGACCAATAGAGTGAATTAGAGGTGTATCATTCAATACTGAGATTTTGATTGATGAGTAGGAAGTTGCCTCGTTGTTGCCTTATTCAAACCAACTAACAGCTTATAGGACCGATTTCCTTGGGAAAATGAAAGCCCAATTTGGCAACAAACATGGGATTATTGGAGAAATGTCACCACCTTCGTAAATGCAAATTATCCCCTCTTATTCATTTTTTTTCTTACTTTTTTTAAGTTGTAGTTTTTTAGGGTTAAATATACTTTTCCCCACTCTATTAGGGACAGTTTACAAATACATTATCGAACTGATTTTTTTTACAGTCAACTCATTGAACTATATATTACTCCCTCCGTCCCTATTTAAATGACGTTTTAGAGTTTTTTATTTGTCCTTAATTAATTGACGTTTATTCAAATCTAAGAGAATTAATGATAATTTTTTCAAAATTACCCCTCATTACTCTACCTAATTTTTTGGTACTTTAAACTCTTGTGCTATGAAATTAATGATTTAAGGGTATTATAGACAATTGAGTACTATATTTAATGCTTTTCAATCATTATCTTAATTCTTGTGCTCGTCTCTAAAACGTCATTTAAATAGAGACAGAGGGAGTATTTACAAAAAGTGATTTTGCCGTCTATGTCTGTTAACCATTTAACAGAAAAATGATGTGGCAATACGTGGCGGGAGAGAGAAGCTTAGTTGGATAACTAATTAAATTAAATTATACTCAATTTTATAACAAATAGTTAAACAAAATATAAATCAAATTAATATACATAACAAATAATTAAATTAAATTAATTAATTAATAATAAAATAAATTAATGAATAGTTTTTACAAATGTATTTATATAAATTAATGAATTCATATTTTTTAAAATTTTTAAATATTTTAATTTTACTTTAAAAATATAAAATTATCTAATATTTTAAAATAAAGGGATTATTATTATTATTATTATTATTATTGTTACCATATTCCTTTTTTAAAATAAAAGAAAGAAAGAAAAAAAAATTCTAATATTTTGAAAAGGAAGGATTATTATTATTATTATTAAAAGAAAAAAATTTATCTAATAATTATTAAATTTTTAAATATTTTAATTTCGCTTTAAAAATATAAAATTATCTAATATTTTAAAATTATTATTATCTAATATTATTACTACGATATTCCTTTTTCCAGATAAAAGAAAGAAAGAAAAAAAAACTTCATCATCCTGTGTGAGATTTCCATCGGTCGCCACCCACCATCATCCATAACCACCACCATCAACGTACAACCCAAACATCTACACAACAAATCTTTTTTTAAAAAAATTGAATGTTCAGTAAATGATTCAACATTTGCACAATTAACAAAAAAATATTTAGCAAAAAAAATAAAATAATAAAACTTAAACAGCTAGATTAACCCTTTTGGCCTAGCTTTTCTTCGTTTTCTGGCGTCGACACCTTCTCCGCCGACGGGATCCACGGGAAATTGATCCACCCAGATTAATTCACAAAATAGATAATAAAACCCAAACATATTAGCTTCAATTTTATTCCCCAAATAGATAATAAAACCCTAAAAACTCACAAAATGTACAGATCTTAAAATTATTTTTTAGTTTAATTCTTCTTTCTCTGCCATTCTTTGGTCAGATCTGGGTTATAGTAGTGTTTATTGAAGAAAAAAAGTGAACGGTGAAGGATTATGGAGATAAAATACAGTGAAGGAACGGTGAACGGTCCGGGACGGGCGGACGACAAACGAATTCTGTGATCGTGGGCCGGCAAGAGATGGGATAAGGAAGAGGGGAGGAGAGGGGAGAAATGGCGGCGATGGAGAAGAGAAAGGGGGAAGAAACATAGAGGAGAAATGGTCTTCTTTTTTTTTAGTTCTTTTTCTTTTTTTTTTGTTACGTGTTTTTTAAGGGTTTTTGCTCTTTTAAATTTTGTTTAAACCCATTTATTTTCCTATGTGGCAACAGCTAGACTGATTGCACATGAAGCAGTTCACGTGAATATTCATTTCAAAGCTGACGTGTATGTTCCATTAAAAGTCAACTCATTTAACGGATTTTGTGACGATTTGAAAATAATTTATAGTTCAATTAGTCAATTGTAAAAAATTTCAGTTCAGTGATACAATTGTAAACCGAGATCTAGTAGAGTGACGAAAAGTGTATTTAACCCTAGTTTTTTATTATGCTTTAGTTATTAAAATCTAGCTAGATTTGGAGGATTATTTAGTTGTATGGGTAGATTATCATTCTCCTACTTTATTGCTTTTTCTTTTGTGACAGGGAACACAAGGATATATAATAGTTTTTGCTTAGATATATGAATATAGCAAAAGAAATTATTATTGTTCATGTGACGCCCCCAAAATAAGTATACATTACTCATTTTGAGTTGTCAAATATATGGTACAAAATTTATATGCAAACTTAATTATGCAATACGACAAAAGCGTAGCTGAGAGTTTTTTCACGAATATTGTCTCATAGATAGTATCCAAACTCAAATGGTGTCCTCATTACATTTATTATCACACTATTTCATAGAATAGTGAGGACTACTATAGCCACCTATCCTGGACCATCACTCCATTCCCTGACTCATCTCGGCTACGTTCTCATTTCCTGAATAGAACAATGAAAGCAAAGGGTGAGCTCAACTAGCCCAGTAAGAAATATTATGACTAAGATAATGCAGAACAAATTATCGTTAACCCTTCAACAGTGTTAAACTAATAACCAACAAGTTTAACTGCAGCGGAATAAGCAATCCATTAGAAGAGTTAAGTAGAGCATGATATCTACTATCTTCTATGATTTAAAAAATTTATCATCAATTTTATCGCTGAGACTCAGCTCAATAAATAATCAACATCACTGAATTATCCATGCACTACGGGCCAAGGATATCTGTAAGACCCCAATTTTTATGAATAAAGATTAATTTTTTCTCGAATTATATTTTTAAATATTATGGTATGGATTTGATATAATGTTATAGTTGTGGGTAATATTTATAAATATTACAAAGTAAGCAAGTGGTTATAAAATATTCGTTTGGTCGGAAAATATTCTTTTTGTCAAAAAATATTTGTACGATGACACCATCATTGGTGGATCCCACAACGGAATAACTGTCGAAGTTAAAAAATGACAGAAATAACTTCTTATATAAAATAACGGCGAAATTTTTTACCGTTAAACTGTTGAAATACCCGGCGGTAAAAGTACAGTAATACGCGTGGTTGCATAGTAGCACACGATATTGATTATTGATGCTTACGTGAGAAGTCACTCAATTATACTCAATTATTGCTACAATAATTACTGCATAGTATCTCACGTTATTTGATTCAATTATTGTCACAGTATTATTTGCATAATATTTTATATTTTTTAATCAATAATTGAAACCACAAAGTTATTCATATTATTATTTGTAATATTAACGATGTCCAGAAAGTTCTGTCGAGGAGAGGTTTGGTCACCTAATTGCACGCCAATAGGGAGAAATCCTTATCGAAAAGCCCCCTTCTTCTTGGAAATGATCTGGTTGTTAAATATTGTGAGTTATAATATTAATGATGAATAATTGTTGAAAGATTAAAAATGTGTTGATTAAAGATAAGTGATTTGTGGTAAATATTTATTCAATTTTTTTTGATATAAATAGAGGGGTTTGTTATGAGTTATTTGTTATAAGTTTGGCTTATTATTCCATGAGGAGATGTGCTAATTTTTCAGACCGTTGGTTGAAGATATAATAGTAAATCACTATGGACCGCTGGTGAAAAGTTATAATAGTAAATCAATATGGATCGCTGGTTTAAGGTAAATCAGTATGGACCGTTGCTTTAAGTTTTTAATAGTAAATCAATATGGACCGTCTGTTTAAAAGTAAATTAATCTGGGCCGTTCATGAATTAGTTACTATTCAGTCTTTTTTCCTATAAATAGAAGTCCATTCCTTCGTTATTTCTTACGGATTTACTGAAACTCTAGAGAGAGAAACTATAGAGAGAAAAAGAGGAGTATTCTACTACTACCCTACTTCAGTATTCAATCTTTTACTATGGTAACGGATATTATTTGTTGTATTTGTAAGGGGTATTATTTCTTTCATATTCATGAAGAGAGTTATTTTCTTTCAATACTCGTAAGGGTTGTTATTCCATTCTTTATTATTCTGTGGGAATAATCTGTCTACGCGGACTACCGCATGCATGACAAAATCTTTTGTTATTCCATTCTTTATTATTATGTGGGAATAACCTGTCTACGCGAACTACTGCATGCATGGTGAAATCTTTTGTTATTCCATTCTTTATTATTCTATTAGAATAACCTATCTATGCGGACTACTGCATGCCTGGTGAATAACCCTTCGTATTCAATTGTTATTAAATTATAGAAATGATCTGTCTACGCGGACTACGCATGACAGGTGAAAATCTATTTGCAGTTTCGTATATTATTTCTTTTCATATTCTTAAATCGAAACTTACTATGGTAAGTATTGATTCTATAATTCTTGAAATTAGTGAAATATCCTTGAGTTTTGCTCTTCATCCATTATCGTTTTATTGAAATATTGATATGAACTTTCTTATTAAATATCAATATTTTCACCCGGGGTACTATTCACGGGTTACTATTCACTCAATTACTACTCACCCGAGAATTCGGGGTACTTTTGATACCGAGTTACTATTCATAGGGTACTATTCACTCGGATAATATATACCCGAGGTACTATTCATGACAAAAATTTATTTTTTTTCGATCCAAATCATTTTTGATACAATATTATTCTTGAATTTTACTCCACAAAGCAGTATCATGTTGACAATTTAGACATTATTGAATTCTGGATAAATTAAATTATAAATCTTTAAAAATTTATCATTTACTTTCTTTTAATTGAATTCTTATATCATTGTCATCATCCTCATGTTTATATTGTGATAAAAGTCATCTGTGGTTTACATGCATAGATGTACTATTGATTGGTATGATTATGACCAGGGATTATTCGGTATAATCATGACCGTAATGTTACAAATGATGTGGTAAAAGTTCTCATTGTCCCGTAGTGCATTGATGGACAGTTGTTGATTTGATCATGACCATTGATGATTACATGAATATCTTTGGACCGTAGTGCAGGGATGATTCGATGATGTAGTTTATTTATTAAGCTGAGTCTCAGCGATAAAGTTGATGAAAAACTTTTTAAATCATAGAAGATAGTAGTTATCATGCTCTACTTGGCTCTTCTAATGGATTGCTTGTTCCGCTGCAGTTAAACTTGATGTTTATTGTATTTTATCAGTTTAACACTGTTGAATGCTAATGATAATTTATTCTGCATTATCTTAGTCATAATATTTCTTACTGGGCTAGTTGAGCTCACCCTTTTGCTTTCATTGTTCTCTTCAGGAAATGAGAACGTAGCCGGGACTAGTCGAGGAACAGAGTGACGGTCCGAGATGGTGGCTATAGTAGTCTTCACTATTCTATGAAATAATGTGATACTAAATGTAATGAGGACTTCATTTGAGTTTGAATACTGTTTATGAGACAATATTCGTGTAAAAACTCTAAGTTATGTTGTTGTCGTATTGTATAAAAGAAGTTTGTATTTGATTTATGTACCATGTATTTGGCGACTCAGAATGGGTGATGTATACCTATTTTAGGGGCGTCACAATATCCATTAGTATCACATCCACGAATTATCCATGCACTACGGGCTAAGGATATTTGTGTTATCGCCAATGGTCATGATCATGCCAACAATTGTCCATCAATGCACTACGGCCAATGAGGACTTTTATCACATCATTTGTAACATTACAGATCATGATTATACCGAATGATCCCTGGTCATAATCATATCAATCAATAGTCTATCTATGCACTACGGGCCAAAGATAAGGATGATGACAATGATATAAGAATTCAATTAAATGAGAGCAATGATAAATTTTAAAGATTTTATAATTTAATTTATCCGAAATTCAATAATATCTAAATTGTCAACATGATACTACTTTATGGAATAAAATTCAAGAATAATATTGTATCAAAAATGATTTGGACGGGAAAAAAATTATTTTTTGTCATGAATAGTACCCGGGTGAGTAGTACCCGAGTGAATAGTAATTCAGGAATAGTACCCTGTGAATAATACCCCGACATGAAAAGATCAAAAATTATCAAGAATGCTCAGAATAATATTTTTATGAAAAGATACTAGATGAAGCGCAAATTTCAAGGATATTCTACTAATTTCAAGGAGTATAGAAGTTATACTTTAACAAAATGAGTGTAGAATTCGGAAGCTGAAACGAAATAATATTACTTACATACTACAGAGTATGAAAAAAAATATTATTTCTAACGAATACTGAACAAAAATAGTATCCCTTACCTTAAAAAGAAAGTACTTCTGACTGGTAGGGAAGGAATATTCTTGAAGAAAACTTGTGACGCCCCCAAAATAGGTATACATCACCCATTCTAAGTCGCCAAATACATGGTACAGAAATAAATATAACTTCATTAATACAATTATCGTACAAAATACGACAACACATACACTATGAGTTTAAATACAAATATTGTCTAATAGACAGTATTCAAACTCAAAAGGAGTCCTTATTACAATTATCGATACACTATTTTACAAAAATAGTGAGGACTGCTAATGTAACTTTTTAGAACCATCACTCCATACCCCGGCTGTGACGCCCCCAAAATAGGTATACAACACCCATTCTGAGTCGTCAAAATACATGGTACAGAAACAACTACATCTTTATTATTACAACACAAGAACTGTGAGTTTAAATACAAATATTGTCATTTAGACAATATCCACACTCAAGTAAGTCCTCATTACAATTATTGATACATTATTTTATAAAAATGGTGAGGACTACTAAAGTAACTTCTAGAACCATCATTCCATACCCGACTAGTACTCGCTACATTCTCGCCTCCTGAGAAAAATAGAACAAAAAAGAAAAGGGTGAGCTCAACTAGCCCAGTAAAGAATATTATGACTAAGATAATACAGAACAAATTATCGTTAGTCTTCAACAGGGAAAAATCTAATAGAATACAATAGACAACAAGTTTTAAATCAATAACTGCAGCGGAAACAGCAAACCATTAGAAGAGTCAAGTAGAGAATGAGTTCTACTATCTTCTAAGATTTAAAAGTCCATCATCAATATTTTATCCCTGTAACAACAATCATTAACCATCTTTAATCAAATATTCATCTTTGCACTACAGGCCAAAGATATTCATTTGTATCACCAATCGGTCATGTTCATCTCAACACCTGTTCATCTTTGCACTACGTGCCAAAGATATTCATTAGTTAATAATTCATCTTTGCTCTACAGGCCAAAGATATTCAGTAATATCATCATTTAGGACTGAGGATGATGAAAAAAATATCTTAAAGAAAACGAATCCAGTGAAACAAAATAACAAATATTAAGGATTCGTATTTCGGTTTATCCATGTCCAAAAATACCTTATAATTATTCATAGTGAAGTAAAATTCAAGAATGATCAAAACATGGATACAATCAAAGCTAGTACCCAGAATAGATATTTTGGACGAAAAGAAGAAAATTTCATTTTCGGTGAATAGTAACTCGTGAATAGTAACTCGTGAATAGTAACTCATGAATAGTAACTCATGAATAGTAACCCCGACGTGAAAAGTTCTAAATTTGATAAAAATTTCTAACCAATATTTCGGCATAATGATATTGAAGAAATAATATCATTTTTGAATAAAATAACATCCCTTACCTCGTAAAGACAGTACTTCTGGTCGGAATACCGGTATAAGGCTGAAAGACACTTGTTCTGATGAATAGAAACTCTCAAAGTATCTAAATACTCACAAAATACACTCAATAATCTAGAGAGAGAAACAGAGAAAACTTGTTTCTGGTGTGATTTTCAATTCTAACTTAGCCCTCTATTTATAGGAAAATGTTAGAACGCCATAAGAGACTAAAATAATAAAATATATTATTTTATTTTATTTTCTTTACGTATGCTAAGACCATGACTATCAAGGCATGCAAAATCTGAATTTTCCAGCAGCCCACATGCATATTCACCACCAACCAAAAAGTGGGTCCCACCCATAATTTAATAAAAATCATTTTATTTTTTGAAACTTCAGTAATTCATAGAAAAATAGACCGTTTATCAGAAAAATACGAATTTTATGTCCATTCTGACTGAAATCGAATTCTCTACAACTTTGTAGCTTTGAGTTTTTCCAAATTCCAAACCAAAAATATCCGAAATCCACAAACGGATGATTTTTAATACCTCCACATCGACAAAATACTGATAAAACACCTCAGCTTTAATTCTTTCATTTTTATCCACATAAAAATAAATATATCCATCATTTATATCCACATAGAATAAATATTTCCTTATCATATGAATCAATAATTAATTATTCACAAATAATATTACAGAATCACATTTATGACAACCAGGCCGTTCCCAGGAAAGAGGGGGCTTTCCAATAAGGATTTCTCCTTATTGGCGCGCAATTAGATGGCCAAACCTCTCCTTAGACAGAACTTTCTAGACATTGCCAATAATGTTATCTAATAATATTATTCAAATAATATGAATTATTGATCTGATAATGGGAAATACTGTGTAGTGACAATTATTGAAATAACAGTAATATAAAATATCAACACAGCAATTATTGAATCAATAAAATAAAATACTGAACAGTAATTACTGTAACTATTATTGAGTAGTGCCTTCTTACGTAAGAATCAATAATTGGTGCAATACAGTGTGCTACTGTGTAACAACGCGTATTACTGTGTTTTAACCACCGGGTATTCCAACAGTATTAACGGTAACAACTACGCCGTTATTAATAAAAAACATATACTTGTCGTTTTCTTCATCCAATCGCTTTCCGTTATGGGGCCCACAAAAGACTGCGCCGTCGTACGAATATTCCCCGACAGGAAGAATATTCCACGACCAAACGAATATTCTCCGACAATAATAAATATTTTATAACCACCTGCTTATTTGAAATATTTGCGCATTTTACTCATAACTAACCTCATTAATCAATTTAACACTTACTATTTCAAAATAATAAATAGAGGGAATTTAAATTTCATTTATTAATAATTTGGGGTCTTACAACCTCCCCTCCTTATGAAATTTCGTCCTCGAAATTGACGTACGTACCTGGTGTTTCGAAAAGATGAGGATACCTCGCTTTCATTTCCGTTTCTAACTCCCAGGTCATTTCCTCAATAGCATGGTTTCTCCACAAAACTTTAACTTGTGGTATGACCTTCGTGCATAGGACATGCTCCTTTCTATCCAAGATCTTGACAGGTACCTCTTCGTACGTTAAGTCTTCAGCTATCTCGTCCGGTTCTAACTCAATAACGTGGTCTGGGTCTTTTACATATTTACGTAACACAGATATATGAAAAATATTATGAACACGAGACATACTTGGAGGTAACGCGAGTCTATAGGCCACATTTCCTACTCGGTCAAGAATCTGAAATGGACCAATAAATCGTGGATTGAGCTTTCTTCTCTTCCCAAATCTTGTAACCCCTTTGCATGGGGCCACACGCAACAATACATGATCCCCAATGTCAAATTCCACGTTCTTTCGATGAAGATCCGCATAACTCTTTTGTCGATCCTGTGCCGTTTGTATACATTGTCGAATCGTTTGGATCTTCTCTGTAGTCATGCGTACCAACTCTGGTCCCAACAATGTTGCTTCACCCACCTCGTCCCAGCATACTGGAGAGCGACACTTTCGTCCATATAATGCTTCAAATGGGGCCACACCTATACTTGCCTGATAACTGTTATTGTAAGAGAATTCCACCAATGGTAGGTACTTATCCCAACTCCCTTTGAAATCTAGGACACAAAGTCTTAATAAATCTTCAAGAGTTTGAATAGTCCTTTCTGATTGTCCGTCCGTTTGAGGATGGTATGCCGAACTAAATCGTAAATCTGTGCCCATAGCTTTTTGCAAGCTAACCCAAAATCTTGAAGTGAATCTTGGGTCACGATCCGAAACTATGGATACTGGCATGCCATGCAGTCTCACAATCTCATCTACGTATATACGAGCAAGACGTTCAAGGGAATAAGTCTCCCGTATCGGCAAGAAATGAGCAGACTTGGTTAATCTATCAACAATAACCCAAATAACATTTATGCCTTGAGAAACCGTGGGAAGACCCGTAACGAAATCCATGGTAATGTGTTCCCACTTCCATTTCGGAATCTCAAGTGGTTGCAATGGACCATTTGGTACTTGATGTTCCACCTTTACACGTTGACAAGTTAAACACCTTGAGATAAACTTTGCAATCTCTCTCTTCATATTATTCCACCAAAATGTATGTCGTAGATCACGATACATTTTGGTACTTCCAGGATGGATTGCAAATGGTGTATTGTGTGCTTCCATCATGATCTTGTACTTCAAATCAGAATTGTTAGGAACACAGAGTCTAGAGTGGACTCGAAGTATTCCTTCTTCATCGATTCTTGCTTCTAGAATAGAACCTTCTTGCACTTTCTTCTTCATACGCATCAGCTCTATGTCCGTAGCTTGAGCAGCTTTAACTTTATCGATTAAAGTCGGTTCTACTCGTATATTTGATATCATCATGTGGGTACTTGGAGCCTTCATCTCTATCTCCATCCTTTACAAGTCATACAAAATGGGCCTTTGTGTTAACAACATTGCACTCGTACCCGCATATGATCTTCTACTCAATGCGTCAGCTACTACGTTTGCTTTTCCAGGATGATATTGGATGGTATGATCATAATCTTTTAGCAGCTCGAGCCAACGTCGCTGCCGCATGTTGAGTTCCTTTTGGGTGAAAAAATATTTGAGGCTTTTATGATCTGTATAGATCTCCACTTTCTCCCCATACAGGTAGTGTCTCCAGATCTTCAACGTGAAAACTACTGCTGCCAACTCCAAATCATGAGTAGGATAATTCCTCTCATATTCTTTGAGTTGTCGCGAGGCATAGGCTATGACTTTCCCATGTTGCATGAGAACACATCCTAACCCTTTGCCTGAAGCATCACTGTAGATAACAAATCCATCCGAACCAGATGGTATTGTCAGAACAGGTGCCGAAATGAGTCTCCTCTTAAGCTCTTGAAAACTCTTCTCGCATTCCTCGCTCCATACGAATTTGATATCTTTCCGAGTCAGCTGAGTTAACGGGGTAGCGATTCGAGAAAACCCTTCCACGAATCTTCGATAATAACCAGCTAAGCCTAGAAAGCTACGTACTTCGGTCACCGTCTTTGGTTGCTCCCAACTTTGTATTGCTTCAATCTTCGCCGGGTCAACAGATACTCCATGTTTTGACACCACGTGCCCTAGGAAAGCTACTTCCTCAAGCCAGAACTCGCATTTCTTCAACTTAGCATATAACTTATTTTCACGCAGCCTTTGGAGTACCAGCTTCAAATGATGCTCATGATCTTCACGGCTTTTGGAATATATGAGGATGTCATCAATAAAGACAACAACGAACTGATCCAAATAATCCTTGAATACTCGGTTCATCATATCCATGAAAGCCGCAGGAGCATTAGTCAATCCAAAAGACATGACTAGGAACTCATAATGCCCGTACCGAGTTCTGAAGGCAGTCTTTGGAATATCCTCAGTTTTAACCTTCAGCTGATGATATCCAGAACGAAGATCGATCTTTGAAAAGAATTGTGCTCCTTGTAACTGGTCAAACAGGTCATCAATACGAGGTAGCGGATACCTATTCTTAATAGTGACATGGTTTAATTCCCGGTAATCAATATAAAGTCGCATACTCCCGTCTTTCTTCTTTACAAATAAAACAGGAGCACCCCAAGGAGATGTACTAGGACGAATGAAACCGATGTCCAACAACTCTTGTAGTTGGACCTTTAACTCCTGAAGTTCAATAGGAGCCATTCGATATGGGGTTTTAGAAATGGGCTTTGTACCAGGTTCAAGATCAATAAAGAATTCAATTTCTCGTTCCGGGGGTAGATCGGGAAGTTCTTCAGAAAATACGTCAGGAAAGTCAATAACAATAAGAATATTATTCAAATTTGACGTGTCTTTATTCAAATCCATAACATGGGCTAAGAAAGCTTGACATCCGTTTTTTAATAAACGAATGGCTTTATGGCTTGATATAACAGTGATTGATTTTAATGGCTTAGTTGTTTGAATTCGTACAACAGGTTGGTTAGGAATATGAAAATTAACAACCTTACGAAAACAATCAATTTTGGCATGATGAGTAGTTAACCAATCAATCCCTAAAATCACATCAAAAGCAAGTATCTTTAAAGAGATAAGGTCAACAGGTAAGGTGATGGTGCCAACTTGGATCACACAAGATTTATAAACAGTGGATGTGATGAAAATTTCTCCTAACGGAGTCTCCACAGATAAATCAAAGTCTAACTTCTCCGGAGTCAAGTTTAAACGTTGAGCACAAGCAGGAGAGATAAAAGAATGGGTAGAACCGGTATCTAATAAGGTATAAACTTCGCATGAATTTATGATTAGCTTACCCGTGATCACCTAGTTTGGGTTCCTCGCATATTGACCAGTCACGACAAACGCTCTTCCAGGAACCGTTGACTTTATCTTTTCTGGGACAGCTTTTTGAGTCACCATCCCCGCTGGACTTGGTTTTGCTATAGTGCAATCTCGAGCGATATGTCCTTCCTTTCCACAATTATAACATACCTTAAACTGTTGTGGGCAGTTTGGGCTGATATGTCCTTCTTTTCCGCACTTATAGCATATAATCGGTGGTTGTTCTCCTCCCTTGGAACCAGTTGCTGCTGGTGCTGACGTCTTCGTATTGTCATTGTTGAATCTCCTCTTTTTAAAATCTCCTCCCGACTCGCTTCTTCTATTTTTATAGCCACGATTACCACCAGAGTGGTTGCCGTTCTTGTCTGTATTTTTCTTTCTCCGCTGGTTATCATTGTTCTGATGACTGCTGTCACCGATATGATCCTGGTTGTGGTCCCTCAGTTGACCGTACTCATTATCTCGTTCTAATAATTGAGCCCTGTTGACAACATCTAAATAGAGAGAAAATTTATGAGAAATGAGATATTGACGTATGCCGGGTTTCAAACCTCTCAAAAACATCCTCGTCATACGTTCCTCATTCTCCACCAAATGAGGTGCAAACCTGGACAACTCTGCAAACTTTGCCTCGTACTGAGATACCGTTATATTATTCTGCTCTAGTCTAATAAACTCTACCTCCTTCATATGATGAATACTTTTAGGAAAGTACTTGTCATTGAACAGTTTTTGAAATGTCTCCCAAGACATGCTGAGTGCGGTTGGATGGGTACGCTTCACAGACTCCCACCAGTAATCTGCCTCGCCACGGAACATAAAGGTGGCGAATGGAACCTTCTATTCCTCCGTGCATCCCAAGACATCGAATATCTTGGTAATTTGCTTGACCCACGTTTCCGCCATGATCGGATCCGGCTTTCCCTTAAATTCCGGTGGTCCCAATTCTTTGAACTGTTTGGCTGTGACAAACCGTGAATTGCTATCATTTCCTCCTGTATTTTGAACACGAGTCTCCCTTGTCTGGTTTTGCATGAATTGCAAAAAACTTCTAAACATTCCATCATTCATCATCTGCTCATTGGTGTTGTTCACAGGAGGAACATTGCCAGTCTGTTGCACGTTCTCCTCGTTGGTAAGCACCGGTGTCTCCACGGTCTCATTTACTCCACTGTTAACATTCTCAGTCGACATTCTCAAATACTGCCATAAAACAAGGGTTAATTAAATAAATTAACAAATCACATAATACCCCTATATTATGACTGACCAATAAATAAGCTTAGGTAGGACACACTAGCGAAGGATTCGTCTCTCCCCTCCTAGTTCTATTCCCCGATCTCCGCCAGAGATCATATCCCTAAGCTCTGATACCAACTGTGACGCCCCCAAAATAGGTATACAACACCCATTCTGAGTCGCCAAAATACATGGTACAGAAACAACTACATCTTTATTATTACAACACAAGAACTGTGAGTTTAAATACAAATATTGTCATTTAGACAATATCCACACTCAAATAAGTCCTCATTACAATTATTGATACATTATTTTATAAAAATGGTGAGGACTACTAAAGTAACTTCTAGAACCATCATTCCATACCCGACTAGTACTCGCTACATTCTCGCCTCCTGAGAAAAATAGAACAAAAAAGAAAAGGGTGAGCTCAACTAGCCCAGTAAAGAATATTATGACTAAGATAATACAGAACAAATTATCGTTAGTCTTCAACAGGGAAAAATCTAATAGAATACAATAGACAACAAGTTTTAAATCAATAACTGCAGCGGAAACAGCAAACCATTAGAAGAGTCAAGTAGAGAATGAGTTCTACTATCTTCTAAGATTTAAAAGTCCATCATCAATATTTTATCTCTGTAACAACAATCATTAACCATCTTTAATCAAATATTCATCTTTGCACTACAGGCCAAAGATATTCATTTGTATCACCAGTCGGTCATGTTCATCTCAACACCTGTTCATCTTTGCACTACGGGCCAAAGATATTCATTAGTTAATAATTCATCTTTGCTCTACAGGCCAAAGATATTCAGTAATATCATCATTTAGGACTGAGGATGATGAAAAAAATATCTTAAAGAAAACGAATCCAGTGAAACAAAATAACAAATATTAAGGATTCGTATTTCGATTTATCCATGTCCAAAAATACCTTATAATTATTCATAGTGAAGTAAAATTCAAGAATGATCAAAACATGGATACAATCAAAGCTAGTACCCAGAATAGATATTTTGGACGAAAAGAAGAAAATTTTATTTTCGGTGAATAGTAACTCGTGAATAGTAACTCATGAATAGTAACTCATGAATAGTAACCCCGACGTGAAAAGTTCTAAATTTGATAAAAATTTCCAACCAATATTTCGGCATAATGATATTGAAGAAATAATATCATTTTTGAATAAAATAACATCACTTACCTCGTAAAGACAGTACTTCTGGTCGGAATACCGGTATAAGGCTGAAAGACACTTGCTCTGATGAATAGAAACTCTCAAAGTATCTAAATACTCACAAAATACACTCAATAATCTAGAGAGAGAAAGAGAGAAAACTTATTTCTGGTGTGATTTTCAATTCTAACTTAGCCCTCTATTTATAGGAAAATGTTAGAACGCCATAAGAGACTAAAATAATAAAATATATTATTTTATTTTATTTTCTTTACGTATGCTAAGACCATGACTATCAAGGCATGCAAAATCTAAATTTTCCAGCAGCCCACATGCATATTCACCACCAACCAAAAAGTGTGTCCCACCCATAATTTAATAAAAATTATTTTATTTTTCGAAACTTCAGTAATTCATAGAAAATAGACCGTTTATCAGAAAAATACGAATTTTATGTCCATTCTGACTGAAATCGAATTCTCTACAACTTTGTAGCTTTGAGTTTTTCCAAATTCCAAACCAAAAATATCCAAAATCTACAAACGGATGATTTTTAATACCTCCACATCGACAAAATACTGATAAAACACCTCAGCTTTAATTCTTTCATTTTTATCCACATAAAAATAAATATATCCATCATTTATATCCACATAAAATAAATATTTTCTTATCATATGAATCAATAATTAATTATTCACAAATAATATTACAGAATCACATTTATGACAACCAGGCCGTTCCCAGGAAAGAGGGGGCTTTCCAATAAGGATTTCTCCTTATTGGCGCGCAATTAGATGGCCAAACCTCTCCTTAGACAGAACTTTCTAGACATTGCCAATAATGTTATCTAATAATATTATTCAAATAATATGAATTATTGATCTGATAATGGGAAATACTGTGTAGTGACAATTATTGAAATAACAGTAATATAAAATATCAACGCAGCAATTATTGAATCAATAAAATAAAATACTGAACAGTAATTACTGTAACCATTATTGAGTAGTGCCTTCTTACGTAAGAATCAATAATTGGTGCAATACAGTGTGCTACTGTATAACAACGCGTATTACTGTGTTTTAACCACCGGGTATTCCAACAGTATTAACGGTAACAACTACGCCGTTATTAATAAAAAACATATACTTGTCGTTTTCTTCATCCAATCGCTTTTCGTTATGGGGCCCACAAAAGACTGCGCCGTCGTACGAATATTCTCCGACAGGAAGAATATTCCACGACCAAACGAATATTCCCCGACAACAATGAATATTTTATAACCACCTGCTTATTTGAAATATTTGCGCATTTTACCCATAACTAACCTCATTAATCAATTTAACACTTACTATTTCAAAATAATAAATAGAGGGAATTTAAATTTCATTTATTAATAATTTGGGGTCTTACACCGGCTAGTTCCTGCTATGTTCTCACCTCCTGAGAAGAAAAATGGAACAAAAAAAATGGTGATCTCAACTAGCCCAGTAAAGAATATTATGACTAAGATAATATACAACAAATTATTATTACTCCTTAACAGGAAAAAATCTGATAGAATATAATAGATAACAAGTTTTGATCAACAACTGCAGCGAAAACAACAATCCATTAGAATAGTCAAGTAGAGAATGAGTTCTACTATCTTCTAAGATTTAAAAGTCCATCATCAATATTTTATCCCTGTAACAACAATCAATATCCATCTTTAATCAAATATTCATCTTTGCACTACAGGCCAAAGATCTTTATTTGTATCACCAGTCGGTCATGTTCATCTCAACACATGTTCATCTTTGCACTACGGGCCAAAGATATTCATCAGTTAATCATTCATCTTTGCACTACAGGCCAAAAATATTCAATAATATCATCATTTAAGACTGAGGATGATGAAAAATATCTTAAATAAAACTAATCCAGTGAGATAAAGGAACAAATATTAGGGATTCGTATTACAGTTTATCATAATAACCAATTCTGAAGCAGAACTCAAAAATAAAGATCAAAACATGGATACAATCAAAGATAGTAACCATAATAGATATCTTGGACAAATTTATTTTTTTTTCGATGAATAGTGTCGTATACGTGAATAGTAACCCCGACACAAAAAGGTAGATATTCTATAATAAAATCCATACCAATATTTTGGTATAATAATATTGAAAGAATAACATCATTTAGAAAGAAAATAACATCTCTTAACTCAAAATAACAGTATTTCTGATCGGAATATCGGATGTAAAGCCGAAGGAAACTTGCACTGAATAGCAACTCTCAAAGTATCTAAATACTCACAAAATACGCTCGATAATATAGAGAGAAAGAAAACTTGTTTCTGGTGTGATTTTCAATTCTAACTTAAGCGCCTATTTATAAGAAAACGCTAGAACGTCATAGGAGACTAAAATAATAAAATATTATTATTTCTTTTCTTTTATTCTACGCATGCTAAGTTGGACAATCAAGACCAGCCATCTTTGAACAAAATTAGCAGCCCATATGTTTTCAAAAACAAAAGTGGGTCCCACCCTTTTTAATAAAAATATTTAATTTCTGAAACTTCAATAATTCATAATAAATAGCCCTTTTATCAGAAAAATTCGAATCTCATGTGCTTTCCATAGGAAATTTAATTCTCTACAACTTTGTAAGTTTAAATTTTTCCAAATTCCAAACAGAAAATTTACGAAATTCACATACGGACGGTTTTTAACACCTCTTAAAATTTATAACAAATCATATGTTAATTTTTAACGGTTCAGAATTTGTGGACATATACTCAACCTATATATGTATAACATATCCAAAAATCACAACGATCCAACGGTCGGATTAAAATTATAACTCATGCAATAGAGCTTTAAGAACACTGCTTTGATTTTTAATACCTCCATTCTGACAAAGTACTGATAAAACACCTCAAAATTAAATCCTTCATTTATATCCAATAAAAAAATAAATAAATATTTCCTTATCATATAAATCAATAATTAATTATTCACAAATAATATTACAGAATCACAATTATGACAACCAGGTCGTTCCCAGGAAAGAGGGGACTTTTCGATAAGGATTTCTCCTTACTGGCGCGCAATTAGGTGACCAAACCTCTCCTTAGACAGAACTTTCTTAGACATTGCCAATAATACTATTTAATAATATTATTCAAATAATATGAATTATTGATCTGATAATAGAGATACTGTGCAATGACAATTATTGAAACAATAATAATATAAAATATCAACGTAACAATTATTGAATCAATAAAATAACATATTGTACAGTAATTACTGTAACAATTATAGAGTAGTGCCTTCTTACGTAAGGATCAATAATTCATCAATACTGTACAATACCGTGTGCTACTGTGCAACCATGCGTATTACTGTATTTTTACCACTGGGTATTCCAAAAGTGTTAACGGTAATAACTACGCCGTTATTTGTAAAAACTCAAATTTATCGTTTTTTTCATCCGATCGTTTTCCGTTATGGAGCCCACAAATAGCTGCGCCATCGTACGAATATTCCTCGACAGAAAGAATATTTCATGACCAAACGAATATTCCCCGACAACAATGAATATTTTATAACTACCTGCTTATTTTGTAAAATTTGCACATTTCACCCATAACCAAAGTATTATATCAAATTAACACCTTATTATTCACAATAATAATTAGAGGAAATTCGATTTTATTTATTAAAAAGTTGGGGTCTTACAAAACTTGTACTATTTTCTACACTCAAAGCTTCGTAAAACTCGAAAGAAATACGCTCAATATTATAGAAGAAGAATTCTCTGATTCTGGTGTGATTTTCAATTCTAAACTAAGCATCCTATTTATAGGAGAATGGAAGGATACTATTTGAATTTAGAAAATTACGGACGCACAGTGCAGAATTCGGACGATTTTTTAAAAATTCACATGATTTACTATGCAGTCACTATGCAAACAATGTAAGACCCCGAATTATATGAAATAAAAGTATCCAATTTTTTTATAATTATTATTCTATTTAATAAATGGTTAAATTGATAAAAGGTTAAAGTTAAGGGTGATATTTGAAAATTTTGCAAAGTAAGCAAGTTGATATAAAATATTCGTTGTGTCGGGAAATATTCGATTGGTCGGGGAATATTTGTTTTAATAGGGAATATTCGTACGACGACACAATCATTGGTGGACCCCACAACGGAAGTATTGTCGTAGATA
Organism: Panax notoginseng; assembly: GCA_016801055.1. NCBI lineage: Eukaryota > Viridiplantae > Streptophyta > Magnoliopsida > Apiales > Araliaceae > Panax > Panax notoginseng. The sequence continues at coordinate 139,973,315 of CM029021.1, read as the reverse complement.
AAAAACGACAGAAATATCTTTTTATAAAAATAACGGCGAAAGTTTTACCGTTAAACTGTTGAGCTACCCGATGGTAAAAGTACAGTAATACACGTGGTTGCATAGTAGCACACGGTATTGATTATTGATGCTTACGTAAGAAGCCACTCAGTTTACTCAATTATTACTATAGTAATTATTTCATAGTATGTCACGTTATTTGATTCAATTATTGTCACAGTATCATCTGCATAATATTTTATATTATTAAATCAATAATTGAGACAACAAAGTTATTCATATTATTATTTGCAATACTGACGATGTCTAGAAAGTTCTGTCGAGGAGAGGTTTGGTCACCTTATTGCGCGTCAATAGGAAGAAATCCTTATCGAAAAGCCTCCTCTTTCCTTGGAATGATCTTGTTGTTAAATATTGTGAGTTATAATATTAATGTGTTTATTGTTAAATATTGTGAGTTATAATATTAATGATGATTAATGATGATTCATTAGTTAATCATTCATCTTTGCTCTACAGGCCAGAGATATTCAGTAATATCATCATTTAGGACTGAGGATGATGAAAAAAATATCTTAAAGAAAACGAATCCAGTGAAACAAAATAACAAATATTAAGGATTCGTATTTCGATTTATCCATGTCCAAAAATACCTTATAATTATTCATAGTGAAGTAAAATTCAAGAATGATCAAAACATGGATACAATCAAAGCTAGTACCCAGAATAGATATTTTAGACGAAAAGAAGAAAATTTCATTTTCGGTGAATAGTAACTCGTGAATAGTAACTCATGAATAGTAACCCCGACGTGAAAAGTTTCAAATTTGATAAAAATTTCCAACCAATATTTCGGCATAATGATATTGAAGAAATAATATCATTTTCGAATAAAATAACATCCCTTACCTCGTAAAGACAGTACTTCTGGTCGGAATACCGGTATAAGGCTGAAAGAAACTTGCTCTGATGAATAGAAACTCTCAAAGTATCTAAATACTCACAAAATACACTCAATAATCTAGAGAGAGAAAGAGAGAAAACTTGTTTCTGGTGTGATTTTGTAAGACCCCAATTTTTATAAATAAAGATGAATTTTCTATAAATATCATTTTTGAATATTATGAAGTTAATTTGATATAATGTTATAGTTGTGGGTAATATTTATAAATTTTGCAAAGTAAGTAAGTTGTTATAAAATATTCGTTTGGTCGGGGAATATTCTTTTTGTCGGGGAATATTCGTACGACGGCACAATCATTGGTGGACCCCACAACGGAATTATTGTCGGATTGAGAAAACGACAGAATTATCTTTCTATAAAAATAACGGCTGAGGTGTTACCGTTAAAACCGTTAAAACTGTTGAACTACTCGGTAGTAAAAGTACAGTAATACGCGTGGTTGCATAGTAGCACACGGTATTGATTATTGATGCTTACGTGAGAAGTCACTCAGCTATACTCAATTATTGCTGCAGTAATTGCTGCATCATATCTCTTAAATTATTGTCATAGTATCATCTGTTATATTATTGAGACGTTGTGGTAAGTTTGGTTATTTTATGGGGGACCATATGTCATCATCTAATAGTCTCTTCGTCAATAGTAATTACCGTCGTCAATAGTAATTACCGTCGTCAATAGTATTTACCTTGGTCAATAGTAATTACCTTCGTCAATAGTATTTACCTTGGTCAATAGTAATTACCTTCGTCAATAGTATTTACCTTGATCAATAGTATTTACCTTGGTCAATAGTAATTACCTTCGTCAATAGTATTTACCTTGGTCAATAGTAATTACTTTCGTCAATAGTAGTTGTCCCTTCAATATTACCAAGAGTCATTTGACCCTTCGTTAAGACCAAGAGTCATTTGACCCTTCGTTAAGACCAAGAGCCACCCTCAGTTTTTCTATAAATAGAGGCCTAGGGCTTCATTATTTTTCACGAATTCATTCAAGCTATAGAGAGAGAAAGTATAGAGAGAATAAGAGAGAGAGAATAAAAGTATTCTGCTACATCACTTTTCCAATATCCAGTTCTTTTAAGGTAGGGAATATTATTTCTTTTATATTCATGAAGAGAACTTCTGTTATTCCATTTGTTATTATTCTGTTGGAATAACCAGTATACGCGGTCTACCCTATACTTGGTGACATTCTTCTATTATTCTGTTGGAATATCCTGTCTGTGTGTTTTACACCGGACCTGGTTCCGTTTATTATTCTGTTGGAACATCCTGTCTGTGTGTTTTACACCGGACCTGGTTCCGTTTATTATTCTGTTGGAACATCCTGTCTGTGTGTTTTACACCGGACCTGGTTCCGTTTTATTATTATTCTGTTGGAATATCCTGTCTGTGTGTTTTACACCGGACCTGGTTCCATTATTTATTATTCTGTCGGAATATCCTGTCTGTGCGTTTACGCCGGACCTGGTTCCATTATTTATTATTCTATTGGAATAACCTGTCTGTGCGGTCTATCGCATGCATGGTGATTTCTTTTGTTATTCCATTCTTTATTGTACTCAGTTGGTTAAGTTTTGACTTCTATACTCCATGAAATTTGTGGAATATCCTTGATAGTTGCGTTTCATCCAGTATCTTTTCAAGAAAATATTCTTCTAAGCATTCTTGAATTTTACTCCACAATGCAGTATCATGTTGACAATTTGGACGTTGTTAATTCCTGGATAAATTAATTCTTGAACTTGTTTTATTGAATTCTTATATCATTGTCATCATCCTCATGTTTATAAAATGTTGAAAGTCATCTGTGGCCTGTAGTGCATAGATGGACTTGGTATGATTATGACCAGGGATTATTCGGTATAATCATGACCGTAATGTTACAAATGATGTGGTAAAAGTCCTCATTGGCCCGTAGTGCATTGATGGACAGTTGTTGGCATGATCATGACCATTAATGAATACACGAATATCCTTGGCCGTAGTGCAGGGGTGATTCGATGATGTGGATTATTTTATTAAGCTGAGTCTCAGCGATCACAGTGTTGAAAAACTTTTTAAATCATAAAAGATAGTAGAGTTTATTTTCTACTTGACTCTTTTAATGGATTGCTTGTTCCGCTACAGTTAAACTTGATGTCTATTATATTTTATCAGTTTAACATTGTTGAAGGCTAATGATAATTTATTCTGCATTATCTTAGTCATAATATTTCTTACTGGGCTAGTTGAGCTCACCCTTTCTTTCACTGTTCTCTTCAGGAAATGAGAACGTAGCTGGGACAAGTCGGGGTACGGAGTGATGGTCCGAATGATAGTATTAGTTAGTAGTCCTCACTATTCTATGTAATGGTGTGTTAATAAATGTAATGAGGACTCCTTTTGAGTATGAATACTCTCTAGAAGATAATATTTGTATTCAAACTCACAGTTTATGTTTTGTCGTATTGTACACGACAGATGTATTAATCAGTTGTATTTGTATTCTGTACTATGTATCTGACGACCCAAGATGGGTGATGTATACCTAATTTTGGGGGCGTCACAGTTGGTATCAGAGCTTAGGGATATGATCCCTGGCTAAGATGTGAGAATAGAACTAGGAGGGGAGAGACGGGGAATTCCTTCGCTAGTATGACATACCTAAGTTTATTTGCATGGTATTTAATTGGTCGGTCATAATATAAGGATAATATATGACATATCAATTAATTTTTATTTTGTGGCAGTATCTGAAAATGGCATCTGAGAATGTTGAGAATAGCAATGGAGCACAGACGACTGTTGATTCACCACATATCAATAATCAGGATAATGTGCATCAGGAAGGTGTCAATCCTCATGCAAACAACAACACTGACCAAATGATGAATGATCAAATGTTCAGAGGCTTTATGCAATTCATGCAACAACAGGTGAAAGCGGCTCCTGTCCACAACGTAGGTGGAAATACTGGAAACTCTCTGGCGGTCACCGCTAAACAGTTTAAGGAGCTGGGACCACCGGAGTTTAAGGGAGAACCCAAACCACTTGTAGCTGAAACATGGATAAAGCAGATCACCAAGATATTTGATGTCTTGGGTTGCTCCGAGGAGCAAAAGGTTCCCTTTGCCGCCTTTATGTTGCGAGGAGAGGCAGATTACTGGTGGGAATCGATAAAGCGTACTCAACCTGCCGCACTGAAGATGTCCTGGGAGAAGTTCCAAGAGCTGTTTAACGACAAATACTTTCCCGAGAGTATTCGTCACATGAAGGAGGTGGAGTTCATCAAATTGGAGCAGAATAATATGACCGTGTCGCAGTACGAGGCAAAATTTGCGGAGTTATCCCGGTTTGCGTCCCACCTGGTGGATAATGAAGAAAGAATGACGCGGATGTTTTTAAGAGGTTTGAAGCCGGAGATACGTCAACATCTTGTTTCTCATAAACTGTGTTTGTATTCAGATGTTGTAAATAGGGCTCAGTTGGTGGAGCGCGATAACGAGACAACGCAACCAAAAGAGAGCAGCCGGCAAAATGATAATACCAGTGAGAGCAGTCATCGAAGCGGTGACAACAAGCGTGGAGGGAATCAACAGGCCAGAAATGGTAACCACTTCGGTGGTAATCAGGGCCAAAACAATAAGAATGGACATTTCAAGAAGAGGAGATTCAACAATGATGGAAAGACGTCAGCACCAGCACCTGTCGTTAAGGAAGGAGAACGACCACCTATCATATGTTTCAAATGCGGAGGGGAGGGGCACATCAGTCCAAACTGCGCGATGCCGTCCAAAGCATGTTATAATTGTGGAAGAGAAGGTCATTTAGCCCGATTTTGTCGTTTACCGAAGACAAATTCAGCTAGGATGGAGGCACCAAAAGCCGTCCCAGAAAAGTCAAAACCGGTTGTGCAAGGGAGAGCGTTTGTTGTGAACTCCCAGAGAGCAAGGAACCCGAATGAGGTCATCACGGGTAAGCTTATCATAAACTCTAAAGAAGTTTATACTTTATTTGATACCGGTTCAACCCATTCTTTTATTTCTCCTACTTGCGCTCATCGATTAAATTTGATTCCGGAGAAATTAGACTTTGACTTATCTGTGGAAACTCCGTTGGGAGAAACCTTCATTACCTCCACTGTTTATAAGTCTTGTTTGGTTCAAGTTGGTACCCACACATTACCTATCGATCTGATTTCATTAAAAATACTTGCATTTGACGTGATTCTAGGGATTGATTGGTTAACTACTCATTATGCAAAAATTGATTGTTTTCGTAAGGTTGTTAGTTTTCATATTCCTAATCGACCTATTATGCGAATTCAAGCAACCAAACCATTAAAATCAATCGCTGTCATCTCAAGCCATAAAGCTATTCGTTTATTGAAAAACGGATGTCAAGCTTTCTTAGCTCATGTCACAGATCTAAACAAAAATACGTCAGTTTTGAATGATATTTCTATTGTTAATAAATTCCCTGACGTATTCCCTGAAGAACTTCCTGGCCTACCCCCAGAGCGTGAAATTGAATTTTGTATCGATCTTGAACCCGGTACAAAACCCATTTCCAAAGCCCCATATCGAATGGCTCCTATTGAACTTCAGGAGTTAAAGACCCAACTGCAGGAATTGTTAGACATTGGTTTTATTCGTCCTAGTACTTCTCCTTGGGGTGCTCCTGTTCTGTTCGTGAAGAAGAAAGATGGGAGTATGCGACTTTGTATTGATTATCGGGAGTTGAATCATGTCACCATCAAAAATAGGTACCCATTGCCACGTATTGATGACCTGTTTGACCAGTTGCAAGGAGCACAATTCTTTTCAAAGATCGATCTTCGTTCTGGATATCATCAGCTGAAGGTTAGAACTGAGGATATTCCAAAGACGGCTTTTAGAACTCGGTATGGGCATTATGAATTCTTAGTTATGTCTTTTGGATTGACTAATGCTCCTGCTGCCTTCATGGATATGATGAACAGGGTATTTAAGGAATATTTGGATCACTTTGTGGTCGTCTTTATTGATGACATCCTTATTTATTCCAAAAGCCGTGAAGATCATGAGCAACACTTGAGGCTGGTACTCCAAAAGCTTCGTGAATACAAACTTTATGCCAAGTTGAAGAAATGCGAGTTCTGGCTGGAAGAGGTAGCATTCCTTGGGCACGTAGTATCAAGTCGTGGAATATCGGTTGACCCGGCAAAGATTGAAGCTATTCAAAGCTGGGAGCAACCTAAATCAGTGACCGAGGTACGTAGCTTTCTTGGTTTAGCTGGTTATTATCGGAGATTCGTGGAAGGATTTTCTCGAATCGCTACTCCATTAACTCAGCTGACTCGGAAAGATACAAAGTTCGGTTGGAGCGAAGAATGTGAGCAGAGTTTTCAAGAACTCAAGAGGAGACTCATTTCAGCACCTGTTCTAACAATACCATCTGGCTCGGAGGGATTTGTCATCTACAGTGATGCTTCGAGCAAAGGGTTGGGATGTGTTCTCATGCAACATGGAAAAGTCATAGCCTATGCATCAAGACAACTCAAGGAATATGAGAGGAATTATCCTACTCATGATCTAGAGTTGGCAGCTGTTGTCTTTGCACTTAAAATTTGGAGGCATTACTTGTATGGGGAGAAAGTGGAGATCTTTACGGATCATAAAAGCCTCAAATATTTCTTCACTCAAAAGGAACTCAACATGCGACAACGACGTTGGCTTGAACTGTTGAAAGATTATGATCATACCATTCAATACCATCCTGGAAAAGCGAACGTGGTAGCTGACGCATTGAGTAGAAGATCATATGCGGGTACAAGTGCAATATTAACAACGCAAAGGCCCATTTTGTGTGACTTGCAAAGGATGGAGATAGAGTTGAAGACTCCAGGGACCCATGTGATGATGGCGAATATACGAGTAGAACCGACTTTAATCGATAAAGTTAAAGCTGCTCAAGCTACAGACCTGGAGCTGATGCGTATGAAGAAGAAAGTGCAAGAAGGTGCTATGCCGGAAGCAAGAATCGATGAAGAAGGAATACTTCGAGTCAACTCCAGACTTTGTGTTCCTAACAACCCTGATTTAAAGTATGAAATCATGATGGAGGCGCACAACACACCGTTTGCAATCCATCCTGGAAGTACCAAAATGTATCATGATCTTCGTCATACATTTTGGTGGAGCAATATGAAGAGAGAGATAGCGTTGTTTATCTCAAGGTGTCTAACTTGTCAACGAGTCAAAGCGGAGCATCAAGTACCAAAAGGTCCATTGCAACCACTTGAAATTCCAGAATGGAAGTGGGAGCACATTACCATGGATTTCGTTACCGGTCTTCCTAGGGTTTCTCAAGGTATTGATGCGATTTGGGTCATTGTTGATAGATTGACCAAGTCTGCTCATTTCTTACCGATACGAGAAACTTATACACTTGAACGTCTTGCTCGTATGTACATAAACGAGATTGTAAGACTGCATGGTATGCCAGTATCCATATTTCTGATCGAGACCCAAGATTCACTTCACGATTTTGGGTTAGTTTACAAAAAGCTATGGGCACGGAGTTACGATTTAGTTCAGCATATCATCCTCAGACGGACGGACAATCAGAGAGGACTATTCAAACTCTTGAAGATCTATTAAGACTCTGTGTCTTTGACTTCAAAGGAAGTTGGGACAAGTTCTTACCATTGGTGGAGTTTTCCTACAACAACAGTTATCAAGCAAGTATTGGCATGGCTCCATTCGAAGCATTGTATGGAAGAAAATGTCGTTCTCCAGTATGCTGGGATGAGGTGGGCGAAGCAACGTTGTTGGGACCGGAGTTGGTACGTATGACTACAGAAAAGATTCAAACGATCCGACAACGTATAAAAACCTCACAAGATCGACAAAAGAGTTATGCTGATCTTCATCGAAAGGACGTGGAATTTGATGTAGGAGATCATGTGTTCTTACGTGTTGCTCCATGGAAAGGAGTTACGAGATTTGGAAAGAGAGGAAAGCTAAATCCTCGATTCATCGGTCCATTTTTAATCCTCGATCGAGTAGGAACTGTGGCTTATAGACTCGCTTTACCGCCAAGTATGTCTCGTGTTCATAACGTTTTCCACATATCCATGTTACGCAAATATGTGGAAGACCCGAACCACATTATTGAGTTAGAACCGGACGAAATAGCGGAGGATTTGACGTATGAAGAAGTTCCTGTTCAAATCTTGGATAAGAAGGAACATATTCTACGCTCCAAGGTTATACCTCAAGTTAAAGTTTTGTGGAGAAACCACGATGTTGAGGAAATGACTTGGGAGTTAGAATCAGAAATGAAATCAAGGTATCCTTACCTCTTCGACATACCAGGTACGTACCCTAATTTCGAGGGCGAAATTTCATAAGAAGGGGAGGTTGTAAGACCCCAATTTTTATAAATAAAGATGAATTTTCTATAAATATCATTTTTGAATATTATGGAGTTAATTTGATATAATGTTATAGTTGTGGGTAATATTTATAAATTTTGCAAAGTAAGCAAGTTGTTATAAAATATTCGTTTGGTCGGGAATATTCTTTTTGTCGGGGAATATTCGTACGACGGCACAATCATTGGTGGACCCCACAACGGAATTATTGTCGGATTGAGAAAACGACAGAATTATCTTTCTATAAAAATAACGGCTGAGGTGTTACCGTTAAAACCGTTAAAACTGTTGAACTACTCGGTAGTAAAAGTACAGTAATACGCGTGGTTGCATAGTAGCACACGGTATTGATTATTGATGTTTACGTGAGAAGTCACTCAGCTATACTCAATTATTGCTACAGTAATTGCTGCATCATATCTCTTAAATTATTGTCATAGTATCATCTGTTATATTATTGAGACGTTGTGGTAAGTTTGGTTATTTTATGGGGGGACCATATGTCATCATCTAAGAGTCTCTTCGTCAATAGTAATTACCGTCGTCAATAGTAATTACCGTCGTCAATAGTATTTACCTTGGTCAATAGTAATTACCTTCGTCAATAGTATTTACCTTGGTCAATAGTAATTACCTTCGTCAATAGTATTTACCTTGATCAATAGTATTTACCTTGGTCAATAGTAATTACCTTCGTCAATAGTATTTACCTTGGTCAATAGTAATTACTTTCGTCAATAGTAGTTGTCCCTTCAATATTACCAAGAGTCATTTGACCCTTCGTTAAGACCAAGAGTCATTTGACCCTTCGTTAAGACCAAGAGCCACCCTCAGTTTTTCTATAAATAGAGGCCTAGGGCTTCATTATTTTTCACGAATTCATTCAAGCTATAGAGAGAGAAAGTATAGAGAGAATAAGAGAGAGAGAATAAAAGTATTCTGCTACATCACTTTTCCAATATCCAGTTCTTTTAAGGTAGGGAATATTATTTCTTTTATATTCATGAAGAGAACTTCTGTTATTCCATTTGTTATTATTCTGTTGGAATAACCAGTATACGCGGTCTACCCTATACTTGGTGACATTCTTCTATTATTCTGTTGGAATATCCTGTCTGTGTGTTTTACACCGGACCTGGTTCCGTTTATTATTCTGTTGGAACATCCTGTCTGTGTGTTTTACACCGGACCTGGTTCCGTTTATTATTCTGTTGGAACATCCTGTCTGTGTGTTTTACACCGGACCTGGTTCCATTTTATTATTATTCTGTTGGAATATCCTGTCTGTGTGTTTTACACCGGACCTGGTTCCATTATTTATTATTCTGTCGGAATATCCTGTCTGTGCGTTTACGCTGGACCTGGTTCCATTATTTATTATTCTATTGGAATAACCTGTCTGTGCGGTCTATCGCATGCATGGTGATTTCTTTTCTTATTCCATTCTTTATTGTACTCAGTTGGTTAAGTTTTGACTTCTATACTCCATGAAATTTGTGGAATATCCTTGATAGTTGCGTTTCATCCAGTATCTTTTCAAGAAAATATTCTTCTAAGCATTCTTAAATTTTACTCCACAATGCAGTATCATGTTAACAATTTGGACGTTGTTAATTCCTGGATAAATTAATTCTTGAACTTGTTTTATTGAATTCTTATATTATTGTCATCATCCTCATGTTTATAAAATGTTGAAAGTCATCTGTGGCCTGTAGTGCATAGATGGACTTGGTATAATTATGACCAGGGATTATTCGGTATAATCATGACCGTAATGTTACAAATGGTGTGGTAAAAGTCCTCATTGGCCCGTAGTGCATTGATGGACAGTTGTTGGCATGATCATGACCATTAATGAATACACGAATATCCTTGGCCGTAGTGCAGGGGTGATTCGATGATGTGGATTATTTTATTAAGCTGAGTCTCAGCGATCACAGTGTTGAAAAACTTTTTAAATCATAAAAGATAGTAGAGTTTATTTTCTACTTGACTCTTTTAATGGATTGATTGTTCCGCTACAGTTAAACTTGATGTCTATTATATTTTATCAGTTTAACATTGTTGAAGGCTAATGATAATTTATTCTGCATTATCTTAGTCATAATATTTCTTACTGGGCTAGTTGAGCTCACCCTTTCTTTCACTGTTCTCTTCAGGAAATGAGAACGTAGCTGGGACAAGTCGGGGTACGGAGTGATGGTCCGAATGATAGTATTAGTTAGTAGTCCTCACTATTCTATGTAATGGTGTGTTAATAAATGTAATGAGGACTCCTTTTGAGTATGAATACTCTCTAGAAGATAATATTTGTATTCAAACTCACAGTTTATGTTTTGTCGTATTGTACACGACAGATGTATTAATCAGTTGTATTTGTATTCTGTACTATGTATCTGACGACCCAAGATGGGTGATGTATACCTAATTTTGGGGGCGTCACAGATTTTCAATTCTAACTTAAGCACCTATTTATAGGAAAATGCTAGAACGCCATAGGAGACTAAAATAATAAAATATATTATTTTATTTTATTTTCTTTACGTATGCTAAGACCATGACTATCAAGGCATGCAAAATCTGAATTTTCCAGCAGCCCACATGCATATTCACCACCAACCAAAAAGTGGGTCCCACCCATAATTTAATAAAAATCATTTTATTTTTCGAAACTTCAGTAATTCATAGAAAATAGACCGTTTATCAGAAAAATACGAATTTTATGTCCATTCTGACTGAAATCGAATTCTCTACAACTTTGTAGCTTTGAGTTTTTTCAAATTCCAAACCAAAAATATCCGAAATCCACAAACGGATGATTTTTAATACCTCCACATCGACAAAATACTGATAAAATACCTCAGCTTTAATTCTTTCATTTTTATCCACATAAAAATAAATATATCCATCATTTATATCCACATAAAATAAATATTTCCTTATCATATGAATCAATAATTAATTATTCACAAATAATATTATAGAATCACATTTATGACAACCAGGCCGTTCCCAGGAAAGATGGGGCTTTTCAATAAGGATTTCTCCTTATTGGCGCGCAATTAGATGACCAAACCTCTCCTTAGACAGAACTTTCTAGACATTGCCAATAATGTTATCTAATAATATTATTCAAATAATATGAATTATTGATCTGATAATGGGAAATACTGTGTAGTGACAATTATTAAAATAACAGTAATATAAAATATCAACGCAGCAATTATTGAATCAATAAAATAAAATACTGAACAGTAATTACTGTAACCATTATTGAGTAGTGCCTTCTTACGTAAGAATCAATAATTGGTGCAATACAGTGTGCTACTGTGTAACAACGCGTATTACTGTGTTTTAACCACCGGGTATTCCAACAGTATTAACGGTAACAACTACGCCGTTATTTATAAATAACTTATATTTATCGTTTTCTTCATCCAATCGCTTTTCGTTATGGGGCCCACAAAAGACTGCGCCGTCGTACGAATATTCCCCGACAGAAAGAATATTCCACGACCAAACGAATATTCCCCGACAACAATGAATATTTTATAACCACCTGCTTATTTGAAATATTTGCGCATTTTACCCATAACTAACCTCGTTAATCAATTTAACCCTTACTATTTCAAAATAATAAATAGAGGGAATTTAAATTTCATTTATTAATAATTTGGGGTCTTACAATTTTATTCAAAAATGATATTATTTCTTCAATATCATTATGCCGAAATATTGGTTGGAAATTTTTATCAAATTTGGAACTTTTCACGTCGGGGTTACTATTCATGAGTTACTATTCACGAGTTACTATTCACGAGTTACTATTCACCGAAAAATAAAATTTTCTTCTTTTCGTCCAAAATATCTATTCTGGGTACTAGCTTTGATTGTATCCATGTTTTGATCATTCTTGAATTCTACTTCACTATGAATAATTATAAGGTATTTTTGGACATGGACAAATCAAAATACGAATCCTTAATATTTGTTATTTTGTTTCACTGAATTCGTTTTCTTTAAGATATTTTTCATCATCCTCAGTCCTAAATGATGATATTACTGAATATCTTTGGCCCGTAGTGCAAAGATGAATGATTAACTGATGAATATCTTTGGCCCGCAGTGCAAAGATGAACAGGTGTTGAGATGAACATGACCGACTGGTGATACAAATGAATATATTTGGCCTGTAGTGCAAAGATGAATATTTGATTAAAGATGGTTATTGATTGTTGTTACAGGGATAAAATATTGATGATGGACTTTTAAATCTTAGAAGATAGTAGAACTCATTCTCTACTTGACTCTTCTAATGGTTTGCTGTTTCCGCTGCAGTTATTGATTTAAAACTTGTTGTCTATTGTATTCTATTAGATTTTTCCCTGTTGAAGACTAACGATAATTTATTCTGTATTATCTTAGTCATAATGTTCTTTACTGGGCTAGTTGAGCTCACCATTTTCCTTTTTGTTCCATTTTTCTCAGGAGGCGAGAATGTAGCGAGTACTAGTCGGAGTATGGAATGATGGTTCTAGAAGTTACTTTAGTAGTCCTCACCATTTTTGTGAAATAATGTATCAATAATTGTAATGAGGACTTATTTGAGTGTGAATATTGTCTAAATGACAATATTTGTATTTAAACTCACAGTTCTTGTGTTGTAATAATAAAGATGTAGTTGTTTCTGTACCATGTAATTTGGTGACTCAGAATGGGTGTTGTATACCTATTTTGGGGGCGTCACACATCCTTTAATATGTCGGAATAACCTGTCTACGCGAATTACATGCCGTATGACAGGTGAAAATCCATTTGCAGTTTCGTATGTTATTTCTTTTCATATTCTTAAATCTAAACTTACTATGGTAAGTATTGCTTCTATAATCCCTGAAATTAATGGAATATCCTTGAGTTTTACGCTTCATCTAGTATCGTTTCGTTGGAATATTGATCTGAACTCTCTTATTAAACATCAATATTTTCACCGGGGTACTATTCACGGGTTATTATTCACTCGGTTACTATTCACTAAAATATTATTCACTTGGGTATTCAGGACACTTTTCATGTCGGGGTACTATTCATCGAAAAATTTATTTCTTTTCTGTCCAAATTATTTTTGATACATGGATATTATTCTTGAATTTTACTCCACAAAGCAGTATCATGTTGACAATTTAGACATTATTAAATTCTGGATAAATTAAATTATAAATTTTTAAAATTTATCCTGTGCTTTATTTTAATTGAATTCTTATATCATTGCCATCATCCTCATGCTTATAATGTGATGAAAGTCATCTTTGGCTTACGTGCATAGATGAACTGTTGATTGGTATGATTATGACCAGGGATTATTTGGTATAATCATGACCCATAATGTTACAAATGATGTGGTAAAAATTCTCATTGGCCTGTAGTGCATTGATGGACAGTTGTTGGTATGATTATGATCAGAGATTATTTGGTATAATCATGACCATTGATGATTACATGAATATCCTAGGCCCGTAGTGCAGGGGTGATTCGATGATGTGGTTTATTTATTAAGCTGAGTCTCAGCGATAAAATTGATGAAAATCTTTTTAAATCATAGAAGATAGTAGATATCATGCTCTACTTGACTCTTTTAATGGATTGCTTGTTTCGCTGCAGTTAAACTTGTTGTCTATTTTATTCTATCAGTTTAACATTGTTTAAGGCTAAAGATAACTTATTCAGTATTATCTTAGTCATAATATTTCTTACTGGGCTAGTTGGGCTCACCCTTTTGCTTTCATTATTCTCTTCAGAAAATGAGAACATAGCCGGGACTAGTCGGGGAACGGAGTGATGGTCCGAGATAGCTGTTTTAGTAATCCTCACTATTTAGTGTGATAATAAATGTAATGAGGATTGAATTTGAGTTTGGATATTGTCTATGAGACAATATTCATGTAAAAACTCTCAGCTCTTGGTGTATAATTAAGTTTGTATTTGTATTCTGTACCGTGTATTTGGCGACCCAAAATGGGTGATGTATACCTATTTTGGGGGCGTCACAAACAATATACAGACACTATACAAACATTATGCATAATAAAATATAATATATTCTATTTTTAATAAAAAAAACAAAACTTATTGTAATATATATATAACCAAAATTTTACCCACACCCGTGAACCTGCAAAACTTCCCCCACCCCCCACATGTCATTATCACACGTGGGCCCCACCACATTATATATATATAATAACTTTCTACCGATTATTTGAAAAAATTGGGTAAGTGGGGGTTCAAATAATAAGCAAAATTCACAACAAATACTTCATAAAAATTTCCTCAATATTTTTAACAATATTTACTCATCAATAATATAACTTGTAATATTAACAACCAAATCATTCTCAGGAAAGAGGGGGCTTTCCGATAAGGATTTCTTCCTATGGGCGCGCAATTAGGTGACCAAACCCCTTTCCTCGACAGAACTTTCTAGATACTGTAAATAATAATATGAATAACTTGTCATCTCAATTATTGATTTAATAATATAAAATATTATGACAATACTTGAATCAATAACGTGAGATACTATGTAACAATTACTGTAGCAATAATTGAGTATAACTGAGTGACTTCTCACGTAATCATCAATAATCAATATCGTGTGCTACTATGCAACCATGTTTATTGCTATACTTTTATCACCGGGTATTACAATAGTTAACGGTAAAACTTTCACTGTTATTTTTATAGAAAGATATTTCTGTCGTTTTCTAACTCCGACAAGAATTCCGTTGTGGGGTCTACCAATGATTGTGTTGTAGTACGAATATTCCCTATTAAAACGAATATTCCCTGACCAAGCGAATATTTTATAACAACTTGCTTACTTTGTAAAATTTATAAATATTACCCACAACTATAACATTATATCAAATCCACACCATAATATTCAGAAATATATTTTAAGAAAAATTCATCTTTATTCATAAAAGTTGGGGTCTTACAACCTTCCCTTCTTATGAAATTTCGTCCTCGAAATTGGTGTACGTACCTGGTATGATGAAGAGGTGAGGATACCTTGATTTCATTTCAGATTCTAACTCCCAGGTCATTTCTTCAACATCGTGGTTTCTCTACAAAAGCGTAGAATATGTTCCTTCTTATCCAAGATTTTAACAGGAACCTCTTCATACGTTAAATCTTTCGCTATTTCGTCTGGTTCTAACTCAATAATGTGGTTCGGGTCTTCCACATATTTACGTAACATAGATATGTGAAAAACGTTATGAACACGAGACATACTTGATGGTAAAGCGAGTCTATAGACCACAGTTCCTACTCGATCGAGGATTTTAAATGGCCCAATGAATCGAGGATTGAGCTTTCCTCTCTTTTCAAATCTTGTAACTCCTTTCCATGGTGCAACACATAATAACATATGATCACCAACATTGAATTTCACGTCCCTTCGATAAAGATTATCATAACTCTTTTGTCGATCTTGTGAGGTCTTTATACGTTGCCGGATCATTTGAATCTTCTCCGTAATCATACGTACCAATTTCATTCCCAACAACGTTGCTTCACCCACCTCGTCCCAGCATACTGGAGAACGACACTTGCGTCCATACAACGCCTCGAATGGAGCCATGCCAATACTTGCTTGATAACCGTTGTTGTGGGAGAATTTCACCAATGACAAGAACTTGTCCCAACTTTCTTTGATGTCAAGGACACAGAGTCTTAATAAATCTTCAAGAGTTTGAATAGTCCTCTCCAACTTCCTGTTCATTTGAGGATGATAAGCCGAACTGAATCATAAATTCGTGCCCATAGCTTTTTACAAACTGACCTAAAATCGTAAAGTGAATCTTGGGTCTTGATCAGAAACTATGGATACTGGCATACCATGCAGTCTTACAATCTCATTTATGTACATACGAGCAAGACGTTCAAGTGTATAAGTTTCTCGTATAGGTAAGAAATGAGCAGACTTAGTTAATCTATCAACAATAACCCAAATTACATCTATGCCTTGAAAAATCTTGGGAAGACCAGTAACGAAATCTATGGTAATGTGCTCCCACTTCCACTCTGAAATTTCAAGTGGTTGCAATGGACTTTTTGGCACTTGATGCTCCGCCTTGACACGTTGACAAGTTAAACACCTTGAGATAAACTCTGTAATCTCTCTCTTCATATTGCTCCACCAAAATGTATGTCAAAGATCACAATACATTTTGGTACTCCTAGGATGGATTGCAAACGGTGTGTTGTGTGCCTCCATCATGACTTTATACTTCAAGTCAGAATCATTAGGAGCACAAAGTTTGGAGTTGACTTGAAGTATTCATTCTTCATCGATTCTTTCTTCCGGAATAGTACCGTCTTGTACTTTCTTCCTCATACACATCAGCTCCAGGTCCGTAGCTTGAGCAACTTTAACTTTATTGATTAAAGTCGGTTCTACTCGTATATTTGACATCATCACGTGGGTCCCTGGAGTTTTTAAATCTATCTCCATCCTTTATAAGTCATACCAAATGGGCATTTGCGTTGACAATATCGCACTCGTTTCCGCATATGATTTTCTAATCAACACGTCAGCTACCACGTTCGCTTTTCTAGGATGGTATTGAATGGTATGATCGTAATCTTTCAACAGCTCGAGCCAACGTCGTTGTCGAATGTTGAGTTCTTTTTGGGTGAAGAAATATTTGAGGCTTTTATGATCCGTTTAGATCTCCACTTTCTCCCCATACAGGTAATGCCTCCAGATTTTAAGCGCAAAAACGACAGCTGCCAACTCTAGATCATGAGTAGGATAATTTCTCTCATATTCTTTGAGTTGTCGCGAGGCATAGGCTATAACTTTCCCATGTTGCATGAGAACACATCCTAACCCTTTGTCTGAAGCATCGTTGTAGATGACAAATCCCTCCGAACCAGATGGTATTGTCAGAACAGGTGCTGAAATGAGTCTCCTCTTGAGTTCTTGAAAACTCTTCTCCCATTCCTCGCTCCATACGAATTTTGTATCTTTCCGAGTCAGCTGAGTTAACGGAGTAGCAATTCTAGAAAATCCTTCCACGAATCTCCGATAATAACCAGCTAAGCCCAGAACGCTACGTACTTCGGTCACTGACTTCAGTTGCTCCTAACTTTGTATGACTTCAATCTTCGTCGGGTCAACAGATACTTCATGTTTTGACACCACGTGTCCAAGGAATGCTACTTTCTCAAGCCAGAACTTGTATTTCTTCAACTTGGCATATAACTTATTTTTACGAAACTTTTGGAGTATCAATTTCAAGTGTTGCTCATGATCTTCACGACTTTTGGAGTATATGAGGATGTCACCAATAAAGATAACCACAAAATGATCCAAATATTCATTGAATACTCGGTTCATCATATCCATAAAGGCAGCAGAAGCATTAGTCAATCCAAAAGACATGACTAGGAATTCGTAATACCCGTACCGAATTCTGAAAGCAGCATTTAGAATGTCATTAGTTTTAATCTTTAACTGATGATACCCGGAACGAATATCGATCTTTGAAAATAATTTGGCACCTTGCAACTGGTCAAACAGGTCATCAATGCGAGGCAACGGTACCTATTTTTGATAGTGACATGATTCAACTCCCGAATTTTAAAGATTTTATAATTTAATTTATCCGGAATTCAATAATGTCTAAATTGTCAACATGACACTACTTTGTGGAGTAAAATTCAAGAATAATATTGTATCAAAAATGATTTGGACGAAAAAAAAATTAATTTTTTGTCATGAATAATACTCCGTGAATAGTAATTCGAGAATAGTACCATGTGAATAGTAAGTCCGACATGAAAAGATAAAAAATTATCAAGAATGCTCAGAATAATATTTTCATGAAAAGATACTAGATGAAGCGCAAATTTTAAGGATATTCTACTAATTTCAAGGAGTATAGAAGTCATACTTTAACAAAATAAGTGTAGAATTCGGAATCTGAAACGAAATAATATTACTTACATACTATGGAGTATGGTAAAAATATTATTTCTTACGAATACTGAACAAAAATAATATCCCTTACCTTAAAAAGAAAGTATTTCTGACTGGTAGGGCAGAGATATTCTTAAAGAAAATTTGTACCATTTTTCTACACTCAAAACTTCTTAAAACTCAAAAGAAATACGCTCAATATTATAGAAGAAGAATTCTCTGATTCTGGTGTGATTTTTAATTCTAAACTAAGCATTCTATTTATAGGAAAATGGAAGGATACTATTTGAATATAGAAAATCACGGACGCACAGTGCAGAATTCAGATGATTTTCTGAAAATTCACATGATTTACTATGAAGTCACTATACAAACACTATACAGACACTATAAAAATACTATACATAATAAAATATAATATATTCTATTTTTCATAAAAAATAAAACTTATTATAATATATATATATATATATATATATATATATATATATATATATATATATATATATATATATATATATATATATACAACACCAAAATTTCACCCACACCCGTGAATTTGCAAAACTTCCCCTTTCCCCCCACCCCCCACCCCACCCCCACCCCCCCCCCCACCCCACATGTCATTATCACACATGGGCCCCACCACATTATATATATATATATATACATAATAATTTTTTACTGATTATTTTAAAAAAAATGGATAAGTGGGGGTTCAAATAATAAGCAAAATTCATAACAAATACTTCATAAAAATTCTCTCAATATTTTTAACAATATTTATTCATCAATAATATAACTTGCAATATTAACAATCAGATCATTCACAGGAAAGAGAGGGCTTTTCGATAAGGATTTCTCCCTATTAGCGCGTAATTAGGTGACCAAACCCCTTTCCTCGACAGAACTTTCTAGACATTGTCAATAATGCAAATAATAATATGAATAACTTGTCATCTAAATTATTGATTTAATAATATAAAATATTATGACAATACTTGAATCAATAACGTGAGATACTATGCAGCAATTACTGTAGCAATAATTGAGTATAACTGAGTGACTTTTCACGTAAATATCAATAATCAATATCGTGTGCTACTATGCAACCACGCGTATTACTATACTTTTATTACCGGGTATTTTAACAATTAACGGTAAAATTTCGCCGTTATTTTTATAAAAAAATATTTCTGTCATTTTCTAAGTCCGACAATAATTTCGTTGTGGGGTTCACCAATGATTGTGTCGTCGTACGAATATTCCCTGTTAAAACGAATATTCCCCGACCAAACGAATATTTTATAACAACTTGCTTACTTTGTAAAATTTATAAATATTACCAACAGCTGTAACATTATATCAAATCTACACTATAATATTTAAAAATATATTTTAAGAAAAATTTATTTTTATTCAAAAAAATTGGGGTATTACAATTTATATAAAGACTAAACGGTGAATTTATCTAGTATGAAAGCTGATGAAGAGGACAATTTTGGTCCCATACAGTAGACATTAAATCGGGGAATACTTTATCACCAACAAATTAAAGGGAAAAGGGGAAATGCTGATTCAGTTTTACTCGATTATTATCCACCCAAGTTATTTTTAATTTAATTATTAAATTAATTACAAAGTCATGATTGGAGGATAGGTGTATGATTGGTGTAGAAGAGTGTCCCCACCCCCCTCGTCCCAAGGCCCCATGAATTAAAAATAGATGTACACGGCCTCTTTAAAAGTAGGTAGAAAATAAAGACTTTGAATGGTCCCTAAATTGACTCTCACATGCACTGTTTGCTCTTAATAATTTAAGTGATTGCAACTTGTAAGTTTTTTTTAAAATTATTTATTTTATATTCCAAATGATTTATATATGTTAGTTAGGGTCAGGGGGGTTCCTCCAAGATAAGATGAGATCAGATCAGATCCAATTCTTTCCGTTTAATTTAAATAATTATTGGATAGTAGTAGTATATCTAAAAGAAAGCTAAGCTTTGCATTTGCATGAAATGAAATTGCATTGCATTGCAGAGGGTAGGCAAAAGGCATTTAATTGAATGAATAAAGTCGAGAATTACCTAACAGTCAGTCTTCTTTTAGAATAGAACCGAATGAGAACAATTACGTGTCACGGGCAACCATGGAAAAGATTCCATTCCAAATATTCTCCCTAATAATCACACCAGCTTCTTGTGTCCGCGGAGGTTTGAAATTACTTAAAACCAAAATTTCAAATATGCATGTTTTCCCAAGGCTATTACTGAGTACACGCACACGCACACGCACAAGTACACGCGTGAAGATCGATCATCCTGAGCTCTCGATCAGAAAGATCCAAAAGTATATATATAAATTTTGAACATTTAATTGAATATTTTATTTCTAAGAATACTTGAAGAAATATATACTTGAAGAATATATTGTAGTCGAAGTTCTTATATATTTTACCGTGGTTGAACTATTATGTTTTAAGTTTCGAATTGACAAATTTTAAAATATACCTTGTATTTTTTTTTAGTGGTGAAAACAATATTTCATTAAAAAGTCTGGTTTTCATTTTTCGTTGGCCGACACCAAAATATCAGAAATTACCCACCCTGGTTTTCTGTTTGTATGTTAGTTAGTACGAGTATTTGAGTTTGATTTGGTCATCTTCCATCAACATTGTTTTTGCAGCCGTGCTATTAATTAGATTTTCGGGTTCCTCATGTCGACAACCTATCCCATCCTACCATGATTCAAATGAGGTAGGTACGTAAATCCGGACTCTTTTTTTCGTCTCGTGCCAAATGTGGTAAGCCATATGTTTTTTTTTTCCTTTTCGCTTAAGCCAAAAATATACTACTAGTATTTTATTTCTGAAAAATCCAAAAAAACTTGGATTTTGATACTATAACAAAAATATGGTTAGACACTCGATCTAAAAGCGTTTGTTAAAATGACTCGACTACATTGCTTCATGTTTATTTTTTACAAGAAACAGACTATATTGACTAAAATAAAAGTTGAAAATGAAAATGAAAATGAAAATGAGCCACGCATAATATCATTATCACATTACGATAATTATCTCCGCTACATGCACATGCGAAAATAATAACATAATTGATATTATCACAAATAAATTTAAATAGTAAGTAGGATTCACCTCACATATACAGTATGTATGTATACACTTGTATATATTTTAGTCTTTATAATCATTTTTAATTAAATACTTGAAGTGGGGCTCGCTTAAGAAATTATTTGTTGTAATTATAATTATTAGATATATATGTGTGTGATAGAATTTTATATATATTTCAAGTTTATGGTGTAGTCATAGATTGAATGTGACACAAGATTAGGCATGGTCGGTCTTGATTAGGAGATAATATGATTGCGTATGAATAACTTGTGTTTAATTTCTAACATGTTCAAAACATGGGTCCGTATTTGCATTAGTGTTGTATTTAACCAGTTGAATACCAAATTTTAAAAATACCTTTGAAACCTAACATTGGAGATTGGAGACCAGACCACCGTCTATTATTTAACATGTCCATATCAATGACTATGATAATTTGGTGCACCAGGACTCCAACAAGGGTAAGTTAATAATAATAATAATAAATTGAAACAATATATTGTTAGGGGTGTTTATTTAAACGGGCCTCCAGTAATTGGTTGTAGGATAAAGCTATGGGTTGTTGTGTTGGGTACTGCGACTGGACTGGACTTTTGAGTGGGAGTTTATAAGGTTTCTATTCTGCAGATATATAGACAGACGAGGCTTTTCGGTTTGGTGGCGGGGGTCAGGATATAAGGTTTCCATTTGCCCCCTTTTTTTCTCCCTCCCTCCTTCTCCTCCTCCCCTCCTCCCCTCCTTCTGCAATGTCTTGGTTTTGATCAGAAAATCTTCATATAAAAAAATGGAAAATTACACAAGTAAAGAAAAAGGTCATATATACCACAGCATCAATAATCAGATAATCCTTGCATAAACAAGAATCAAGCTCTTGAGAGTTTGGTATTTGTCTCACTAGATTCTTTCTTTTTCTTTTGTTTTTTGCTGAATTTATTCATGTGTACTATATATATATATTATTTACTGCAGAAAGGAATTGAAGGAAGAGAAAATGCTATGAATTAAGTACAGAATTTGAGTAGGGAAAGAAATTAAATGGTGAAAATTAACTGAGACTTGTGAAATGGGCTTGATCAATGAAGAAGATGGTTCGGTTATTCCTTGAAAATGAGTAAAATCCAACAAAAGGAGGGGCCTGCCAATCAAATAAGGAAAGAATCTTAAATAAGCTAGCTAGGCTAGGAAACATGAAGCAAGCAAACAAATTTTGGTTGATGTTACCTTACAAAGAGCTGCAAACGGAAAGAAAAAAGAACATCTAAGGCGAGGGAGAAGCAATATTGGAGGCACCTCGAGGCCAACATTATTAAAACAAACCTTCTATGGATGTATGTAGTCAGTGTATCAATCTCTCGAAGGTTAGCATTGCAAATTCTGTTCCACAGCAGCTCAATGAGACCTGACGAGAAGAATTTAACAACTACTACAAGGGGACATTTGTTACAGACCATCTGACATGGTTATCTTAGATACTCGGTACATGTGAATCAGTCATTCTAATAATTGTGTTTGTTACATTGGTAATCTTGTACTCTCGTTATCCAGATGACCAAACAGTAGGTGATAATCTTAGATCTTTATATAGACAAAAATACCCATCATATTTTAGTAAATTAGACGTAAATTTCCTTCTTTACACATAACTATAAAATGTTTACCAAGCAAATACTTATATATCAAATACACTCTTATTTATTTTAATAATAATTTGGACATAAATGTTCTAATTTGTCCTTATTCATCTTGTTTTGTTATTTATTATTATAAGTTTAATTTACTGTTGTGCTTAAATTGAGTTAAATAATTAATCTTATTTAAGTAAATTGAATATATTATAAATTATTATTTTTAAAAAAAGTAATAAATTTTAAATGTATTTATTAAATACAATTGAATTAGGGTTAATTGTATATCTGGTCCTCAAGTATGCACCTTTTTACATTTTGCACTCTGAAAGTATAAAAGCTCTCATCCAGGTACTTAAAGTAACTCGATCCTCCCAAAAATGGCCCTCGTGTTCTTTTCGACAAGAAAAGTGGTCGGAATTGCCATATGTTCCGGTAGAGGGAGTATAAGCACGGTTTGATCGTATATTTATACATTTGACTGTATAAAAATCATTTAAAACCAATTTAATTAGATTAACTAATACATTTATATTTACACGCTCCTAAAACTAATCCAAAATTAAAAATATCAAACTCATCAAAAAGATTAAATAAAGAACAAAAAACAACAAACAAGAACATTACGATTGTTTCTCTCTAGAACCCAAACCTAGAAGAAAAAGAGACGAAAGTAGAGTTTTATAAAATTGAGTAATTAAGATCTGAATGGTTAGTATATCTTAATAAATTAGACCATCTGAGTGAAATAGTACCTAAATTTAAAAAACTGTTTTGTAACTAAAAAGTATAAAACATCTGAATGACTTTTAAATTTAAAAATATCAATTTTAAAAATATTTCAAATAGATTTTTCAAAAATCAATAATGGTTAGACCTGACAAAATTGGCACAAGCCCGCGGCCCCGCCCACCAGTCAAAAAGCGGGCTTTGGGCATCATTTTTTTAGCCCACCAAAATCCGGGCTGTTTTGGCACCGCCCGACGATGGCCCGACCCATTTGGGCTAGGGCCAAAAAATGTCAAAAAATTTTCATAAATCAATCTAGGCCGGCCCGGGCCGCCCGCTAAAAAGCGGGCTTTGGGCTTAACTTTTTCAGCCCGCCAAAACTCAGGCCGTTTTGGCCCAGCCCGGCCATGACCCGACCCGTTTTCCTAATCAACTCTCTATCTCCAATTTTGAAGAATACATCAACAAATCATTATTCAACAGTTTTCTTAATCAAAATACCGTTCTCTATATATACAAAATGACATTTCACACCCTCATTTAAGTGGACAACTCATCAATCATATACATCTTGACATTTTTTTACTACATTTTCAAATTATAAACTTAATATTAAATTTTTTTTAGAAAATAATTTCAAACGTATTCAAATTTAAAATTGATATAAATTTATGTCAATATAATTATAAATATTATAAAAGTACTATTAATTATAAAATTTATTATTTTTAAAATTTAAATGAATCATATTAAATTTAAATTTAAAAATATCACAAATTTAACTTTTTAAATTTTAATATTGATCTTATGCACATTTGCAACTACAATCCATTCAATACTCACTCCATAAATTACTTAAAATTTAAAATAAAATAAAAATTATTTTACAGTGGAATATAATTGATAAATACTCTCTCTTTTAATTATAAATTATAAGATTATTATTAATTTAATGTTTTGATTGTTGGAACTTTTAAATTTTAACTTTTAACTTTTAAATTTCATTATTTAAAGAATCAATATAAGGAACCTGTTGGGTACATAGTGAAAAAATTAAATTCCTATTTTACAGAATGACTCAATAACACTTCAGAGTAGGGATAAAAATAAGAAAACTGTTTTGAATGCTCTTATGATCATATTCATGTATTGATATTGGTTAACTACTCTTCTTATGTTTAATCATTTAGGTTAATTATTGTATTTAAGTTAATTACTTTGATTAGGTATTTTATTTTTGGGTAATTAGTTGGTTAATTATTTGATTTGAATTAAATAGTTTGATTAAGTATTTTATTTGGTTAGTTAGGAATTAATTATGTATGTATTTATACACCCATAATACATTGTTTAATTACTCTTCTTATTCTTTTTTGTTTGTTTATATTGTTGATTTTTAATTAATTAGCTGAACTAATTATGTATTAGGGTTAATTTTTTTAGTTAATTCTTTATTAGTGATTAGTTATTTAGATTTAGTTATGTTTTAGGATTAGTTATTAGTACGATTAATTATTTGAAATTATTAGTAGGTGAATGTATTCTATATTAAAACCATGTTGTATTGATTTTATATTTGCTGCTTATTTGTACTAATTAAATAAGTCTATTACAGTCATTACACAGTCAAAGAGTATTTAAACATAAATTGGGACACGTGTCAATATTCCGGCAAAAAAATTGGCCAAAATTCTAAAAAGGGTTCATCGTGCTTATTATTACATTGGTACCGGAATGGGAGCTTTTATACTTGGGGATACGAAATGTAAAAAGGTACATACTTCGGGGTCGGATATTCATTGGTGAATTATTTGACATAAATTAGTATACGGTATATACCAAAGCAAAAAAGAAGAATAAGATATGACCAACTTCTATTACCAATAATCAAATACCTAGTAATCTAAATTTCGTTGGATATCTTACATGACCCGTAACAAACACCCTTAAAAGTTATATAGTAAGAAACAGCAAGCATAGGAAAATCTCAGGCATGCGACTATCACAGTATTGATTCCCAATTCGTGAGTGACAGAAATGCAACAAATTCACCTTGCAGAATGTGTAAATTGGTCAATAACCAGTGTCAAAACCTTGGAAATTTCCGGAAATGCACACATTTGATTGCTACGGAAAATGTTCAACAAATTGCTTACCGTTCATGCTGACAGAGAAGCCAGCAACACTGGAAGAGAATTAAAGCAGTTTCTAGAAATGAATATACCTTAATAAATAGGGACCTTGTGAAAGTCTGAACCAGAACAAAACAGTAAAACATTTCAAAGTAGTGTCATTAGACTATGCATCCTGTTTTCACATTTATAAACCAAAGAGCATAAATAAATCAAAGTGGAAAAAGATCAGGTTGCTTACTTAAATCGATAATGCATGTTCTTTGACCACTATTTATATCCTACTTGTAACATCAAATGATGATAGCTACGGCCTCCCATAATGCACTGCAACAGGTAGTAGAGTGAACTCCGAAAGCTCATTTGCATCCTTTCCTAGACAAGCTTGTTGCACATAAATAAATTGTATTAGAAACTACATTTCTTTTTCTTTTTTGCTTCTTTAGAAGTGGTGGTTTCCAGATATTGAAAATATCTTACCAGCTCACAAGACATCTTTGAATGCCTGGAGATATAGGAAGAGTGAATGATGGATCTCGTTGAGCATAAAGCAAGCCAGCCTAGGCAAAATTGTTAACAGAAAGTCACGCTTGCATACTCAATTTGAGATTTGAAATGGAAAAAGTGAAATTTGAGGTAACGAACAATATAAACACATTGAGAGAAAAGAAATTGCGAAACGTACCTCTATCAATGCAATTATGCAACAGCTGAAGGATCATCTTACGTCTACAATCAGCAAGATAATTAACCTGTCACAAATTAAAATACATAATATAATTATCTTTTGTGTGATTTTGTGGTGTATTAATTGTAAAACGAATTTGAGAACCTGAAATCAATCACTTTCAGAAGCAGCAGAACACAATTCCAATAAAAGACTGGCTGGTAGGTCCCCAAGTGTTAAATACTGATAAGATAAATTTTGTTCTCTTCGGGTGAGAAACGCACCACAGTTTGAATGCAAAGATATATATTTTTTTCTATTTACAAAAGCATGGGCTGCTTATATAAGCAAAGCCGTTTACACTCCAACCGAAATAAAAGGAAAGATAACAACTTAGCCAATGTAATTCAACACACAAACAGAGCATGATAACAAACAGAAATAAAATGACGTAAAATTCGCAACTATGAATGCTTTGCGTAAAACTTGCACGCACTGATGATCATAGGCCACGACCCAGTCCATAATCATTCCTGCATGGTTTCATCTCCATCTACGTCGCATGCAACGTGCAAACGTGCAACTGCACGTCCCAGCTCATCCTAAATACTTGGAATTTGGCTTATGGCCTCTCTCAGATCTTCGTGGCCTATCAATACTCTCCCCATGACGTGGACGCTTGTCCCCAAGGTCCATAGAAGGGAATCGTTCAAGCAAAGATTGGGAGGTTTCCCACGTGGCGTCCTCGAGTGGTAGATGCTTCCAATATTTTTTTTGGTTCGAGTATAACCGCGCCTTCATCATTTACAGGCGGTAGCTCCTTGGAAGGTGTAATGAGCTCACCGACGCAAGGTTTTAAGAGCGAGACATGGAAAACAGGATGAATGCGGGCTCCTTCCGGCAGTTGAAGTTTGTATGCCAATGCCCCAATTTTTTGTATCACTGGATATGGTCCGTAGAAACGACTAGCTAGCTTTTGGTGGGCACGTTTGAAGACGGTCTGTTGTCTGTAAGGGTGTAACTTAAGAAATACCATATCTCCACATTGGAATGAAACGTCCCTACGTTTTTGATCCGCAATTTGCTTCATGCGATTAATAGAAGCCTCCAGATTGCGTTTGAGTTGTCGTAGCAGTTCGTCTCGAGCCTCTAAACTTTGGTCTACTTCATGCACCAAAGAAAACCCATTCTGATAAATGGGTATTGTAGGAGGTAAACGTCCATATAGTGCCTGAAAAGGGGTCATTCCTGTGGACGCATGGTATGTGGTATTGTACCAAAGTTCAGCCCATGGAAGGTAGTTGCTCCACTTACGCGGCCACTGATGAACCATGCTTCGAAGATATTGCTTAACACAACGATTGACAACTTCTGTTTGTCCGTCCGTTTGTGGGTGATAGGCGGTACTGATATGTAGCTTGGTTCCGAACATTTGAAAGAATTCATGCCAAAATTTGCTGATAAAAATGGGGTCCCGATCGCTTATGATGGATTTGGGTAGGCCATGCAATTTAATAACTTCTTCAACGAACCTTTCAGCCACGATTTTAGCAGTAAATGGATGAGTTAATGAGATGAAATGTGCCGACTTACTCAAACGATCAACAACTACGAAGATCGTATCCTTGCCATGGGATGTCGGCAGTCCTTCAATGAAGTCTAAGGTGATGTCGTCCCATACTTGACATGGAATGGGTAACGGCTGTAGGAGCCCAGCTGGAGACATTGTTTCCGACTTCACCCACTGACAAGTTTCACATTTTTTGATATACTCTTGCACTGCCTGGTACATTTTTGGCCAATAGAACTGTTGGGCTAATTTTTTGAATGTCCGCAAGACTCCAGAATGGCCCCCTATATTTGTATCATGCATTTCGTGGAGCAACTTCGTTCGTAATGTGTCATGAACAGGAATGATAACTCTCCCTTTAAAGAAGAGCAATCCGTTACGCCATGCATATGGCCCTTCCGGTCGATCATTTGTCAGATGCGTTAGAGTTTGGATGTAAGAGTCCCCTTCATAAGCTTGTTTAATCTCATCCCATATGGTCACCGCTGGCACATGTAGATGGTGGAGAACTGGGCTACCAGCCTTGCGTGAGAGGGCGTCCGCTGCTGAATTTTCACGGCCTGGGCGATAAACAATCTCGTAGTCGTAGCCCATTAGCTTGATTACCCATTTCTGCTGTTCTGGCGTGGCCACACGTTGGTCTAAGAAATACTTCAAGCTACGTTGGTCGGTAAGAATTAAGAATTTTTTTCCCAGTAGATAAGGACGCCATAAGCGTATGGCCTCCACAATTGCAAGCATTTCCTTGGCGTAAGTTGACCAAGATTTCTTTGTGACCCCCAACGCTCGACTCATAAACGCAATAGGCTTGCCTTGCTGTGACAATATTGCGCCAATCCCCTCTCCAGATGCATCAGTTTCAATGGTGAATGATTCATTAAAATTGGGCATTGCTAACGTCGGAGTGGTTGTCATAGCTTCTTTAAGAGCCAGAAAGGCTGAGTCGGCTTCATCATTCCAGCAAAATTTTCCCTTCTTGAGCAAATTGGTCAATGGCCGCGCTATAATGCCATAATTTTGAGCAAACTTTCGATAATACCCTGTCAAGCCTAAAAAACCACGTAATTTTGAAATATTAGTAGGGGGTGGCCATGCGACCATAGCTGCAATTTTATTGTTATCAACCTTCACTCCGTGGTGTGTGATAATATGCCCCAAGTATTCTAGTTCCTGCTGGCCAAACACGCATTTGCTTGCCTTGGCAAAAAATCGGTGTTGTCGCAAGATCTCCAATGTTTGTCTAACATGCACTATATGTTCAGCCCAAGTGGGACTATATACTAGAATATCATCAAAAAAAACCAAGATGAACTTTTGAAGGAAAGGACGGAATATTGAGTTCATAATGGCCTGAAATGTCGAGGGTGCGTTACAAAGGCCAAAAGGCATGACGAGATATTCGTAATGGCCATTATGAGTGCGGAAAGCAGTTTTAATAACATCGGAAGGATTCATTCTTACTTGATGATAGCCAGCTCTCAGATCAATTTTGGTGAAGTAAGTGGCGCCATACAATTCTTCCAGCATATCTTCCACTATTGGAATGGGAAAATGATCCTTGATGGTGGCGACATTAAGTGAACGGTAATTGGTACAAAATCGCCAACTACCATCTTTTTTTCTTACTAGTAGTACCGGTGACGAGAAAGGACTTGTGATAGGACGAATGAGCCCGGAATCCAACATTTCCTGGACCTGCTTCTCGATTTCAGCTTTCTGAAAGTGGGCATACATGTAGGGTCGTACATTAATTGGCTCGGTCCCCTCTCTTAACGTAATACAATGGTCCACTTCACGAACAGGTGGTAAACTTGAGGGTTCCTGAAACACATCCGCGTATTCTTTCAACAGCCCCTGCATATTCTGATGTATATTTTCAGTTGGTGTATCGATTGGTGCAGGTTCCATTGGTGATTGAAAACACATCGCAAATAGCGCATGTCCTTGACGAAACTCCTTTGTTATTTCTTCTGGTGAAGCTGCTTGAATGGTTTGCACACCCACTCCTTTGCAGCCTTCTGTCTTGATTTTCCCAAATAAAATCCATGGTCAACTGTTTCCAGTTACAAACCACAGATCCCAGCATTTCAAGCCATTGAACACTAAGGACAAGATCAAGACCTGATAAGGGTAGAGAAAAAAAGTAAGGTAAAATTCGATGCCTTGTAATTCCACCCGTACTTTATCGTAACGCCCTTGGCACGTTAATTTTTCTCCGTTGGCCACCTGGACAGGGAAGGTCTCCGTAGGTATGACTGGCAACCTGAGCATGCTTGCTAAACGATTGCTGATAAAGTTGTGTGTCGATCTGCTGTCAATTAAAACCATTACTTTGTAGGGACCCATTTTTGCTGTTACACGCATGGTTTTTGGTGCTGTCCATCCTGTTAAGGCAATGTGATTTCTGGTTCAAGTTCAGGTTCTTGCACCTCAGTAGCATTTCCCCCGTGGTCATTGTTCATCATTTGTTGATGAGTAATGTCTTCATAAATCATATTACCCGTGTGCCCCTCCAAGAGTAACAACTGAGGCTTTTGACACCTATGGCCTGTTGTAAAACGTTCATTGCAGTTGAAACAGAGTCCTTGCTCCCTCTTTCTCTGTATTTCCTCCCAAGACAAAC
The DNA here is from genome assembly GCA_016801055.1 of Panax notoginseng. Lineage (NCBI taxonomy): Eukaryota > Viridiplantae > Streptophyta > Magnoliopsida > Apiales > Araliaceae > Panax > Panax notoginseng. The sequence continues at coordinate 139,942,480 of CM029021.1, read as the reverse complement.
GCTTAATGGGTCCTGTAGGTGTAGCAGGAGCTACACGAGTAGCTTGTGGAAGAGCCAGCGGAGCTCTTGCAGGTGGTAACCGCATGAAGCTCCTTTGCCGTGTGAGTTGATCGTCCCTCATTCGCGCTAAGTTAATGGCCTCTTTGAGTGACTGTGGTTTAAACATCCGAATTCCATCCGCTATTTCTGTCTTCAAGCCGCCCATGAATGTCCCTACTAATGCCTTTTGAGTCCACCCTTGGACCCTGTTGCCGAGCTTTTCAAACTCACGTTGATAGTCCCTTAAGGTTCCAAGTTGTTTGACACGAGAAAGAGCTTCGTCGAAGTCTTCACATTCCGATGGTCCGAAGCGAGCCCAGAGTTCTTCCTCAAATTTTTTCCATGCAAGCACTTGTCCTTCGTCTCGAAATGTTCTGCTAATCCATTGCCACCATTGGTTAGCATCTCCTTCCAAATGGTATGCTGCCATAGAAACCTTCTGGGTTTCTGCCGTACCTTGGTACTCAAAGAACTGGCGCACTCGGTTGAACCATTCGGTTGGGTCATCCCCCGAAAATCGTGGGAATTCCAACTTCGCTGTTTTGGCAGAGACGATCTGCCGCCCTCCATCGTTGCCTTTTCGGTGATGATTGCCGTGGTTGGGCTGCTCCTAATTTGCGATCATCATATTCGAGAGTTGATTGAGAGTTTCCTCCATTCGCAATAATCCTCCCTGAACTATACCGAGTCCAGCCTCCAATTGTTCAATACGCTCCTTGTTAGTCCCCATTAGAAACCTTGCTCTGACACCAATGGTAGGTCCCCAAGTGTTAAATACTGATAAGATAAATTTTGTTCTCTTCGGGTGAGAAACGCACCACAGTTTGAATGCAAAGATATATATATTTTTTCTATTTACAAAAGCATGGGCTGCTTATATAAGCAAAGCCGTTTACACTCCAACCGAAATAAAAGGAAAGATAACAACTTAGCCAATGTAATTCAACACAAAAACAGAGCATGATAACAAACAGAAATAAAATGACGTAAAATTCGCAACTACGAATGCTTTGCGTAAAACTTGCACCCACTGATGATCATAGGCCACGACCCAGTCCATAATCATTCCTGCATGGTTTCATCTCCATCTACGTCGCATGCAACGTGCAAACGTGCAACTGCACGTCCCAGCTCATCCTAAATACTTGGAATTTGGCTTATGGCCTCTCTCAGATCTTCGTGGCCTATCACTGGCCAGTCGGTTACTCAATTCGCCAAAGACCTCAAAACCCACCGGTTTGATTCAAATGCTTAGCAACAGCATTCTTCCTCCACCCTTGCTCAACCTTTATCACCTCTTTGGCCAATCTTAACACGGTAATAGCTTCCCTATAATACAAGGCCTCATCAACACTGGCACTCTTTTCCTTCTCTCCCAACCCCAAAATTCCATCAATCTTTTCGGCATTTTGTCGAGCAGATAGAGCAAAAACTGCCAAATCCCATAATGCTGAAGTTGTTAAGTCTTCGAAGAATTGGAGTAATTGGATTTGAGTATTTGCTTAAGTAAGGTGTTCAGATGAGAAATAATGGTACCCAGTTTGATACCCTGATGAGTCATGGACTCCGGACACAGCCCGACCTGGGTGGTAAGGTCTGGGAGAGAGGGAGGTGGGCAAAAATGGTTGATACCCATGGTTGCTTCTTTGAGGCGTGCTGGTTCTCCCTCACTTCAAAAATGGGCCGACCTTGTTCATTTTGAATATTCATGCCTGTAACGACCCCAAAATAGGTCCATTCCATCCAACCCATTCTGAGTCGCCAAATACATGGTACAGAAAATAACTACAACTTTATTACAACAATTGTCGTATTAAATACAACAACACATATGCTGTGAGTTTTAATACAAATCTATACCAAATGTGACACATGTCCCAACCGTGGACAGCACGTCACAGTGACACCTTACATAAAGGTATAGTCAAAAACTGTTTTAGAAATTAGAATCTTTGGGAAGTGCTCAAGAAAACCTTCGTACATGGGAGCCCATGCTTCTAGGTTATGATAGATATCATATGGCCACAAAATTATCCTTGGTTGACCCAATAGACCCCAAAGAAAAATGAGAAGGTTACTATCATATTCTTCCCAATAGTGAGTCTTCTCTTGACTTATCATTATCTCCACTATCTCTAATTGAGAATTATACTTCAAACAAACACCAAGATTATATAGGTAGTGCCCATAGATATACTCAGCAAGTGGATGAGCACAACCCTGTCTTATGATGACACGAGGTTGTATGTCATTAGACATCTTGTATGATAGTGGCAAAATACCCTTCCAACGTTGGGTTCGCCTCACCCTATTTTCTTCACCAAATATAACTACTAAATGATGACCACCGTTCTATTCCCTTGTTACCCCCGCTTGACCCAGCTACACTCTTATTACCTGAAAGGAATTATGAAGCAAAAGGGTGAGCACAACTAGCTCAGTAAAGAATATCATGACTAAAGATAATTCAATTATCAATAGCCTTCATCAACAATAAATCAGAGATTTATAACATATGGTAAATGATAAAAAATTTCAACCACAGTTGCAGCGGAACGTGCAATCCATTAGAAGAATCAAATAGACCATAAAATCTATTATCTTCTCCATGTTAAAAATCCATCAACAATGTTTTATCCCTGTAACATCAATCAACAGTTCTGGTCCACAATCATATAAATAACTCATAATCATAATTGTGATTCTAAATTCCTCTTCGCATCCAGGACGAGGATAATTTTCATCACATGTCTATACCTGAAACATCAAAGATCATGGTTATACCAAATCACAGTTCCTGTTCATAATCATACTAATAAATTCATCTTTGCACTACGGGCCAAAGATATTCATCAACAAACCATCTTTGCACTACAGGCCAAAGATATTCATCAACAGACCATCTTTGAACTACAGGCCAAAGATATTCAACAACAGTTCATCTTTGCACTACGGGCCAAAGATATTCATCAACAATTCATATTTGCACTACAGGCCAAATATATTCATATCTCAAAGAAATATATAATCATTTCAGAATTTATATAAACAATAATTATAACCATGTTGATCAATTCACCTTTGCACTTAAGCTTAAGATATTCAATTATAAATTCAATGGTCATGATCATACCAGTCACAATTCAACTTTGCACTACAGGCCAAAGAGAACCCTAGTCATGATCATACCAATAATCTACCCATCTTTACACTCCAGTGAAAGAGAATTTCAACATCAGGGTTATAAAAATGTTATATATGATGATAAAAATAATATGATCAACATATAGTTTTAATCTCAAGAGTAATATTCGTAACTCATGAATAGTAAATCGTGAATAGTAACAAATGAATAGTAACCCCGACACAAAAGATAGAAATTCCACAATAAAATCCATACCAATATTTCGGTATAATGATATTGAAAGAATAACATTACTTAAATTTATAAACAATTTATTTTAATTGTTTACACTTTACTAAATAATGTATTTAATCATTCTAAAATGTCAAACTCATAAGATTTCATCACCAATAATCAAAACTCTCATCAAAAATCTGCATATACCTCATATAGAATTCTCAAGTCATAAAATCTTATTTTCCAATTTTCTTACTTCACAAAACATATTTAATTCATTTACTCATAACTAGACTATTTTCATGAAAAATACCAAATCAGTTCCAAAAATATTTCTTTTCTGGGATTTAGCATAATATAGTCCCATAGTGAACATATATTTTTCTCAGAATTTTTAAATGTCATTTACTATTTTTCATATGGCCAAAACAACCGAATATTTAGACATTTATCATAAATTGTACTTTTATCCAAAAATTCCAAAATTCACAGAGTATACTGATATTATATAGATATACTTCCAATAAAAATTTCATCAATTTTGGAGTTAACCACAAGGAATTATAAGCGGTTACTTTTAAAATAGTCTTTTCTCATAAAATTCATAACTCTCAATCTATACATCCAAAAATTACCATTTTTGGACACAATCAAGAAAACTCATCAAAATATCATTTCAAATTTTTCCAGAATTTTTGAAGGTCAGAAAAATTACGAAACTGAAAATCATAACAACCCTTAAAATCCCTTAATATCCCTTACAATCCCTTACCTCAAAAGAGCAGTACTTCTGACTGGATATCGGATATGACGCTGAAGGAAACTTGCACTGATGAATATCAACTCACCAAGTATCTAAATACTCACAAAATAAACTCAATAATCTAGAGAGAGAAAGAGAGAAAGCTTATGTTTCTGGTGTGATTTTCAATTCTAACTTAGCCCTATATTTATAGGAAAATTTTGGTAGGTTTGACCTGCAACCTGATGGCTTTACCTGCTACTATTCCCACCCACCACATTTGAAATATAATTCAGCACATTTCTTCACCAACCACAAGTGGGGCCCACCAATTCTAGAATTTTCCACCCAAAATGATAAACTCCGAAAATTCAACAATTTCTGAACCAGTCATCTCGTAAAATTCATAATAAATCATACGTTCATTTTTAACGGTTCAAAATTTGTGGGCATATACTCAACTTATATATGTATAACATATCCAAAAATTACCACGATCCAACGGTCGGATTAAAAATTATAACCCTCGCAAAATATCTCAAAGACCCTGATTTTTAATACCTCCATTCCGACAAAAATACTGATAAAAATCTCAACATTAACTCCTACATTTTTAACCACAAAAATATATCCCTCATTTATATCCACATAAAATAAATATTTCCTTATCATATGAATCAATAATTAATTATTCACAAATAATATTACAGAATCACATTTATGACAATCAGGCCGTTCCCAGGAAAGAGGGGGCTTTCCAATAAGGATTTCTCCTTACTAGCGCGCAATTAGATGACCAAACCTCTCCTTAGACAGAACTTTCTAGACATTGCCAATAATGTTATCTAATAATATTATTCAAATAATATGAATTATTGATCTGATAATAGAAAATACTGTGCAACAACAATTATTGAAACAACAATAATATAAAATATCAACGCAACAATTATTGAATCAATAAAATAAAATATTGAACAGTAATTACTGTAACAATTATTGAGTAGTGCCTTCTTATGTAAGAATCAATAATTTCAAAAATACTGTGCAATACCGTGTGCTACTGTGCAATAACGCGTATTACTGTATTTTAACCACGGGGTATTCCAATAGTGTCAACGGTGACAACTACGCCGTTAATTATAAAAACTCAATTTTTGTCATTTTCTTCACCCGACAGTTATTCTGTTATGGGGCCCACAAATGGCTGCGCCGTCGTACGAATATTCCCCGACAGAAAGAATATTCCACGACCAAACGAATATTTCCCGACAACAATGATTATTTTATAACCACTTGTGTATTTTGAAAATTTTTCACATTTCACCCACAACTTTAACTTTTTATCAATTTAACCATTTACTGAATTGTAATTATAAGAAAAATTGAATACTTTTATTTCATAAAATTCGGGGTCTTACAATGCCTATTTAATCTTGGGTCCTTAACACTAATATACAACAATTAAAAAGTATTTATAAAAATAATACATACACAAAATAATTACAAAAATAACGCAATTCATATTAATAAGAAAATCTAAAATTAAGGAGAAATATCTGCCATAACTAATCATTCAAATTCAGATATCTGGGATCTAACCACAAAAACAAATTCAAATTCAAATATCTGGGATCTAACCACAAAAACAAATTCAAATTCAAATTTCATAGGAAAAACTGCACAAATTTTGTACTTTGCAGGAGGTGGCGGAGGCAATTTTCAGAGGAGGTGCGTGGAAGCTTTGGAGGAGGTGACATCGTCAGAGGAGGTGGTAATGGTGGCTTCAGAGGCGGTGGTGATGGCTATGGAGGAGGTAACAATGGCGGTGGTGGCGGAGATGGCGGTGGTGGCTCAAGTGGTGGTTACAGAGACGGTGGAGGTGGAGGTGGAGGCTGGGGCGGTAGTGGCGGGAGCAACCATTTTCTGGTAGTAAAAGAAAATTCTCAAGATACTGCAGAGGAGAAGATCGTTAGTAATGTCATGGTAACCAAACTTTTATAACAAGGTAACCAAACTTTTATACTAAGGTAACCAAACTTTTATACCAAGGTAACCAAACCTTGGTAATTACCATGGTGACCAAACTTTTATACTGAGGTAACCAAAATTTTATACTAAGGTAACCAAACTTTTATACCAAGGTAACCAAAACTTTTATACTAAGGTAACCAAACTTTTATACTAAGGTAACCAAACTTTTGTACCAAGGTAACCAAACTGTCATACCAAGGTAACTAAACATTTATACCAAGGTTACCTTGGTATGAAGGTTTGGTTACCTTGGTGTGAAGGTTTGGTTACCAACTGCACTATGAAAAAACTGATGGTGTGGAGGTGGATTGATTACCTTGGTATGACAGTTTGGTTACCAAACTTTTATATTTTGATAACCAAACTTTTATACTAAGGTATACACCAATCAACACCAAGCAACAAAAAAAGTGATCATAAATTCATAATCAAACGCACATTTTGCATAAAATTAAGATCATAAACCCCAAATGAATGAAATTAAAGAGAAAACTTTAAAAACTGGTGCTCGAGAGAGAGAGGTAAAATAGAAGTACTTACAAAAACAGAGTACAAAGAAATATGAAAAACAATTGGAAGAATGAAAGAGAGAGAAAAAAATGGCAGAATAAAAGAAAATGGAAGAAATGGCGTCTTCATCTTTTATACAAAAATGGCAGAAATGGCGTCTTCATCTTTTGAAGAAAAAATGGCAGAATAGAAGAAAATGAGAGAGAAAATGGCAAAATGGCGTCTTCATCTTCTCTCTTCACTGGCGTCTTCATCTTCTCTCTTCACTGGCGTCTTCATCTTCTCTCTTTCAGCTTTTGTCTTTAAATATGAAAATAGAAGAATAGAATTGCAGTGGCGTATATAAAATGGCAGTAGGAGGAGATAAGAGAAAAAATGACACCTTCCAAAACTAATCCCCTAAATTAAGGAATCCTAATTACACTGATATTGTCATGTCAATCATTACATATTAATCCTTTAATTTAAGGACCTTTAATTATGTTAAGATTGAAAATAAAAACAAAAGAGTGTAATACTTTTGTAATTATTTTATATGTATATGATTTTTATAATTATTTTTAAAAATATAGTACTATATGTAATTTACCCTTTAATCTTTAATCCCTCCGATCCCGCGAGCCTAGTCCACTTCGATCCAACTAAATCCACTTAATAAGTCCAGTTTGAATAATCTCTTTTGTTTATTTATTAGTTAAACAAAACTATTTAATTAATTAATTATAATTATTTTATATTAAAAAATTAAATTTATTCGTTTAAACTCGGCTCACTCAAGTCTCATCCAAACTATGTTTTCAATTAATTTAAAATTCAATTCGATTTGTTTAACTTTTAAACGAATTTAAGTTTGACAAGCTAAAATCAATTCACATGACTCATTGATTTACAGCTTGCTATATGTTGTCATTTGAATTTGTATTAATATTGATATTAAATTTATCATCTTATAAATTAAAAATTAATGTGATTCAGTGTAAGTTTTAAACAAAAGCTTTTGCAATTGATATTTTTTCTTTAATAATATGTAGTAATTATAATTGTATTAATTAAAGTAAATAATTGATAAAATTTTATAAAATCAAAATATATCTCTTTATATGGAACTAGCTTAATAAAGTATGCATGTAAATATGGTCATTCAGAATACAAGTCTCATAAGAAGTCATACTTATTTAGATATTGTTTGGTTACTAATGGTTATAGCAGTAGCGTTTAATATATTTGAGTCTTAAATAATGTTGTATTTTTTAATTAAATAAAAAAGAATGCATAGTACCTACTTATTATGAATTAAAAATAAATAAATATTATTTTTATCGTTCAATATAAAAATCAACGGTTGATATTAGAATTAAAAAATTTATGTCCCCTATTATTAGTAGCAGACAACAAGTTACGTCTGTTCTTAATATTAACAAATGACGGGTGTCGTCTGCTACTAATAATACCGGATGCAATTAATAATAGTATCGTTGTCCGCTACTATTAGAAATGTACGTAATTTGTCGTTCGCTACTAATAGTAGTAGACGTGAACAATTTTAATTTTCGTCGTTAATTTTTGTATTGAACGCTATTGATAGTATTTGTCTATTTTTGATCTATAACAAGTATTTATTATGGATTATTCCCTTAAAAAATTAAAATACTTTTATATAAATAAATTTTTAAAGTGTGTTTGAATTTCCAAACACATTTCCTAGATTATTGGGTTACCAGTTTTATTGAGTTACCAATTAATTATAAAAAAATTAAGAACAGTTTTCAAGTGTTACCTGAATTTGTTTTCTTCAACATATGCAATCATTATTGAGTTCTGCAATGGTCGTCGTCGGTAATTTTTTATTTTCATAGTGCAGTTGGTAGCAAAATCTTTATACAAAAATAACTAATTCATATTTATTGGGTTACCAATTAATTATAAAAATTTTAATAATCGTTTCCAATAGTTACCTGAATTTATTTTCTTCAACATGTGCAGCCACGATGAGATTAGAGAGTAGTCGCGTGGGTTTCCTCTTATTTTTTCTAATGCTTTTTCCTATGATCTCCATACTTTTTGGCAAGTGTTACGTGGTTATTGTGTTGCACTCTTTTTGTAATTATTTTGTGAATGCACTAATCTTGTAATTACTTTCTAATTGTTATATAGTAGTGTAAAGAACACAAAATTATATTTAAAAGTAGCCTTTTATGTAAGACCCCAAATTTTTAATAAAGATGATTTTTCTATAAATATCATTTTTAAATATTATGGAATAAATTTGATATAATGTTATAGTTGTGGGTAATATTTATAAATTTTGCAAAGTACGCAAGTTATTGTATAATATTCGATTGGTCGGGGAATATTCGTTTTAACAGGGAATATTCGTACTACGGTACAATCATTGGTGGACCCCACAACGAAATTATTGTCGGATTGAGAAAACGACAAAAATACTTTATAAAAATAACGGCGGAAGTTTTACCGTTAACTGTTGAAACACCCGGTGTTAAAAGTACACTAATACGCGTAGTTGCATAGTAGCACACGGTATTAATTATTGATGCTTACGTGAGAAGTCACTCAGTTTTGTTCAATTATTGTTACAGTAATTGCTGCATAGTATCTCACGTTATTTGATTCAACTATTGTCAATAATTTATAATCAATAATTGAGACGACAAAGTTATTAATATTATTATTTGTAAAATTAACGATGTCTAGAAGTTCTGTCAATGAGAGGTTTGGTCACCTAATTGCGAGCCAATAGGAAGAAATCCTTATTAGAAAGCCCCCTCTTTCATGGGAATGACCTGGTCGATTAATATTGTGAATTATAATAATGATGATAAATGTTATTAATTATATTGAGGTGTCTTTTTATGAAGTCACAGAAGTTTATATATATATATATATATATATATATATATATATGTATGTATATATTATATATAAATTTTGTTTTAATAGTATTATTAATGTAATAAAACAGAATACTTTTATAAAATTCTCTGTTTTATTATACTATAAATAGAATATATTATATTATATTATGCATAGTAAAATCTTTTTATATAAAATAAAATACTTTTATAAAGTTATTTGTGTTTTTAGATTTTAAATAGAATATATTATATTTTATTATGCATAGTATTTGCATAGTGCCTGCATAGTATTTGTATAGTAAAAACTTTTTATATAAAACAGAATATTTTTTATAAAGTTTTGTTTTATTTGATTATAAATAGAATATATTATATTTTACTGCATAGTGCAGCATAGTATCCTTTCCATTCTCTTATAAATAGGATGCTTAGTTAGAATTGGAAATCATACCAGAAATTCAGAGAATTCTCTTCTATAATCTTAAGCGTATTTCTTTAGAGTTTTTAGAAGCTTTGAGCGTAGAAAAAACAGTATAAATTTTCTTCAAGAATATCCTCGCCCTACCAGTCGGAATACTCTTCTTTTACGGTAAGGGGTATTATTATTTCATATTCATGAAGAGAATTATTTTCTTTCCAATACTCCTAATAGCTGTTATTCCATTCTTTATTATTATGTTGGAATAATCTGTCTATGCGAAGTACCGCATACATGGTAAAATTCTGTTATTATTCTATTATTTATCATTCTGTTGGAACATCCTGTCTATGCGTTTACGCATGACCTGGTTATATTAATTATTATGCTGTTGGAATATCTTGTCTGCGCGTTTACGCATAACCTGGTTCTATTATTTATTATTCTGTTGGAATATCCTATCTGTGCATTTACGCATGACCTGGTTCCATTATTTATTTTTCTGTTGGAATAACCTGTCTGTGCGGTCTATCGCATGCTTGGTGAATTCTTTTGTTATTCCATTCTTTATTATACTCAGTTGGTTAAAGTTGTGACTTTTATACTCCATGAAATTAGTGGAATATCTTTGATATTTGCGCTTCATCCAGTATCTTTTCATGGAAATATTCTTCTGAGCATTCTTGAATTTTACTCTACAAAGCAGTATCATGTTGACAATTTGGGCATGTTAGTTCCTGGATAAATTAATTCTTGAACTTGTTTTATTGAATTCTTATATTATTGTCATCATCCTCATGTTTATATTTTGTTAGAAGTTATATGTGACTTGTAGTGCATAGATGGACTTGGTATGATTATGACCAGGGATTATTCAGTGTAATCATGACCGTAATGTTACAAATGATGTGTTAAAAGTATTCATTGGCCCGTAGTGCATTGAGGGACAGTTGTTGGCATGATCATGACCATTAATGAATACACGAATATCATTGACCCGTAGTGCATAGATAATTTATGGTCGTGATACTAATGAATATCCTTGGCCGTAGTGCAGGTGTAAGACCCCAACTTATTATAAATAAAATTAAATTTTTTTTATTTATTATTTTAAAATAGTAAGGGTTAAATTGATTAATGAAGTTAGTTATGGGTAAAATGCGCAAATATTTCAAATAAGTAGGTGGTTATAAAATATTCATTGTTATCGGGGAATATTCGTTTGGTCGTGGAATATTCTTCCTGTTTGGGAATATTCGTACGACGGCGCAGTCTTTTGTGGGCCCCATAACGGAAAGCGATTGGATAAAGAAAACGACAAGTATGAGTTGTTTATAAATAACGACGTAGTTGTTACTGTTAATACTGTTGGAATACCCGGTGGTTAAAACACAGTAATACGCGTTGTTGCAGAGTAGCACACGGTATTGCTGTTAGAGTTTATGCCCTAGAGGCCAATTATTTGATATAATTGCTTAACATTTTGATATTATATTTGATTGAATAAATAAATGATTTTATTATGGTTTTATTTACTGCGTAATATAGTTGTTAACATAATAAAATTCCTTAGAATAGTGATACAAATTATATAGTTTCAAGTATGTGACTTGAACATGAAATTATATAATTACAATTAGTATCATTGTTCTTAAATGTCCCTAGTTGAGTATCATTGTTGATGGGACAACAATGATGCATTGAGACTAGTATGTTGATTGACTGATGACCAAATCTCATTGGTCATAAATATATGAGATATTAAGTCAATGCATAGGTACATGTTAGAGAACGATGTACTGGACAGACCCACCATGAGAATTCTATATGGAGCATTATGCGAAGTGTCATTAGCAATTCTCATAGTGACAATGATGTAATGGTCCTCCGACCTGAAACCGCTATATTACTACACGAGAATTTATGTACTTTGATATCATCAAATGTCACCTTTAATAGGGTGGACTATAAAGGTGATTATTGGGTTCATTGTGAATCGTGTGAGAAATATGAGTGATCTAGATGGAATTTAACCATCCTATATTTTATAGGTGATATCCATAGGCCTCTTGATTGAGTAGGACTATGAAATGCATGGCCATGCTCAAATAGTGATTTGTTTCATATAGTCTACTCATTGATCAAGAAAACTCAGATTAAATTATGAAGAGTATGACACATTCCATGACTCGAGTTTAATCTAGGATATTAATGTTAAAAGGATTAAATTACATTGAAACATTGATCACGAAAAGGTTGCATCGAATCATCGATCTTATTATTACTTGGGTAGCAGTGATGCATTTCTAGATGCCGCTCACCGTTTATAACTTTATAATATGATTTTAAAGTTATTGCCAACGTAATAATAACCTATATGGTCACACACAAAGAACGTAATTAAAAGAAAATTAATTTAAATTGTAAAGATTTAAATATGTCAATATGATTGATATAATTTTAAATCACGAATTTAAATTAATAGGATAATTTATATATAGGTATATTAATTAAGTAAGACTTAATTAAGATATATATATAAATTCGGATTTTAATAACATTAAGTTTTGATTAATTCCTCCTAACTGCTATATATATGATATATATATCAGTCACTTTAGGTTTTACGTCAAAACAAAAATCCTAGCCGCTCTTAGAGAGAGATTAGAGAAAACAGTTCAAAATCCTCATCCTTGGTGGCTAGTACCGCGTTTCCTTCTTCTGCAGATCGTAGGACGATTCGTGTGGAGCGTTCGTGTGGATACCGTAGAGACGCAGTCCGTTTGAATTGCGTTGGAGATTCGACCGCATCGATTCTAGCTTTTACAATCAGTATAATTTCTTACCACTGAATTAATTATTTTCGCATGGATCCTGTTTTAGGGTTTCGAAATTGCTTTAAATTTTAATTTTCGCTGTGTGTTTCTGTATCGAAACCCCAACAATTGCACCAATTATTGATTCTTACGTAAGAAGGCATTACTCAATAATTGTTACAGTAATTACTGTTCAATATTTTATTTTATTAATTCAATAATTGCTACGTTGATATTTTATATTACTGTTGTTTCAATAATTGTCACTATGCAGTATTTTCCATTATCGGAGCAATAATTCATATTATCTTAATAATATTATTAGATAACATAATTGGCAATGTCTAGAAAGTTCTGTCTAAGGAGAGGTTTGGTCACCTAATTGCGCACCAATAAGGAGAAATCCTTATTGAAAAGCCCCCTCTTTCCTGGGAATGGCCTAGTTGCCAGTACTGTGATTTTGTAATATTATTTGTGAATAATTAATTATTGATTTATATAACGAGGAAAATATTGATTTTATGTGGATATAGATGGAGAAAATTTTTAAATGTGACAATTGTTGAAAATTAATATTTTATCTTTTTCTGATAAAATAATTCATTTAAATATATTATTTTAATAATATATTAATGGTGATATTTTTACAATTAATGTGGGATATATGAGTATATGAGGAGAAAGAATATTTTTGTTACATTAAATGATTAACACATATTTTGTGTGTCGGTGGACCCATTTCTTGACTGAAATATGATTATAGCATGTAAAATCGTCCGTTTGTGGATTTCGGTTAATTTTTATTTGGAATTTGGAAAAACTTTCTTCTGCAAAGTTGTAGAGAATTGAATTTCTTATAAAAATTCATGAGATTTGAATTTTCTGATAAAAGGGCTATTTATTATGAATTATCGAAGTTCCAAAATTCTAGAATAATTAATTTTTGAAAGTTTAAAATATTTATAGTTAGAAAAACGTTTTTGATATGTTTGGTGAGCCCCATTGGTTGTTGAAATCAGCTGAATTAAGTTATTGATGGTGGGCGTAGGAAATTTGATTATATATATTAATATTATATTAAATTTTTTGCTTTGGTGTTTTAAGCATTTTACTATAAATAGGGTGCTTAGATTAGAATTGAAAATCACACCAGAAACTACAGATTTCTCTCTCTTTTTCTCTCAATATGTTGAGCATATTCTTGTGAGTATTTTAATACTCTGAGTGTTGCTATACGGTGCAAGTTCAAGTCATAGCCTATATCCAGTGTTCAACTAGAAGTACTGTCTTTACGAGGTAAGGGATGTTATTTTATTTAAAAATGATATTATTTCTTCAATATCATTATGCCAAAATATTGGTTGAATTTTTTTATCAAATTTAGAACTTTTCATGTCGGGATTACTATTCATGAGTTACTATTCACGAGTTATTATTCACCGAAAAATGAAATTTTCTTCTTTTCGTCCAAAATATCTATTCTGGATACTAGCTTTGATTGTATCCATGTTTTGATCATTCTTGAATTTTACTTCGCTATGATTATTTATAAGGTATTTTTGGACATGGATAAATCGAAATATGAATCCTGAATATTTGTTATTTTGTTTCATTGGATTCGTTTCCTTTAAAGTATTTTTCATCATCCTCAGTCCTAAGTGATGATATAACTGAATATCTTTGGTCTGTAGTGCAAAGATGAATTATTTCTGATGAATATCTTTGGCCCGTAGTGCAAAGATAAACAGGTGTTGAGATGAGCATGACCAACTGATGAATATCTTTGGCTTGTAGTGCAAAGATGAATATTGATTGATGTTACAGGGATAAAATATTGACGATGGACTTTTAAATTTATAGATAATAGTAGATTTCATTCTCTACGTAACTCTTCTATGAATTATTATTTTCCGCTGCGAATATTGATTTAAAACTTGTTGTCTATTGTATTCTATTAGATTTTTCCCTGTTGAAGATTAATGATAATTTATTCTGTATTATCTTAGTCATAATGTTCTTTACTAGGTTAGTTGAGCTCACCCTTTTCCTTTTTGTTCTATTTTTCTCAGGAGGCGAGAATGTAGCGAGTACTAGTCGGGGTATGGAATAATGGTTCTAGAAGTTATTTTAGTAGTCCTCACCATTTTTGTGAAATAATGTATCAATAATTGTAATGATGACTTATTTGAGTGTGGATATTGTCTAGATGACAATATTTGTATTTAAACTCACAGTTCTTATGTTGTAATAGTAAAGATGTAGTTATTTCTGTACCATGTATTTTGGCGACTCAGAATAGGTTGGGTGGACTGGACCTATTTTGGGGGCGTCACAGCAGGGATGATGTGGATTATTTATTAAGCTGAGTCTAAGCGATAAAAGTGATGAAAAACCTTTTTAAATCATAAAAGATAGTAGATTTTATTCTCTACTTGACTCTTTTAATGGATAGCTTGTTCCGCTGCAGTTAAACTTGATGTTTGTTATATTTTATCAGTTTAACACTGTTGAAGACTAATGATAAATTATTCTATATTATCTTAGTCATAATATCTCTTATTGGGCTAGTTGAGTTCACCCTTTTGCTGTCATTGTTCTCTTCAAGAAATGAGAACGTAGCGGGGACTAGTCGAGGAACGAAGTAACGGTTCAGATGATAGCATTAGTAGTCCTCACTATTCTATGAAATAGTGTGAAAATAAATATATTGAGGACTTATTTTGAGTTTGAGTACTGTTTAGAAGAAAATGTTGTATTATCTTTAGTCATGATATTCTTTACTGGGCTAGTTTTGTTCACCTTTTTACTTCACAATTTCTTTCAGGTAATAAGAGTGTAGTTGGGTCGAGCGGGGGTAACAGGGGAATAGAACGGTGGTCTCTAGCTGTGAAGATTCTCCCTAAACAGTATGAAAATAATTTATTGAGAACTTTGGAATAGTGTGTTATATTTTATACATCATTTAGTAGTTATATTTGGTGAATCAAATAGGGGGAGGCGAACCCAACGTTAGAAGGGTGTTTTGCCACTATCATACAAGATGTCTAATGACATACGACTTCATGTTATCATAAGGCAGGGTTGTACACATCCACTTGCTGAGTATATCGACGAGCACTACCTATACAATCTTGGAGTTTGGTTGAAATATAATTCTCAATTAGAGGCAATGGAGATAATTATATGTCAAGAGAAGACTCACCATTGGAAAAAACATGATAGTAATCTTCTCATTTTTCTTTGGGGTCTATTGGGTCAACCAAGGATAATTCTGTGGATATATGATATCTATCATAACCTAGACGCATGGCCTCCCATGTACGAAGGTTTCCTTGAGCACTTCACAAATATTTTAATTTATAAAACAGTTATTGACTGTACCTTTATGTAAGGTGCCATTGTGACGTGCTATCCAAGGTTGGGATGAGAGTCACAGTTGGTATCAGAGCTATAAGTAAAGATTCCCGAGCCTCTATCTGGTGACTTCTTGTTGATGGGGAATGCACCGAAACCAGACTCTCCTTAGGGAACGCAAGTAAAGTAATCCGCGTTGTTGTATAGTAGCACACGGTAATGCACAATATTTTTGAATTATTGATTCTTACGTAAGAAGGCACTACTCAATAATTGTTACAGTAATTACTGTTCAATATTTTATTTTATTAATTCAATAATTGCTGCGTTGATATTTCATATTATTGTTATTTCAATAATAGTCATTTCACAGTATTTTCTATTATCAGATCAATAATTCATATTATTTGAATAATATTATTAGATAGCATTATTGGCAATGTCTAGAAAGTTCTATCAAGGTGAGGTATTTTATCAGTATTTTATTAATGCTGGGGTATTTTATCAGTATTTTGTCAGAATGGAGGTATTAAAAATCGTCCGTATGTGGATTTCGGGCATTTTCTGTTTGAAATTTGAAAAAACTTAAACTTACAAAGTTGTAGAGAATTAAATTTCCTATGTAAAGGACATAAAATTCGTATTTTTATGATAAAATGGCTATTTATTATGAATTATTGAAGTTTCAAAAATTAAAATATTTTTATTAAAAATATGGGTGGGCCCCACTTTTGGTTGGTGAGAAATAAAATGAGCTAAAATTTATTTTCAAAAGTGGTGGGCTTGAATAGTAGCAGGTAAAGCCATCAGGTATCAGGTTAGTCTGCTTTGACGTTCTAACATTTTCCTATAAATAGGGTGCTGAGTTATTATTGAAAATCACATCAGAAACAAGTTTTCTCTCTTTCTCTCTCTATATTATCGAGCTTATTTTTGTAAGTATTTAGATACTTTGAGAGTTACTATTCAGTCCAAGGTTCCTTCGGCTTTACATTCCGGTCAGAAATACTGCTCTTTTGAGGTAAGGGATTCTAAGGGTTATTATGTTTTTCAGTTTCGTAATTTTTTCGACCTTCGAAAATTCTGAAAAAATTTATAATGATAATTTGATGAGTTTTATAAATTGTGTCCAAAAATAGTAATTTTTGGATGTATAGATTAGGAGTTATGAATATTATGGGAAAAAATTATTTTAAAAGTAAACCCTTATAACTCATTGTGGTTAACTCCAAAATTGGTAAAATTTTTATTGGGAGTACATGTATATAACAGAAGTATACTCAGTAAATTTTGGAATTTTTGGATAAAAGTACAGTTTCTGATAAATGTCTAAATATTTGTCTGTTTTGGCCATATGAAAAATAGTAAATGAATTTTAAAAATTCTGAGAAAAATATATGTTCAATATGAAACTATATCCTGCTAAATCCCAGAAAAAAAAATAATTTTGTACTGATTTGGTATTTTTCATGAAAATAGACTAGTTATGAGTAAATGAATTAAATATGTTATGTGAAGTAAGAAAATTAGAAAATAGGATTTTATTACTTGAGAATCCTATATGAGGTATATGCAGATTTTTGATGAGAGTTTTGGTTATTGCTGATGAAATCTTATGAGTTTGGCATTTTAGGATGATTAAATGCATTATTTAGTAAAGTGTAAATAATTAAAATAAATTATTTATAAGTTTAAAAAATGTTATTCTTTTAATATCATTATACCGAAATATTGGTATGGATTTTATTGTAGAATTTCTACCTTTTTCATGTTGGGATTACTATTCATAAATTACTATTCATGAGTTACTATTTACGAGTTACTATTCACGGAATACTATTCACGATAATTGTAGTAATAAAGTTGTAGTTATTTTCTGTACCATGTATTTGGCGACTCAGAATAGGTTGGATGGATTTGACCTATTTTGGGGGCGTCACAGAAACAAATACAACTTCAAAAATATAATTGTCGTACAAAATACGACAACACATAAACTGTGAGTTTAAATATAAATATTATCTTCTAGATAATATCCACGCTCAAATAAGTCCTCGTTATAATTATTGAAATACTATTTTACAAAATAGTGAGGACTGCTAACACAACTGACTGAAAGCATCACTCCACATGTGACGAACAAAAATTCTGTAATTTATTTTAATATTTATTGAATTAAATAAATATTTTTGATGATTTAATTATTAGATTTAATAATTAATTGATGCAATTGTGGTAGATTAATTTAATCATATGTGTTACATTTATTAAATTAATGTAGAGAATTTTATTATTCAAGTATGTAATTATGTGAGCTTATTGAATTAAATGAATTATTTAATTAAGCATAATGTTATTTAATTAATTTAATTATTAATTAGAGAATTAATAAATTGACATTATTTATTAATGAGAAAGTTAATTTTTTACTATGTGAATTAATGAGAAATTATTATATTTTAGTTAAAATAAATTATATAAGATATTGATTTATTTATAAAGAAGTGTGACATTAATTAAACTATATTATAAAGCTCTATTAAATTAAATAGTTTTGAATTAATTTGCTAAGCCAAACATGGCACTAAGGGAGGTTATGGGCAGTTAACCCATGACTGGGTTAACTGACCATAATACGCCAGTTCTTATATCGACGTCTTCTTCTTTTCTATTTTTTTTCTCTAAGTCTGAAATCACAGAGAGAGTTTGAGAACTTTGAGAGAAATTGTGAATACTGTGATTAAAGGAGAAGAAGTGTGAGAAGTTGGGAATTGTTGTCACCCTGTGTAATCTAAGCTGAGTATTCAAGGGTAATCCCTTCTTCCCAAATTATTTAAGTTACGTCTTTTAGTTTTATAATAATGGCCTTCAAAACTTCTGTTAATCTCTGTGAAGTGAGAAATTGTGTTATGTTATATCAAATTGTGTTTAATTATGTATATGTTGTAAACCATAACATCAGTGTCATGAAAGCATGTCGTACGTATGTTTTTTTTTCAAAATAAACAGAGTACGTGATATGGCCATATGGCCTTATACGTGATAATTGATGTATTGATCATATATTATCCATAAATTTTACACCCTTATATTACTATGCATGTTAATACGAAGAGATCAAGCCTTAAACGAACGGATTCGGTGTTATAACGAATCCGTACGGCTAAATTATGTGTTTTGTTCAAAAACTTCAAGAACATCAATAACAGTCCAAATTTACATGATTTAAATCTATTATTAAGTGTTTAAATGGGTTAAAATCACTCCATAGATGTTAAGTAGTGATTATGTATAAATTATAACATATGGGTATGTGTAAATTGGTGAAATTATTGTTAAAAATATGTTGATTTCGCTGAACTCTATGTTCTTCGCGAACTGGGAAACAGTTTCTGGGGTCTCGCGCCGCGGCGCCAGCTCTAGAACTGATGTCCCGCGCCGCAGCGCCGCTGCACTGCAGCGCCAAGACTCGAGCCACGGCGCCACAGCGCCGCAGCGCCAAGCGCTCGGCCACAGCGTCACCGCGCCGCAGCGCGACTCTTTAGCACATTAGTGGCGCCGCAGCGCCACTCTCCAGAAAATGTCAGAAATGTAATTTTTAAAATGTTAAAGTCTAACAAGTGTTAGTGGATTGATGTAATGAACATGTAATCATGTTAGAGGTATTATGAGATGATAAAATAGTTGTTTAACATGTAATAAAATATTATATGTGAATTGAATTATTAAATACATAATTTGTTTGATAATTCATGAAGTATAAATTATGTGATAACGTGATAATTTGACTAAGTATAGTCAATAAATCAAAGTAGACAAAGAGAATGAGTTTTTGATGAACAGTTAAGTTATAATTAACTGGTATTGTGTATGTGAATGGTATGTAGGATTTAATTTAAAGAACGTGCTTAGTTAAAGTGTAATCTACGCACGAGGCAAGTATCCTATCCCTAACTCCATTCTATTGAGCAAGTTTATTTAAACTTAAACATTACTTTTATGTTGAGCAAGTTTCCCTAACCCTACTTGTCATTATTGATCAAGTTTATTATTTACCTTGAATAAATTATCCTTGTTATTATTCAAGTTCAAGCATGATATTAAAGATTAATTATCTTTCCAAAGCATGATTCAATTATACAATAATTGTTCTATTGTATACATTTGAGATTATTATTCAAATCGAATATCATTATTGTTAAACCTTTTTAGACTAGTGAATCTTAATGATTCAGCTAGTCCTTAGTTGATGAAACATTCTAAATTTCAGAACCCTTATTGAATTATCCAAACCAAACTTCCTTCGGTGCGGACTCGAATGTCAAACTGAGATGAACAACCCTGAAAAGGGATTCACTTATGCGTTAGCGTTAAGATATTGTGCACAGTATGGTACTAAGGGCTGATCCCCCTAAGTACGAAAAGAAGGTCCATAGTCTTATGACTGTTAAAGGTTTCAAGTATAACTCTTGTTAACCTAGGACATAGTTCAAGGTCTTATGACCCTCAGAATTCTTTTGATTCTTGTTATTTATTCTTGATTCAAAAGTTGAGCTTTTATTCAGATGTATTTGATTATTCGCATGTATCTTGTTGTTTCATTATTATACTTGTGGGCATTTGTGCTCACTCTTGCTATATAATAACATTGCAGTTAAGAATGAAAGAAGTGATGAACCTTCGACTAGTAAGGGCAAGGGCAAAGTTAGCAAGTGTTGAAGACTTGTATTTATTTTATTGATGATGATTATGTTTAAGACTTGAGTTATGATGTTGTTAAGACTTAATTGTTTAGAATTCTGCACAGATGTTTTAAGGTTAGTTTAAACCTGGGATTGTATTATTATTATTATTCGAATATTGTAATCCTTTTAAGGAGAAGTTTTATTCTATCTATTGCATGGTTGCATTTATTATGGGTAGATAGATAGATGATATTTGTACAGTGAACACCAAATCCCATGGAATCGAAGTACCCGGATTTAGGGGTGTCACAGGTTGGTATCAGAGCTGTAGGTTATGAACTTTAGGTGGGGGAACAACCTTAGGTAGTAACCTTATAGAAAGAAGATAGTAAAGGAAAACTCTTATCGAGTTTTAAGAAATGAATTTTTGGTAATTCATTGAAGATAATAAAATACATTATGTGTCTATGTGTTAATTTATGTGCTCGTTAGTACGACTTAGTAACTAAAACTTAAAATTTTGTTGTCAGGATGACGAATGTTGGAGAAGCTAGTCAAGATGGGGAGGAAGAACCCCGATTACCTATAGTACCTACTGAGGAGGAGCCCCGAGACATTTATGTCGTTAGGGAGCAGCTGGTGCAGAGGGTTTCATCTCCATTGATCACCGTTGTTGGTCAGGAGCATGAACCTGAGATTGATCCTGAGGAGGATCCTGAGGAGGAGTTTGATGAGGAGGAAGAAGAAGAGGAGCTACCACAGTACACTGTTGATGCTGAGATGTATGACACACTATATGATCGTAACGTGGAGTTACAAGATAAGGTTCAGGAATTGACTGAGCGAGCGGCTGTTCAGCAGTCTACTTTAGAGGAGAAGGATAGAGAGATTGTGACCCTTCATACACGTTTAGGAAACGTGGAGTGGGATCTGGTTCATGAGAAGGGTCAAACCGAAGATAAGACCGAGGAGATAGAGAAGCTGAAGAAGGAACTGAAGGAAACCTCCGGAAGACTAAAAATAGCAGAGGAAGGATGGGTAAGAGAATCACATCGAGCTGATCGTGCAGAAAATGATAGTCGTGCAAAGAAGGCAAAGCTTGAAAATACGTACGCCACACTTAATTATGCGATGGATGAGGTTCAAGAGCGAGTGTTAAGGTACCCCATCCAGTTTGAAGGACTTCCATCGTATATGTTGGATCGCAGGACGATGTCTCGTATCATGAATGAGGAGCGTGGTAAGGCTATTGAGCACCTTGGAAGACAGGAATAGAATCTGTTTGATTATGTGAAAGACTTAACTAGTTTTTAATTGTAAATTCTGACGTGTTTGTGAACGACGGAATATGTTAATGTTTTAAATTCTGTGGATTCTTTATTCCAGGATAGATGATGTAAATAACAGTATGCTATAGTTTAATGTTAAAACTTTTTAATTAAATGAAAAGACATCAAGTTGTTTGAGATGATGTGTTAAGTGATATGTTAAAGTGTTGAGTAATGTCTTAACTATGTAGAGAAATAAATAAAGTTCTAATAAACGTTTACTTAACAGAAAAATGCCGCCAAGGAGAAGACAACAACGTCAACCGGCTCAGGAAGGGTCAACCAATAATAACAATAATGCCAACGTTAATCCAGTTCAACAACTAGTTAATTTACTAACTGGAGTCATGAATAACCAACCGCAAGCTCCACCTAGCACAACGTTTAAAGATTTTAAGGCAGTGGGACCGCCAGAGTTCAAAGGCTCCAGAAACCCGATCGAGGCTCAAACGTGGGTGATGGAAATGGAGAAGGTTTTCGACATTGCTAGGGTTCGAGAAGATCAGAAGACCGTTTTTGCGATATTTATGCTGAAGTCTGAGGCTAGCTACTGGTGGCAGGCAAACAAGATGCGAGGAGGTGAAGGTGTAATTACGTGGGAGAGATTCAAAGAGATGTTTTTCGAAATGTATTTCCCAGCTAGTTCACAGAATCAGATGGAAGTGCAATTTCTGGAACTGAAACAGGGAAACATGAGCATGCCTGAATACGCGGCTAAATTCGATGAGTTGGCAAGGTTTGCCCCGTATCAAGTACACACTGACGAGAGGAAAGCCAGACGATTCGAACAAGGACTGAAACCTTGGGTATACAGCAAGGTATCAATGTTTCAACTTAACACGTTTGCGGGAGTTTTGGAAAAGGCCATTCTCGCGGAAGGAGGAAGTGATGCAGTGACTAAGTACAACCAAGAACAGAAAAAGAAAAAGAGTGAGAATGAAGGTAATAACAAGACTGGTGGAAGTAATACTGGGAATAATAATAATCAGAAGAGGAAGTGGACGGATAACTCAACAGCTGGAAGTCAACACGGAGGGCAGAAAAAGAAGATAGAAGCATGTCCGACTTGCGGCAAGGCACATCTAGGAGTTTGTTTGAAGGGAAAGAGAGTGTGCTACAATTGTGGTCAGGAAGGCCACATAGCACCAAATTGTCCAAACCCAAAGAAGGGTGCTTGTTTCAACTGTGGTTCGAAAGATCATTTAGCAAGAGACTGTCCCAAGAAGGGATCGGGAGGATCAGGACAAGGAGGAAACCGGGGAAATGGCAGTGGAAATACCTTAACCATCACCGGACCACCTGCAACAAACCGACCAACCGCCAGAACTTTCAATATGACGGTGCAGGATGCAATCTAGTCTCGTGATGTGGTGTCAGGTATCATTCCGATCAATGAAATTAATGCTTACATTTTATTTGATTCGGGTGCTACTTGTTCCTTTATATCCGATGACTTTGCTAATAGTTTAGATTTGCTTAAGGATGAATTGGAATATCCCATGATTATAGAAATTGCGAATATAGAGATAATTCCTGTTAAGCATGTGTATAAGAATTGTAGAGTGGATATTAAGGGTAATATCATGAATGTAGATCTTATCCCTATTCGATTGGGGGAATTCGACGTTATATTGGGTATGGATTGGCTATCCAATTATGGGGCTGTAATTGACTGCCAAAAGAAGCGTATTAACTTTATGACCCCGTCAAAGGTTGTGTTTTATGGTAGCAAGTCGCCTAGACAAGCGAGTTGTTTGACGATGTTGCAGGCCAGGAAGTTATTAAGACAAGGCTGTGTAGGATATTTAGTTTACATAGTCGACAGTCGAAAAGAGAACCCGAAGGTAGAGGAGATACCGATTGTGAGGGACTTCGTCGATGTATTTCCAGACGATTTGCCAGGACTTCCACCAGATAGAGAAGTAGACTTTGTGATTGATTTGGCGCCCGGAACTGCTCCAATATCGAAGGCACCATACCGAATGGCGCCAGTAGAGATGAAGGAATTAATGGTACAACTACAAGAATTGTTGGACAAAAAGTACATTCAACCGAGCGTATCGCCGTGGGGAGCGCCGGTGTTGTTCGTGAAAAAGAAGGACGGATCGATGATGCTCTGCATTGACTACAGAGAATTAAATAAGGTCACGATTAAGAACAAATATCCATTACCGAGGATCGATGATCTGTTTGATCAATTGAAGGGAGCAAAATACTTTTCCAAGATTGACTTGAGGAGTGGTTATCACCAGCTGAAGGTGAGGCCAGAGGATGTACCGAAGACAGCGTTCCGAACGCGATATGGTCATTATGAGTTTTTAGTAATGTCGTTTGGTCTTACGAATGCTCCTGCAGCATTTATGGGACTAATGAATGGTGTATTCAAGCCGTTTTTGGACAAATTCGTGGTGGTATTTATGGACGACATTTTGGTATATTCCAAAACCAAAGAGGAACATAAAGAACACTTGAGGTTAATGTTGGAAGTATTGAGAAGGGAGAAGTTGTATGCTAAATTTTTGAAATACGAATTCTGGATCGAGAGAGTACAATTTCTTGGTCACGTAATCGATAAAGATGGAATTTCGGTAGATCCATCCAAAGTAGAAGCTGTGATTAACTGGGATCAGCCGAGAACGCCGTCAGAAGTAAGAAGTTTTCTTGGATTAGCAGGATATTATAGAAGATTCATACAAGATTTTTCTAAGATTGCAACTCCGTTAACGAATTTAACTCGAAAAGCTGTGAAATTTGTTTGGACGGAGAAGTGTGAGGAGAGTTTTCAAGAATTAAAGAAGAGGTTGAGTACAACGCCTGTGTTATCTCTTCGGATGATACATAAAATTTTGTTATTTTTAGCGATGCGTCGCATAAAGGACTTGGCTGTGTGCTGATGCAAAACGGCAAAGTCATTGCGTATGCATCACGGCAGTTGAAGGATTACGAGAAGGGTTATCCAACCCATGATTTGGAGTTAGCTGCAGTTGTTTTTGCTTTGAAAATTTGGAGGCACTATCTATACGGGGAGAAGTGTGAAATATATACGGACCACAAGAGTCTGAAATATATTTTTACACAGAAAGATTTGAATATGCGTCAAAGAAGATGGTTGGAATTAATCAAGGATTATGACTGTGAGATTTTATACCATCCGGGTAAGGCTAATGTGGTTGCCGACGCCTTAAGTAGAAAGGGTCGTGAGAAATTGATGATGTTGACTGCTCAGCAGGAGCTAATTGCAGATATGGAGAAACTGGAGTTAGAAGTGAAGTATCCTATGGAGATTGATGAGAAGCTATTTCAGATACAATCTGGTACAACTCTACTAGATAGAGTGAAGGAGGCTCAGCTTCAGGATGATGAATGCAAAAAGGTAACATCGAAGATATCTGAAGGAACTGAACCACGATTTAAGATGGATAAGGAAGGAATATTGAGATTTGAAAGCAGAATTTGGGTTCCACCAGTACAAGAAATTAAGGAAGAAATTTTGAGTGAGGCTCATAGTTCAAGATATTCGATTCACCCTGGTAGTACAAAAATGTATCAAGATCTTTGACAACATTTCTGGTGGCCGAACTTGAAACGTGATGTTGCAGAATGTGTTGCCAAATGCCTGACATGTCAGAAAGTTAAAGCAGAACATCAGAGACCGAGTGGATTGTTACAACCGTTGGAGATTCCAGAATGGAAATGGGAACATATTATGATGGACTTCGTGGTTGGCCTTCTGACGACTCAGAAAGGCTACGACGCAGTATGGGTTATCGTTGACCGACTGACGAAATCCGCGCACTTCCTTCCTATCAAAATCAGATTTAACTTAGATCAGTTGGCAAGATTATATGTGAAAGAGATTGTTTCGAGGCACGGAGTGCCGGTGTCTATTGTTTCCGATAGGGATCCGCGCTTCACATCAAATTTCTGGAAACGTCTTCAGGAATGCATGGGTACACAACTGCGAATGAGTACAGCTTACCACCCTCAAACAGACGGACAGAGCGAACGAACGATTCAAACACTGGAAGATATGTTACGAGCCTATGTAATGGACGTCAAAGGAAATTGGGATGATCACCTACCGTTGGTAGAGTTCGGCTACAACAACAGTTACCACGCTAGTATTGGTATGCCGCCTTACGAAGCTTTATACGACAGAAAGTGCAGAACTCCGCTTTATTGGGATGAAGTTGGTGAAAGACAATTGCTAGGGCCAGAATTGGTACAGCAGACGGCAGAAATAGTCAAAGTGATCCGAGCACGACTGGTAGCAGCTCAAGATTGACAGAAGAAATACGCTGATCCACATCGTAAAACTATCGAGTTTGAATCCGGTAGTTATGTTTTCTTGAAGGTCTCTCCCTGGAAATGGAAGATCAGGTTCGGAAAGAAAGGGAAATTGAGCTCAAGATTTATTGGACCCTTTGAGGTACTGCGAAGAATTGGAGAAGTTGCGTACGAGGTAGCCTTACCTCCAGCACTCGAGAATATCCACAACGTCTTCCATGTTTCTGTGTTACGACCTTACAAACCTGATTACAAGCATGTAATTGAATACGAACCCCTGCATTTTGAGAAAGACTTATCTTATGAAGAAATTCCTGTCCAAATTGTCGACCGAAAAGAACAAGTTCTCAGAAATAAAGTTATACCTTCTGTTAAGGTAATTTGGAGGAACCACAACGCTGAAGAAGCTACGTGGGAACTCGAAGAGAATATGATGAAGAATTACCCTCATTTATTTACCTAATTATGTGTATGCGATTCTGGGGACAGAATCTTTGTAAGGGGGGAGAATGTAACGGGTCAAATTTTTTGAGTCGTGATTCTGGGGATAGAATCCTTTTAAGGGGGGAAAGATGTGACGAACGAGAATTCTGTAATTTATTTTAATATTTATTGAATTAAATAAATATTTTTTGATGATTTAATTATTAGATTTAATAATTAATTGATGCAATTGTGGTAGATTAATTTAATCATATGTGTTACATTTATTAAATTAATGTAGAGAATTTTATTATTTAAGTATGTGATTATGTGAGCTTATTGAATTAAATGAATTATTTAATTAAGCATAATGTTATTCAATTAATTTAATTATTAATTAGAGAATTAATAAATTGACATTATTTATTAATGAGAAAGTTAATTTTTTACTATGTGAATTAATGAGAAATTATTATATTTTAGTTAAAATAAATTATATAAGATATTGATTTATTTATAAAGAAGTGTGACATTAATTAAACTATATTATAAAGCTCTATTAAATTAAATAGTTTTGAATTAATTTGCTAAGCCAAACATGGCACTAAGGGAGGTTATGGGCAGTTAACCCATGACTGGGTTAACTGACCATAATACGCCAGTTCTTATATCGACGTCTTCTTCTTTTCTATTTTTTTTCTCTAAGTCTGAAATCACAGAGAGAGTTTGAGAACTTTGAGAGAAATTGTGAATACTGTGATTAAAGGAGAAGAAGTGTGAGAAGTTGGGAATTGTTGTCACCCTGTGTAATCTAAGCCGAGTATTCAAGGGTAATCACTTCTTCCCAAATTTTTTAAGTTATGTCTTTTAGTTTTATAATAATGGCCTTCAAAACTTCTGTTAATCTCTGTGAAGTGAGAAATTGTGTTATGTTATATCAAATTGTGTTTAATTATGTATATGTTGTAAACCATAACATCAGTGTCATTAAAGCATGTCGTACGTATGTTTTTTTTCAAAATAAACAGAGTACGTGATATGGCCATATGACCTTATACGTGATAATTGATGTATTGATCATATATTATCCATAAATTTTACACCCTTATATTATTATGCATGTTAATACGAAGAGATCAAGCCTTAAACGAACGGATTCGGTGTTATAACGAATCCGTACGGCTAAATTATGTGTTTTGTTCAAAAACTTCAAGAACATCAATAACAGTCCAAATTTACATGATTTAAATCTGTTATTAAGTGTTTAAATGGGTTAAAATCACTCCATAGATGTTAAGTAGTGATTATGTATAAATTATAACATATGGGTATGTGTAAATTGGTGAAATTATTGTTAAAAATATGTTGATTTCGCTGAACTCTATGTTCCTCGCGAACTGGGAAACAGTTTCTGGGGTCTCGCGCCGCGGCGCCAGCTCTAGAACTGATGTCCCGCGCCGCAGCGCCGCTGCACTGCAGCGCCAAGACTCGAGCCACGGCGCCACAGCGCCACAGCGCCAAGCGCTCGGCCACAGCGTCACCGCGCCGCAGCGCGACTCTTTAGCACATTAGTGGCGCCGCAGCGCCACTCTCCAGAAAATATCAGAAATGTATTTTTTAAAATGTTAAAGTCTAACAAGTGTTAGTGGATTGATGTAATGAACATGTAATCATGTTAGAGGTATTATGAGATGATAAAATAGTTGTTTAACATGTAATAAAATATTATATGTGAATTGAATTATTAAATACATAATTAGTTTGTTAAGTAGTGATTATGTATAAATTATAACATATGGGTATGTGTAAATTGGTGAAATTATTGTTAAAAATATGTTGATTTCGCTGAACTCTATGTTCCTCGCGAACTGGGAAACAGTTTCTGGGGTCTCGCGCCGCGGCGCCAGCTCTAGAACTGATGTCCCGCGCTGCAGCGCCGATGCACTGCAGCGCCAAGACTCGAGCCACGGCGCCACACCGCCGTAGCGCCAAGGGCCCGGCCACAGCGCCACCGCGCCGCAGTGCGACTCCTTAGCACATTAGTGGCGCCGCAGCGCCACTCTCCAGAAAATGTCAGAAATGTATTTTTTAAAATGTTAAAGTCTAACAAGTGTTAGTGGATTGATGTAATGAACATGTAATCATGTTAGAGGTATTGTGAGATGATAAAATAGTTGTTTAACATGTAATAAAATATTATATGTGAATTGAATTATTAAATACATAATTAGTTTGATAATTCATGAAGTATAAATTATGTGACAACGTGATAATTTGACTAAGTATAGTCAATAAATCAAAGTAGACAAAGAGAATGAGTTTTTGATGAACAGTTAAGTTATAATTAACTGGTATTGTGTATGTGAATGGTATGTAGGATTTAATTCAAAGAACGTGCTTAGTTAAAGTGTAATCTACGCACGAGGCAAGTATCCTATCCCTAACTCCATTCTATTGAGCAAGTTTATTTAAACTTAAACATTACTTTTATGTTGAGCAAGTTTCCCTAACCCTACTTGTCATTATTGATCAAGTTTATTATTTACCTTGAATAAATTATCCTTGTTATTATTCAAGTTCAAGCATGATATTAAAGATTAATTATCTTTCCAAAGCATGATTCAATTATACAATAATTGTTCTATTGTATACATTTGAGATTATTATTCAAATCGAATATCATTATTGTTAAACCTTTTTAGACTAGTGAATCTTAATGATTCAGCTAGTCCTTAGTTGATGAAACATTCTAAATTTCAGAACCCTTATTGAATTATCCAAACCAAACTTCCTTTGGTGCGGACT
The DNA here is from genome assembly GCA_016801055.1 of Panax notoginseng. Lineage (NCBI taxonomy): Eukaryota > Viridiplantae > Streptophyta > Magnoliopsida > Apiales > Araliaceae > Panax > Panax notoginseng. The sequence goes on along the minus strand of CM029021.1, from coordinate 139,912,805 downwards.
CGAATGTCAAACTGAGATGAACAACCCTGAAAAGGGATTCACTTATGCGTTAGCGTTAAGATATTGTGCACAGTATGGTACTAAGGGCTGATCCTAAGTACGAGAAGAAGGTCCATAGTCTTATGACTGTTAAAGGTTTCAAGTATAACTCTTGTTAACCTAGGACATAGTTCAAGGTCTTATGACCCTCAGAATTCTTTTGATTCTTGTTATTTATTCTTGATTCTAAAGTTGAGCTTTTATTCAGATGTCTTTGATTATTCGCATGTTATTATCTTGTTGTTTCATTATTATACTTGTGGGCATTTGTGCTCACTGTTGCTATATAATAACATTGCAGTTAAGAATGAAAGAAGTGATGAACCTTCGACTAGTAAGGGCAAGGGCAAAGTTAGCAAGTGTTGAAGACTTGTATTTATTTTATTGATGATGATTATGTTTAAGACTTGAGTTATGATGTTGTTAAGACTTAATTGTTTAGAATTCCGCACAGATGTTTTTAGGTTAGTTTAAACCTGGGATTGTATTATTATTATTATTATTCGAATGTTGTAATCCTTTTAAGGAGAAGTTTTATTCTATCTATTGCATGGTTGCATTTATTATGGGTAGATAGATAGATGATATTTGTACAGTGAACACCAAATCCCGTGGAATCGAAGTACCCGGATTTGGGGGTGTCACACCACATCCGACTAGTTTCCGCTATATTCTCGCCTCCTGAGAAAAATAGAATAAAAAGGAAAAGGGTGAGTTCAACTAGCCTAGTAAAGAATATTATGACTAAGATAATATACAACAAATTATCATTAGTCTTTAACAGAGAAAAATCTGATAAAATATAATAGACAACAAGTTTTAGATCAACAACTGCAGCGGAAACAACAATCCATTAGAATAGTCAAGTAGAGAATGAATTCTACTATTTTCTAAGATTTAAAAGTCCATCATCAATACGTTATCCTGTAACATCAATCAATACACATCTTGCATCAAATATTCGTCTTTGCACTACAGACCAAAGATATTCATTTGTATCACCAGTTGGTCATGTTCATCTAAACACTTGTTATCATCTTCGCACTACGTGCCAAAGATATTCATTAGTTAATCATTCATCTTTGCATTACATGCCAAAGATATTCAGTAATATCATCATTTAGGACTGAGGATGATAAAAAATATCATTAAAAAAATAAATCCAATGAGACAAAAGGACAAATATTACGGATTCATACTACAGTTTATCCAAGTTTAAAAATACTCCATAATAATTAATTGTGGAGCAGAATTCAAAAATAAAAATCAAAACATGGATACAATCAAAGATAGTAACTATAATAGACATCTTGGACAAAGAAGAAATTTTTTTATTTTTTTGAGAATAGTGTCGTATTCGAGAATAGTGCCGTATACGTGAATAGTAACCCCGACACAAAAAGATAAAAATTCCACAATAAAATTCATATCAAAATTTTGGCATAATGATATTGAAGATAATAATATCATTTACGAAGAAAATAACATCCCTTACCTCAAAATAACAGTACTTCTGATCGGAATATCGGATGTAAAGCCGAAGAAAACTTGCACTGAATAGCAACTCTCAAAGTATCTAAATACTCACAAAAATACGCTCGATAATATAGAGAGAGAAAACTTATGTTTCTGGTGCGATTTTCAATTCTAACCTAACGCCTATTTATAGGAAAATGCTAGAACGCCATAGGAGATTAAACAATAAAAATAATATTATTAATTTTCTTATCTTCTACGCCACCTTTGAACACAATTCAACCCACCACAATTAAAAGATTAATTCAGCACATGTTTTCTACACCAAAAAAGTGGGTCCCACCCATAATTTTAATAAAAATATTTAATTTTTAAAACTTTAATAATTCATATAAAATAGCCTTTTTATAAAAAAAAAATACGAATTTTATGTCCATTCCATAGGAAATCGAATTCTCTACAACTTTATAGCCTTAAGTTTTTCCAAATTCTAAACATAAAATATCCGAAATCCATATACGGACGATTTTTAATACCTCCATTCTAACAAAATACTGATAAAATATATCAACATTAATTTCTTCAATTATATCCACATAAAAATAAATATTTCCTTCATTTATATCCACATAAAATAAAATTTTCTTTATCATATAAATCAATAAATAATTATTCACAAATAATATTACAGAATCACAATAATGACAACCAGGCCGTTTTCAGGAAAGAAGGGGCTTTCGGATAAGGATTTCTCCTTACTGGCGCGCAATTAGGTGACCAAACCTCTCCTTAGACAGAACTTCCTTAGAGATTACCAATAATGCTATCTAATAATATTATTCAAATAATATGAATTATTGATCTGATAATAGAAAATACTGTACAGTGATAATTATTGAAACAACAATAATATTCAATATTAACGTAACAATTATTGAACCAATTAAATAAATTATTGAACAGTAATTACTATAACAATTATTGAGTAGTGCCTTCTTACGTAAAAATCAATAATCCAACAATACTGTGCAATACCGTGTGCTACTGTGCACCCACGCGTATTACTGTATTTTAACCACCGAGTATTTCAACAGTGTTAACAGTGTTAACGGTACAACCGTTATTTACAAAAACTAAAACTTGCCATTTTATTCATCCGACCGTTTTTCGTTATGGGGCCCACAAATGACTGCGCCATCGTACGAATATTCCCCAACAGCAAGAATATTTCACGACCAAACAAATATTCCCTGACAACAATGAATATTTTATAATCACTTGCTTATTTTACAAAATTTGCACATTTCACCCATAATCAAAGTATTATATCAAATTAACACCTTATTATTTAAAAATAATAATTAGAGGAAATTCGATTTTATTTATAAATAAGTTGGGGTCTTACAAAAAGTCCATCATCAATATTTTATTACTGTAATATCAATCAATATACATCTTAAATCAAATATTCATCTTTGCACTACAGTCCAAAGATATTCATTTGTATCACTAGTTGGTCATGTTCATCTCAACACATGTTTATCTTTGCACTACGGACCAAATATATTCATCAGTTAATCATTCATCTTTGCACTACAGGACAAAGATATTCATTAATATCATTATTTAGGACTGAGGATGATGAAAAATATCTTTAAAAAAATAATAGATGCCAAAGTCTATTATGGTTACTATCTTTGATTGTATCAAAACATGGATACAATCAAGATAGTAACCATAATAGACATTTTGGACAAAGAAGAAATTTTTTTATTTTTTTTATGAATAGTGCCGTATTCGTGAATAGTGATATATACGTAAATAGTACTGTATACGTGAATAGTAACCCAGACAAAAAAGGTAGAAATTTCACAATAAAATTTATATCAATATTTCGGCATAATGATATTGAAGGAAATAATATCATTTACGAAGAAAATAACATCCCTTACCTTAAAATAACAGTACTTCTGATCGAAATATCGGATCTAAAGCTGAAGAAAATTGTACTGAATAGCAACTCTCAAAGTATCTAAATACTCACAAAATACGCTCGATAATATAGAGAGAGAAAACTTATATTTTTGGTGTAATTTTCAATTCTAACCTAAGCGCCTATTTATAGGAAAATGCTAGAACGCTATAGGATACTAAATAATAAAATAATATTATTATTTTTCTTATCTTCTATATTAATTCAACATATGTTTTCTACACCAACCAAAAGTGGGTCTCACCCATAATTTTAATAAAAATATTTAATTTTCTAAACTTCAATAATTCATATAAAATAGTCCTTTTATCAGAAAAATACGAATTTTATGTCCATTCCATAGGAATCGAATTCTCTACAACTTTGTAGCTTTAAGTTTTTATAAATTTTAAACAGAAAATGTCCGAAATTCATATACGGACGATTTTTAATACCATATTCTAACAAAATATTGATAAAACACCTCAACATTAATTCCTTTAATTATAGCCACATAAAAATAAATATTTTGTAAGACCCCAACTTATTATAAATAAAATTAAATTTCCTCTAATTATTATTTTGAATAATAGGTGTTAATTTGATATAATGCTTTGGTTATGGGTGAAATATGTAAATTTTATAAAATAAGCAAGGGTGGTTATAAAATATTTATTTTGTCGGAGAATATTCGTTTGGTCGTGGATATTCTTGCTGTCGGAGAATATT